>JAKSXO010000048.1:2419126-2911626 GCA_024509115.1 Crotalus helleri | reverse complement strand
ATAGATAGATAGATAGATAGATAGATAGATAGATAGATAGATAGATAGATAGATAGATAGATAGATAGATAGAGATAGGTAGGTAGGTAGATTGATAGATACAGATAGGTCGGTAGGTAGATTGATTGATAAAGATAGGTAGATAGGTAGGTAGATAGATACAGATAGGTAGTTAAGTAGATAGATAGATAGAGATAGATAGGTAAGTAGATTGATAGAGACAGATAGGTAGGTAGGTAGATAGATAGATAGAGATAGGTAGGTAGCTAGATAGATAAATACAGATAGGTAGGTAGATAGATAGAGATAGGTAGGTAGGTAGATAGATAGATAGAGATAGCTAGGTAGGTAGATTGATAGATACAGATAGGTAGGTAGGTAGATAGATAGATACAGATAGGTAGGTAGGTAGATAGATAAATACAGATAGGTAGGTAGGTAGATAGATAGATAGAGATAGATAGGTATGTAGATTGATAGATACAGATAGGTAGGTAGGTAGGTTGATAGATACAGATAGGTAGGTAGGTAGATTGATAGATACAGATAGGTAGGTAGGTAGGTAGATAGATACAGATAGGTAGGTAGGTAGATTGATAGATACAGATAGGTAGGTAGGTAGATGGACAGATACAGATAGGTAGGTAAGTAGATAGATAGATAGAGATAGGTAGGTAGCTAGATAGATAAATACAGATAGGTAGGTAGGTAGGTAGTTAGATAGAGATAGGTAGGTAGGTAGGTAGATAGATAGAGATAGGTAGGTAGGTAGGTAGATAGATACAGATAGGTAGGTAGGTAGATAGATAGATACAGATAGGTAGGTAGGTAGTTAGATAAATACAGATAGGTAGGTAGGTAGATGGATAGATAGAGATAGGTAGGTATGTAGATTGATAGATACAGATAGGTAGGTCGGTAGATTGATAGATACAGATAGGTAGGTAGGTAGGTAGATAGATACAGATAGGTAGGTAGGTAGATTGATAGATACAGATAGGTAGGTAGGTAGATAGATAGATACAGATAGGTAGGTAGGTAGATAGATAGATAGAGATATGTAGGTAGGTAGATAGATAAATACAGATAGGTAGGTAGGTAGGTAGATAGATAGAGATAGGTAGGTAGGTAGATAGATAGATAGAGATAGGTAGGTAGGTAGATTGATAGATAAAGATAGGTAGGTAGGTAGATAGATAGATAGATAGATAGAGATAGGTAGGTATGTAGATTGATAGATACAGATAGGTAGGTAGGTAGATTGATAGATACAGATAGGTAGGTAGGTAGATTGATAGATACAGATAGGTAGGTAGGTAGGTAGATAGATACAGATAGGTAGGTAGGTAGGTAGATTGATAGATACAGATAGGTAGGTAGGTAGGTAGGTAGGTAGGTAGGTAGATAGATACAGATAGGTAGGTAAGTAGATAGATAGATAGAGATAGATAGGTAAGTAGATTGATAGAGACAGATAGGTAGGTAGGTAGGTAGATAGAGATAGGTAGGTAGGTAGATAGATAGATAGAGATAGGTAGGTAGGTAGATTGATAGATACAGATAGGTAGGTAGGTAGATAGATAGATACAGATAGGTAGGTAGGTAGATAGATAAATACAGATAGGTAGGTAGGTAGATAGATAGATAGAGATAGGTAGGTAGGTAGATTGATAGATACAGATAGGTAGGTAGGTAGATGGACAGATACAGATAGGTAGGTAGGTAGATAGATAGATAGAGATAGGTAGGTTGCTAGATAGATAAGTAGATAGAGGTAGGTAGGTAGGTAGATTGATAGATACAGATAGGTAGGTAGGTAGATAGATAAATACAGATAGGTAGGTAGGTAGATAGATAGAGATAGATAGGTAAGTAGATTGATAGATACAGATAGGTAGGTAGGTAGATTGATAGATACAGATAGGTAGGTAGGTAGGTAGATAGATACAGATAGGTAGGTAGGTAGATTGATAGATACAGATAGGTAGGTAGGTAGATGGACAGATACAGATAGGTAGGTAGGTAGATAGATAGATAGAGATAGGTAGGTAGCTAGATGGATAAATAGAGATAGGTAGGTAGGTAGGTAGTTAGATAGAGATAGGTAGGTAGGTAGGTAGATAGATAGAGATAGGTAGGTAGGTAGGTAGATAGATACAGATAGGTAGGTAGGTAGATAGATAGATACAGATAGGTAGGTAGGTAGTTAGATAAATACAGATAGGTAGGTAGGTAGATGGATAGATAGAGATAGGTAGGTATGTAGATTGATAGATACAGATAGGTAGGTCGGTAGATTGATAGATACAGATAGGTAGGTAGGTAGGTAGATAGATACAGATAGGTAGGTAGGTAGATAGATAAATACAGATAGGTAGGTAGGTAGATAGATAGATAGAGATAGATAGGTATGTAGATTGATAGATACAGATAGGTAGGTAGGTAGGTTGATAGATACAGATAGGTAGGTAGGTAGATTGATAGATACAGATAGGTAGGTAGGTAGGTAGATAGATACAGATAGGTAGGTAGGTAGATTGATAGATACAGATAGGTAGGTAGGTAGATGGACAGATACAGATAGGTAGGTAAGTAGATAGATAGATAGAGATAGGTAGGTAGCTAGATAGATAAATACAGATAGGTAGGTAGGTAGGTAGTTAGATAGAGATAGGTAGGTAGGTAGGTAGATAGATAGAGATAGGTAGGTAGGTAGGTAGATAGATACAGATAGGTAGGTAGGTAGATAGATAGATACAGATAGGTAGGTAGGTAGTTAGATAAATACAGATAGGTAGGTAGGTAGATGGATAGATAGAGATAGGTAGGTATGTAGATTGATAGATACAGATAGGTAGGTCGGTAGATTGATAGATACAGATAGGTAGGTAGGTAGGTAGATAGATACAGATAGGTAGGTAGGTAGATTGATAGATACAGATAGGTAGGTAGGTAGATAGATAGATACAGATAGGTAGGTAGGTAGATAGATAGATAGAGATATGTAGGTAGGTAGATAGATAAATACAGATAGGTAGGTAGGTAGGTAGATAGATAGAGATAGGTAGGTAGGTAGATAGATAGATAGAGATAGGTAGGTAGGTAGATTGATAGATAAAGATAGGTAGGTAGGTAGATAGATAGATAGATAGAGATAGGTAGGTATGTAGATTGATAGATACAGATAGGTAGGTAGGTAGATTGATAGATACAGATAGGTAGGTAGGTAGATTGATAGATACAGATAGGTAGGTAGGTAGGTAGATAGATACAGATAGGTAGGTAGGTAGGTAGATTGATAGATACAGATAGGTAGGTAGGTAGGTAGGTAGGTAGGTAGGTAGATAGATACAGATAGGTAGGTAAGTAGATAGATAGATAGAGATAGATAGGTAAGTAGATTGATAGAGACAGATAGGTAGGTAGGTAGGTAGATAGAGATAGGTAGGTAGGTAGATAGATAGATAGAGATAGGTAGGTAGGTAGATTGATAGATACAGATAGGTAGGTAGGTAGATAGATAGATACAGATAGGTAGGTAGGTAGATAGATAAATACAGATAGGTAGGTAGGTAGATAGATAGATAGAGATAGGTAGGTAGGTAGATTGATAGATACAGATAGGTAGGTAGGTAGATGGACAGATACAGATAGGTAGGTAGGTAGATAGATAGATAGAGATAGGTAGGTTGCTAGATAGATAAGTAGATAGAGGTAGGTAGGTAGGTAGATTGATAGATACAGATAGGTAGGTAGGTAGATAGATAAATACAGATAGGTAGGTAGGTAGATAGATAGAGATAGATAGGTAAGTAGATTGATAGATACAGATAGGTAGGTAGGTAGATTGATAGATACAGATAGGTAGGTAGGTAGGTAGATAGATACAGATAGGTAGGTAGGTAGATTGATAGATACAGATAGGTAGGTAGGTAGATGGACAGATACAGATAGGTAGGTAGGTAGATAGATAGATAGAGATAGGTAGGTAGCTAGATGGATAAATAGAGATAGGTAGGTAGGTAGGTAGTTAGATAGAGATAGGTAGGTAGGTAGGTAGATAGATAGAGATAGGTAGGTAGGTAGGTAGATAGGTACAGATAGGTAGGTAGGTAGATAGATAGATACAGATAGGTAGGTAGGTAGATAGATAAATACAGATAGGTAGGTAGGTAGATGGATAGATAGAGATAGGTAGGTATGTAGATTGATAGATACAGATAGGTAGGTAGGTAGATTGATAGATAGAGATAGGTAGGTAGGTAGATAGATAAATACAGATAGGTAGGTAGGTAGGTAGATAGATAGAGATAGGTAGGTAGGTAGATAGATAGATAGATAGATAGATAGATAGAGATAGGTAGGTAGGTAGATTGATAGATACAGATAGGTAGGTAGGTAGATAGATAGATACAGATAGGTAGGTAGGTAGATAGATAAATACAGATAGGTAGGTAGGTAGATAGATAGATAGAGATAGGTAGGTAGGTAGATTGATAGATACAGATAGGTAGGTAGGTAGATTGATAGATACAGATAGGTAGGTAGGTAGGTAAATAGACACAGATAGGTAGGTAGGTAGATTGATAGATACAAATAGGTAGGTAGGTAGATAAATGGATACAGATAGGTAGGTAGGTAGGTAGATAAATACAGATAGGCAGGTAGGTAGATAGATAGATAGATAGATAGATAGATAGATAGATAGATAGATAGATAGATAGATAGATAGATAGATAGATAGATAGATAGATAGATATAGGTAGGTAGGTAGATTGATAGATACAGATAGGTCGGTAGGTAGATTGATTGATACAGATAGGTAGATAGGTAGGTAGATAGATACAGATAGGTAGATAGGTAGATTGATAGATACAGATAGGTAGGTAGGTAGATAGATAGATACAGATAGGTAGGTAGGTAGGTAGATAAATACAGATAGGTAGGTAGATAGATAGATAGAGATAGGTAGGTAGGTAGATTGATAGATACAGATAGGTAGGTAGGTAGATTGATAGATACAGATAGGTAGGTAGGTAGGTAGGTAGATAGATACAGATAGGTAGGTAGGTATATTGATAGATACAAATAGGTAGGTAGGTAGATAAATGGATACAGATAGGTAGGTAGGTAGGTAGATAAATACAGATAGGCAGGTAGGTAGGTACGTAGATAGATAGATAGATAGATAGATAGATAGATAGATAGATAGATAGATAGATAGATAGATAGATAGATAGATAGATACAGATAGGTAGGTAGGTAGGTAAATAGACACAGATAGGTAGGTAGGTAGATTGATAGATACAAATAGGTAGGTAGGTAGATAAATGGATACAGATAGGTAGGTAGGTAGGTAGATAAGTACAGATAGGCAGGTAGGTAGGTAGATAGATAGATAGATAGATAGATAGATAGATAGATAGATAGATAGATAGATAGATAGATAGATAGATAGATAGATAGATAGATAGATAGATAGATTGATAGATACAGATAGGTAGGTAGGTAGATTGATAGATACAGATAGGTAGGTAGGTAGGTAGATAGATACAGATAGGTAGATAGGTAGATTGATAGATACAGATAGGTAGGTAGGTAGGTAGATAGATAGATACAGATAGGTAGGTAGGTAGGTAGATAAATACAGATAGGTAGGTAGATAGATAGATAGAGATAGGTAGGTAGGTAGATTGATAGATACAGATAGGTAGGTAGGTAGATTGATAGATAGAGATAGGTAGGTAGGTAGATTGATAGATACAGATAGGTAGGTAGGTAGATAGATAGATACAGATAGGTAGGTAGGTAGGTAGATAGATACAGATAGGTAGGTAAGTAGATAGATAGATAGAGATAGATAGGTAAGTAGATTGAAAGAGACAGATAGGTAGGTAGGTAGATAGATAGATAGAGATAGGTAGGTAGCTAGATAGATAAATACAGATAGGTAGGGAGGTAGATAGATAGAGATATGTAGGTAGGTAGATAGATAGATAGAGATAGGTAGGTAGGTAGATAGATAGTTATAGATAGGTAGGTAGGTAGATAGATACAGATAGGTAGGTAGGTAGATAGATAAATACAGATAGGTAGGTAGGTAGATAGATAGAGATAGGTAGGTATGTACATTGATAGATACAAATAGGTAGGTAGGTAGATAGATACAGATAGGTAGGTAGGTAGGTAGGTAGGTAGGTAGGTACGTAGATAGATACAGATAGGTAGGTAAGTAGATTGATAGATACAGATAGGTAGGTAGGTAGATAGATAGATACAGATAGGTAGGTAGGTAGGTAGATAAATACAGATAGGTAGGTAGGTAGATAGATAGATACAGATAGGTAGGTAGGTAGATTGATAGATACAGATAGGTAGGTAGGTAGATTGATAGATACAGATAGGTAGGTAGGTAGGTAGATAGATACAGATAGGTAGGTAAGTAGATAGTTAGATAGAGATAGATAGGTAAGTAGATTGATAGATACAGATAGGTAGGTAGGTAGATTGATAGATACAGATAGGTAGGTAGGTAGGTAGATAGATACAGATAGGTAGGTAGGTAGATTGATAGATACAGATAGGTAGGTAGGTAGATGGATAGATACAGATAGGTAGGTAGGTAGATAGATAGATAGAGATAGGTAGGTAGCTAGATAGATAAATAGAGATAGGTAGGTAGGTAGGTAGTTAGATAGAGATAGGTAGGTAGGTAGGTAGATAGATAGAGATAGGTAGGTAGGTAGGTAGATAGATACAGATAGGTAGGTAGGTAGATAGATACAGATAGGTAGGTAGGTAGATAGATAGATAGAGATAGGTAGGTAGGTAGATGGATAAATACAGATAGGTAGGTAGGTAGATAGATAGAGATAGGTAGGTAGGTAGATAGATAGATAGATAGATAGATAGATAGATAGATAGAGATAGGTAGGTAGGTAGATTGATAGATACAGATAGGTAGGTAGCTAGATAGATAGATACAGATAGGTAGGTAGGTAGATAGATAAATACAGATAGGTAGGTAGGTAGATAGATAGATAGAGATAGGTAGGTAGGTAGATTGATAGATACAGATAGGTAGGTAGGTAGATTGATAGATACAGATAGGTAGGTAGGTAGGTAGATAGATACAGATAGGTAGGTAGGTAGATTGATAGATACAAATAGGTAGGTAGTTAGATAGATGGATACAGATAGGTAGGTAGGTAGGTAGATAAATACAGATAGGTAGGTAGGTAGATAGATAGATAGAGATAGGTAGGTAGGTAGATTGATAGATACAGATAGGTCGGTAGGTAGATTGATTGATACAGATAGGTAGGTAGGTAGATTGATAGATACAGATAGGTATTTAAGTAGATAGATAGATAGAGATAGATAGGTAAGTAGATTGATAGAGACAGATAGGTAGATAGGTAGATAGATAGATACAGATAGGTAGGTAGGTAGATTGATAGATACAAATAGGTAGGTAGTTAGATAGATGGATACAGATAGGTAGGTAGGTAGGTAGATAAATACAGATAGGTAGGTAGGTAGGTAGATAGATAGAGGTAGGTAGATAGATAGATAGAGATAGCTAGGTAGGTAGATTGATAGATACAGATAGGTAGGTAGGTAGATTGATAGATACAGATAGGTAGGTAGGTAGATTGATAGATACAGATAGGTAGGTAGGTAGGTAGGTAGATAGATACAGATAGGTAGGTAAGTAGATAGTTAGATAGAGATAGATAGGTAAGTAGATTGATAGATACAGATAGGTAGGTAGGTAGATTGATAGATACAGATAGGTAGGTAGGTAGGTAGATAGATACAGATAGGTAGGTAGGTAGATTGATAGATACAGATAGGTAGGTAGGTAGATGGATAGATACAGATAGGTAGGTAGGTAGATAGATAGATAGAGATAGGTAGGTAGCTAGATAGATAAATAGAGATAGGTAGGTAGGTAGGTAGTTAGATAGAGATAGGTAGGTAGGTAGGTAGATAGATAGAGATAGGTAGGTAGGTAGGTAGATAGATACAGATAGGTAGGTAGGTAGATAGATAGATACAGATAGGTAGGTAGGTAGATAGATAGATAGAGATAGGTAGGTAGGTAGATGGATAAATACAGATAGGTAGGTAGGTAGATAGATAGAGATAGGTAGGTAGGTAGATAGATAGATAGATAGATAGATAGATAGATAGATAGAGATAGGTAGGTAGGTAGATTGATAGATACAGATAGGTAGGTAGCTAGATAGATAGATACAGATAGGTAGGTAGGTAGATAGATAAATACAGATAGGTAGGTAGGTAGATAGATAGATAGAGATAGGTAGGTAGGTAGATTGATAGATACAGATAGGTAGGTAGGTAGATTGATAGATACAGATAGGTAGGTAGGTAGGTAGATAGATACAGATAGGTAGGTAGGTAGATTGATAGATACAAATAGGTAGGTAGGTAGGTAGATAGATACAGATAGGTAGGTAGGTAGATTGATAGATACAAATAGGTAGGTAGTTAGATAGATGGATACAGATAGGTAGGTAGGTAGGTAGATAAATACAGATAGGTAGGTAGGTAGATAGATAGATAGAGATAGGTAGGTAGGTAGGTAGATAGATACAGATAGGTAGGTAGGTAGATTGATAGATACAGATAGGTAGGTAGGTAGATAGATAGATACAGATAGGTAGGTAGGTAGATAGATAGAGATAGGTAGGTAGGTAGATAGATAAATACAGATAGGTAGGTAGGTAGGTAGAAAGATAGAGATAGGTAGGTAGGTAGGTAGATAGATACAGATAGGTAGGTAGGTAGATTGATAGATACAAATAGGTAGGTAGGTAGAAAGATGGATACAGATAGGTAGGTAGGTAGGTAGGTAGATAAATACAGATAGGTAGGTAGGTAGATAGATAGATAGATAGAGATAGGTAGGTAGGTAGATTGATAGATACAGATAGGTAGGTAGGTAGATTGATTGATACAGATAGGTAGGTAGGTAGGTAGATAGATACAGTTAGGTAGGTAAGTAGATAGATAGATAGATAGAGAGATAGGTAAGTAAATTGATAGAGACAGATAGGTAGGTAGGTAGATAGATAGATAGAGATAGGTAGGTAGCTAGATAGATAAATACAGATAGGTAGGTAGGTAGATAGATAGAGATAGGTAGGTAGGTAGATAGATAGATAGAGATAGCTAGGTAGGTAGATTGATAGATACAGAAAGGTAGGTAGGTAGATAGATAGATACAGATAGGTAGGTAGGTAGATAGATAAATACAGATAGGTAGGTAGGTAGATAGATAGATAGAGATAGGTAGGTATGTAGATTGATAGATACAGATAGGTAGGTAGGTAGATTGATAGATACAGATAGGTAGGTAGGTAGGTAGATAGATACAGATAGGTAGGTAGGTAGATTGATAGATACAGATAGGTAGGTAGGTAGATAGATAGATACAGATAGGTAGGTAGGTAGGTAGGTAGGTAGATAAATACAGATAGGTAGGTAGGTAGATAGATAGATAGGGATAGGTCGGTAGGTAGATTGATAGATACAGATAGGTAGGTAGGTAGATTGATAGATACAGGTAGGTAGGTAGGTAGGTAGGTAGGTAGGTAGGTAGATAGATACAGATAGGTAGGTAAGTATATAGATAGATAGAGATAGATAGGTAAGTAGATTGATAGATACAGATAGGTAGGTAGGTAGATAGATAGATAAAGATAGGTAGGTAGGTAGATAGATAAATACAGATAGGTAGGTAGGTAGATAGATAGATAGAGATAGGTAGGTAGCTAGATAGATTACAGATAGGTAGGTAGGTAGGTAGATAGATAGAGATAGGTAGGTAGGTAGATAGATAGATAGAGATAGGTAGGTAGATTGATAGATACAGATAGGTAGGTAGGTAGATAGATAGATACAGATAGGTAGGTAGGTAGATAGATAGATACAGATAGGTAGGTAGGTAGATAGATAGATACAGATAGGTAGGTAGGTAGATAGATAGATAGAGATAGGTAGGTAGGTAGATAGATAAATACAGATAGGTAGGTAGGTAGATTGATAGATACAGATAGGTAGGTAGGTAAGTAGATAGATACAGATAGGTAGGTAGGTAGGTAGGTAGATAAATAAAGATAGGTAGGTAGGTAGATAGATAGATAGATAGATAGATAGATAGATAGATAGATAGATAGATAGATAGATAGAGATAGGTAGGTAGGTAGATTGATAGATACACATAGGTAGGTAGGTAGATAGATAGATACAGATAGGTAGGTAGGTAGATTGATAGATACAGATAGGTAGGTAGGTAGGTAGATAGATACAGATAGGTAGGTAGGTAGATTGATAGATACAGATAGGTAGATAGGTAGATAGATAGATACAGATAGGTAGGTAGGTAGATAGATAGAGATAGGTAGGTAGGTAGATAGATAAATACAGATAGGTAGGTAGGTAGGTAGATAGATAGATAGATAGATAGATAGATAGATAGATAGATAGATAGATAGATAGATAGATAGATTGATAGATAGATAGATAGATAGATAGATAGATAGAGATAGGTAGGTAGGTAGATTGATAGATACAGATAGGTAGGTAGGTAGATAGATAGATTCAGATAGGTAGGTAGGTAGATAGATAAATACAGATAGGTAAGTAGGTAGATAGATAGATTCAGATAGGTAGGTAGGTAGATAGATAAATACAGATAGGTAGGTAGGTAGATAGATAGATACAGATAGGTAGGTAGGTAGATAGATAAATACAGATAGGTAGGTAGGTAGATAGATAGATAGAGATAGGTAGGTATGTAGATTGATAGATACAGATAGGTAGGTAGGTAGATTGATAGATACAGATAGGTAGGTAGGTAGATTGATAGATACAGATAGGTAGGTAGGTAGGTAGATAAATACAGATAGGTAGGTAGGTAGGTAGATAGATACAGATAGGTAGGTAGGTAGGTAGATAGATAGAGATAGGTAGGTAGGTAGGTAGATTGATAGATCCAGATAGGTAGGTAGGTAGATTGATAGATACAGATAGGTAGGTAGGTAGGTAGATAGATACAGATAGGTAGGTAGGTAGATAGATAGATAGAGATAGGTAGGTAGGTAGATTGATAGATACAGATAGGTAGGTAGGTAGATTGATAGATACAGATAGGTAGGTAGGTAGGTAGATAGATACAGATAGGTAGGTAGGTAGATTGATAGATACAAATAGGTAGGTAGTTAGATAGATGGATACAGATAGGTAGGTAGGTAGGTAGATAAATACAGATAGGTAGGTAGGTAGATAGATAGATAGAGATAGGTAGGTAGCTAGATAGATAAATACAGATAGGTAGGTAGGTAGGTAGATAGATAGAGGTAGGTAGATAGATAGATAGAGATAGCTAGGTAGGTAGATTGATAGATACAGATAGGTAGGTAGGTAGATAGATAGATAGAGATAGGTAGGTAGGTAGATAGATAAATACAGATAGGTAGGTAGGTAGATAGATAGATAGAGATAGGTAGGTATGTAGATTGATAGACTGATAGGTAGGTAGGTAGATTGATAGATACAGATAGGTAGGTAGGTAGGTAGATAGATACAGATAGGTAGGTAGGTAGATTGATAGATACAGATAGGTAGGTAGGTAGATAGATAGATACAGATAGGTAGGTAGGTAGATAGATAGATAGAGATAGGTAGGTAGGTAGATTGATAGATACAGATAGGTAGGTAGGTAGATTGATAGATACAGATAGGTAGGTAGGTAGGTAGGTAGGTAGGTAGATAGATACAGATAGGTAGGTAAGTAGATAGATAGATAGAGATAGATAGGTAAGTAGATTGATAGAGACAGATAGGTAGGTAGGTAGATAGATAGATAGATAGAGATAGGTAGGTAGCTAGATAGATTACAGATAGGTAGGTAGGTAGGTAGATAGATAGAGATAGGTAGGTAGGTAGATAGATAGATAGAGATAGGTAGGTAGGTAGATTGATAGATACAGATAGGTAGGTAGGTAGGTAGGTAGATAGATAGATAGATACAGATAGGTAGGTAGGTAGATAGATAAATACAGATAGTTAGGTAGGTAGATAGATAGATAGAGATAGGAAGGTATGTAGATTGATAGATACAGATAGGTAGGTAGGTAGATTGATAGATACAGATAGGTAGGTAGGTAGATTGATAGATACAGGTAGGTAGGTAAGTAGATAGATACAGATAGGTAGGTAGGTAGGTAGATAAATAAAGATGGGTAGGTAGGTAAATAGATAGATAGATAGAGATAGGTAGGTAGGTATTTTGATAGATACAGATAGGTAGGTAGGTAGATAGATAGATACAGATAGGTAGGTAGGTAGATTGATAGATACAGATAGGTAGGTAGGTAGGTAGATAGATACAGATAGGTAGGTAGGTAGATTGATAGATACAGATAGGTAGGTAGGTAGATAGATAGATACAGATAGGTAGGTAGGTAGATAGATAGAGATAGGTAGGTAGGTAGATAGATAAATACAGATAGGTAGGTAGGTAGGTAGAAAGATAGAGATAGGTAGGTAGGTAGGTAGATAGATACAGATAGGTAAGTAGGTAGATTGATAGATACAAATAGGTAGGTAGATAGAAAGATGGATAGAGATAGGTAGGTAGGTAGGTAGGTAGATAAATACAGATAGGTAGGTAGGTAGATAGATAGATAGAGATAGGTAGGTAGGTAGATTGATAGATACAGATAGGTATGTAGGTAGATTGATTGATACAGATAGGTAGGTAGGTAGGTAGATAGATACAGTTAGGTAGGTAAGTAGATAGATAGATAGATAGAGAGATAGGTAAGTAAATTGATAGAGACAGATAGGTAGGTAGGTAGATAGATAGATAGAGATAGGTAGGTAGCTAGATAGATAAATACAGATAGGTAGGTAGGTAGATAGATAGAGATAGGTAGGTAGGTAGATAGATAGATAGAGATAGCTAGGTAGGTAGATTGATAGATACAGATAGGTAGGTAGGTAGATAGATAGATACAGATAGGTAGGTAGGTAGATAGATAAATACAGATAGGTAGGTAGGTAGATAGATAGATAGAGATAGGTAGGTATGTAGATTGATAGATACAGATAGGTAGGTAGGTAGATTGATAGATACAGATAGGTAGGTAGGTAGGTAGATAGATACAGATAGGTAGGTAGGTAGATTGATAGATACAGATAGGTAGGTAGGTAGATAGATAGATACAGATAGGTAGGTAGGTAGGTAGGTAGATAAATACAGATAGGTAGGTAGGTAGATAGATAGATAGAGATAGGTCGGTAGGTAGATTGATAGATACAGATAGGTAGGTAGGTAGATTGATAGATACAGGTAGGTAGGTAGGTAGGTAGGTAGGTAGGTAGGTAGATAGATACAGATAGGTAGGTAAGTATATAGATAGATAGAGATAGATAGGTAAGTAGATTGATAGATACAGATAGGTAGGTAGGTAGATAGATAGATACAGATAGGTAGGTAGGTAGATAGATAAATACAGATAGGTAGGTAGGTAGATAGATAGATAGAGATAGGTAGGTAGCTAGATAGATTACAGATAGGTAGGTAGGTAGGTAGGTAGATAGATAGAGATAGGTAGGTAGGTAGATAGATAGATAGAGATAGGTAGGTAGATTGATAGATACAGATAGGTAGGTAGGTAGATAGATAGATACAGATAGGTAGGTAGGTAGATAGATAGATACAGATAGGTAGGTAGGTAGATAGATAGATACAGATAGGTAGGTAGGTAGATAGATAGATAGAGATAGGTAGGTAGGTAGATAGATAAATACAGATAGGTAGGTAGGTAGATTGATAGATACAGATAGGTAGGTAGGTAAGTAGATAGATACAGATAGGTAGGTAGGTAGGTAGGTAGATAAATAAAGATAGGTAGGTAGGTAGATAGATAGATAGATAGATAGATAGATAGATAGATAGATAGATAGATAGATAGATAGATAGATAGATAGATAGATAGAGATAGGTAGGTAGGTAGGTAGATTGATAGATACAGATAGGTAGGTAGGTAGATAGATAGATACAGATAGGTAGGTAGGTAGATTGATAGATACAGATAGGTAGGTAGGTAGGTAGATAGATACAGATAGGTAGGTAGGTAGATTGATAGATACAGATAGGTAGGTAGGTAGATAGATAGATACAGATAGGTAGGTAGGTAGATAGATAGAGATAGGTAGGTAGGTAGATAGATAAATACAGATAGGTAGGTAGGTAGGTAGGTAGATAGATAGATAGATAGATAGATAGATAGATAGATAGATAGATAGATAGATAGATAGATAGATAGATAGATAGATAGATAGATAGATAGATAGATAGATAGATAGATAGATAGATAGATTGATAGATAGATAGATAGATAGATAGAGATAGGTAGGTAGGTAGATTGATAGATACAGATAGGTAGGTAGGTAGATAGATAGATTCAGATAGGTAGGTAGGTAGATAGATAAATACAGATAGGTAAGTAGGTAGATAGATAGATAGAGATAGGTAGGTAGGTAGATTGATAGATACAGATAGGTAGGTAGGTAGATTGATATATACAGATAGGTAGGTAGGTAGGTAGATAGATACAGATAGGTAGGTAGGTAGATTGATAGATACAAATAGGTAGGTAGGTAGATAGATGGATACAGATAGGTAGGTAGGTAGGTAGATAAATACAGATAGGTAGGTAGGTAGATAGATAGATAGAGATAGGTAGGTAGGTAGATTGATAGATACAGATAGGTAGGTAGATTGATTGATACAGATAGGTAGGTAGGTAGGTAGGTAGGTAGATAGATACAGATAGGTAGGTAAGTAGATAGATAGATAGAGAGATAGGTAAGTAGATTGATAGAGACAGATAGGTAGGTAGGTAGATAGATAGATAGAGATAGGTAGGTAGCTAGATAGATAAATACAGATAGGTAGGTAGGTAGGTAGATAGATAGAGATAGGTAGGTAGGTAGATAGATAGATAGAGATAGCTAGGTAGGTAGATTGATAGATACAGATAGGTAGGTAGGTAGATAGATAGATACAGATAGGTAGGTAGGTAGATAGATAAATACAGATAGGTAGGTAGGTAGATAGATAGATAGAGATAGGTAGGTATGTAGATTGATAGATACAGATAGGTAGGTAGGTAGATTGATAGATACAGATAGGTAGGTAGGTAGATTGATAGATACAGATAGGTAGGTAGGTAGGTAGATAGATACAGATAGGTAGGTAGGTAGATTGATAGATACAGATAGGTAGGTAGGTAGATAGATAGATAGATAGATAGATAGATAGATAGATAGATAGATAGATAGATAGATAGATAGATAGATAGATAGATAGATAGATAGATAGAGATAGATAGGTAGGTAGGTAGATTGATAGATACAGATAGGTAGGTAGGTAGATTGATAGATACAGATAGGTAGGTAGGTAAGTAGATAGATACAGATAGGTAGGTAGGTAGGTAGGTAGATAGATAGATAGATAGATAGATAGATAGATAGATAGATAGATAGATAGATAGATAGATAGATAGATAGATAGATAGAGATAGATAGGTAGGTAGATAGATAGAGATAGGTAGGTAGGTAGATAGATAGATAGAGATATGTAGGTAGGTAGATAGATAGATAGAGATAGGTAGGTAGATAGATAGATAGAGATAGGCAGGTAGGTCGATAGATAGATACAGATAGGTAGGTAGGTAGATTGATAGATACAGATAGGTAGGTAGGTAGGTAGATATATAGATAGAGATAGGTAGGTAGGTAGATAGATAGATAGAGATAGGTAGGTAGGTAGATAGATAGATAGATAGATAGATAGATAGATAGATAGATAGATAGATAGATAGATAGATAGATAAAGCTAGGTAGGTAGGTAGATATATGGATAGAGATAGGTAGGTAGGTAGATAGATAGATAGAAATAGGTAGGTAGATAGATAGATAGATAGATAAAGCTAGGTAGGTAGGTAGATAGATAGATAGAGATAGGTAGGTAGGTAGACTGATAGATACAGATAGGTAGGTAGGTAGGTAGATAGAGATAGGTAGGTAGGTAGATAGATAGATAGAGATATTTAGGTAGGTAGGTAGATAGATACAGATAGGTAGGTAGGTAGATAGATAGATAGAGATAGGTAGGTAGGTAGATTGATAGATACAGATACGTAGGTAGGTAGATAGATAGAAAGAGATAGGTAGTTAGGTAGATAGATAGATAGATACAGATAGGTAGGTAGGTAGATAGATAGATAGAGATAGGTAGGTAGGTAGATAGATAGATACAGATAGGTAGGTAGGTAGATAGATAAATACAGATAGGTCGGTAGGTAGATAGATAGATAGAGATAGGTCGGTAGGTAGATAGATAGATAGAGATAGGTAGGTAGGTAGGTAGGTAGATAAATACAGATAGGTAGGTAGGTAGGTAGATAGATAGAGATAGGTAGGTAGGTAGATTGATAGATACAGATAGGTAGGTAGGTAGATTGATAGATACAGATAGGTAGATAGGTAGATTGATAGATACAGATAGGTAGGTAGGTAGATAGACAGATAGGTAGGTAGGTAGATAGATAGATATAGATAGGTAGGTAGCTAGATAGATAAATACAGATAGGTAGGTAGGTATGTAGATAGATAGAGATAGGTAGGTAGGTAGATAGATAGAGATAGGTAGGTAGGTAGATAGATTGATAGATACAGATAGGTAGGCAGGTAGATAGATAGATACAGATAGGTAGGTAGGTAGATAGATAAATACAGATAGGTAGGTAGGTAGATAGATAGATAGAGATAGGTATGTATGTAGATTGATAGATACAGATAGGTAGGTAGGTAGATTGATAGATACAGATAGGTAGGTAGGTAGGTAGATAGATACAGATAGGTAGGTAGGTAGATAGATAGATAGATACAGATAGGTAGGTAGGTAGATAGATAGATAGAGATAGGTAGGTAAGTAGATAGATAAATACAGATAGGTAGGTAGGTAGGTAGATAGATAGATAGAGATAGCTAGGTAGGTAGATTGATAGATACAGATAGGTAGGTAGGTATATAGATAGATACAGATAGGTAGGTAGGTAGATAGATAAATACAGATAGGTAGGTAGATAGATAGATAGATAGAGATAGGTAGGTAGGTAGATTGATAGATACAGATAGGTAGGTAGGTAGATTGATAGATACAGATAGGTAGGTAGGTAGGTAGATAGATAGATACAGATAGGTAGGTAGGTAGATTGATAGATACAGATAGGTAGGTAGGTAGGTAGATAAATAAAGATAGGTAGGTAGGTAGGTAGATTGATAGATAGAGATAGGTAGGTAGGTAGATTGATAGATACAGATAGGTAGGTAGGTAGATTGATAGATACAGATAGGTAGGTAGGTAGGTAGATAGATACAGATAGGTAGGTAAGTAGATAGATAGATAGAGATAGATAGGTAAGTAGATTGATAGAGACAGATAGGTAGGTAGGTAGATAGATAGATAGAGATAGTTAGGTAGCTAGATAGATAAATACAGATAGGTAGGTAGGTAGATAGAGATAGGTAGGTAGGTAGGTAGATAGATAGATAGATAGATAGATAGATAGATAGATAGATAGATAGATAGATAGATAGATAGATAGATAGATAGAGATAGGTAGGTAGGTAGATAGATAGATACAGATAGGTAGGTAGGTAGGTAGATAGATACAGATAGGTAGGTAGGTAGGTAGATAGATACAGATAGGTAGGTAGGTAGATAGATAGATAGAGATAGGTAGGTAAGTAGGTAGATAGATAGAGATAGGTAGGTAGGTAGATAGATAGATAGATAGATAGATAGATAGATAGATAGATAGATAGATAGATAGATAGATAGATAGAGATAGGTAGGTAGGTAGATAGATAGATACAGATAGGTAGGTAGGTAGATAGATAGATACAGATAGGTAGGTAGGTAGGTAGATAGATAGAGATAGGTAGGTAGGTAGATAGATAGATAGAGATAGGTAGGTAGCTAGATAGATTACAGATAGGTAGGTAGGTAGGTAGATAGATAGAGATAGGTAGGTAGGTAGATAGATAGATAGAGATAGGTAGGTAGGTAGATAGATAGATAGAGATAGGTAGGTATGTAGATTGATAGATACATATAGGTAGGTAGGTAGATTGATAGATACAGATAGGTAGGTAGGTAGATTGATAGATACAGATAGGTAGGTAGGTAAGTAGATAGATACAGATAGGTAGGTAGGTAGGTAGGTAGGTAGGTAGGTAGATAAATAAAGATAGGTAGGTAGGTAGATAGATAGATAGATAGATAGATAGATAGATAGATAGATAGATAGATAGATAGATAGATAGATAGATAGATAGATAGAGATAGGTAGGTAGGTAGATTGATAGATACAGATAGCTAGGTAGGTAGATAGATAGATAGAGATAGGTAGGTAGGTAGGTAGATAGATACAGATAGGTAGGTAGGTAGATAGATAGATAGAGATAGGTAGGTAAGTAGGTAGATAGATACAGATAGGTAGGTAGGTAGATAGATAGATAGATAGAGATAGGTAGGTATGTAGATTGATAGATACATATAGGTAGGTAGGTAGATTGATAGATACAGATAGGTAGGTAGGTAGATTGATAGATACAGATAGGTAGGTAGGTAAGTAGATAGATACAGATAGGTAGGTAGGTAGGTAGGTAGATAAATAAAGATAGGTAGGTAGGTAGATAGATAGATAGATAGATAGATAGATAGATAGATAGATAGATAGATAGATAGATAGATAGATAGATAGATAGAGATAGGTAGGTAGGTAGATTGATAGATACAGATAGCTAGGTAGGTAGATAGATAGATAGAGATAGGTAGGTAGGTAGGTAGATAGATACAGATAGGTAGGTAGGTAGATAGATAGATAGAGATAGGTAGGTAAGTAGGTAGATAGATAGAGATAGGTAGGTAGGTAGATAGATAGATAGATAGATAGATAGATAGATAGATAGATAGATAGATAGATAGATAGAGATAGATAGGTAGGTAGGTAGATAGATAGAGATAGGTAGGTAGGTAGATAGATAGATAGAGATATGTAGGTAGGTAGATAGATAGATAGAGATAGGTAGGTAGGTAGATAGATAGAGATAGGTAGGTAGGTCGATAGATAGATACAGATAGGTAGGTAGGTAGATTGATAGATACAGATAGGTAGGTAGGTAGATATATAGATAGAGATAGGTAGGTAGGTAGATAGATAGATAGAGATAGGTAGGTAGGTAGATAGATAGATAGATAGATAGATAGATAGATAGATAGATAGATAGATAGATAGATAGATAGATAGATAGATAGATAGATAGATAGATAGATAGATAAAGCTAGGTAGGTAGGTAGATATATAGATAGAGATAGGTAGGTAGGTAGATAGATAGATAGAAATAGGTAGGTAGATAGATAGATAGATAGATAAAGCTAGGTAGGTAGGTAGATAGATAGATAGAGATAGGTAGGTAGGTAGATTGATAGATACAGATAGGTAGGTAGGTAGGTAGATAGAGATAGGTAGGTAGGTAGATAGATAGATAGAGATATTTAGGTAGGTAGGTAGATAGATACAGATAGGTAGGTAGGTAGATAGATAGATAGAGATAGGTAGGTAGGTAGATTGATAGATACAGATACGTAGGTAGGTAGATAGATAGAAAGAGATAGGTAGTTAGGTAGATAGATAGATAGATACAGATAGGTAGGTAGGTAGATAGATAGATAGAGATAGGTAGGTAGGTAGATAGATAGATACAGATAGGTAGGTAGGTAGATAGATAAATACAGATAGGTCGGTAGGTAGATAGATAGATAGAGATAGGTAGGTAGGTAGATAGATAGATAGAGATAGGTAGGTAGGTAGGTAGGTAGATAAATACAGATAGGTAGGTAGGTAGGTAGATAGATAGAGATAGGTAGGTAGGTAGATTGATAGATATAGATAGGTAGGTAGGTAGATTGATAGATACAGATAGGTAGATAGGTAGATTGATAGATACAGATAGGTAGGTAGGTAGATAGACAGATAGGTAGGTAGGTAGATAGATAGATATAGATAGGTAGGTAGCTAGATAGATAAATACAGATAGGTAGGTAGGTATGTAGATAGATAGAGATAGGTAGGTAGGTAGATAGATAGAGATAGGTAGGTAGGTAGATAGATTGATAGATACAGATAGGTAGGTAGGTAGATAGATAGATACAGATAGGTAGGTAGGTAGATAGATAAATACAGATAGGTAGGTAGGTAGATAGATAGATAGAGATAGGTATGTATGTAGATTGATAGATACAGATAGGTAGGTAGGTAGATTGATAGATACAGATAGGTAGGTAGGTAGGTAGATAGATACAGATAGGTAGGTAGGTAGATAGATAGATAGATACAGATAGGTAGGTAGGTAGATAGATAGATAGAGATAGGTAGGTAAGTAGATAGATAAATACAGATAGGTAGGTAGGTAGGTAGATAGATAGATAGAGATAGCTAGGTAGGTAGATTGATAGATACAGATAGGTAGGTAGGTATATAGATAGATACAGATAGGTAGGTAGGTAGATAGATAAATACAGATAGGTAGGTAGATAGATAGATAGATAGAGATAGGTAGGTAGGTAGATTGATAGATACAGATAGGTAGGTAGGTAGATTGATAGATACAGATAGGTAGGTAGGTAGGTAGGTAGATAGATACAGATAGGTAGGTAGGTAGATTGATAGATACAGATAGGTAGGTAGGTAGGTAGATAAATACAGATAGGTAGGTAGGTAGATTGATAGATAGAGATAGGTAGGTAGGTAGATTGATAGATACAGATAGGTAGGTAGGTAGATTGATAGATACAGATAGGTAGGTAGGTAGGTAGATAGATACAGATAGGTAGGTAAGTAGATAGATAGATAGAGATAGATAGGTAAGTAGATTGATAGAGACAGATAGGTAGGTAGGTAGATAGATAGATAGAGATAGTTAGGTAGCTAGATAGATAAATACAGATAGGTAGGTAGGTAGGTAGATAGAGATAGGTAGGTAGGTAGATAGATAGATAGATAGATAGATAGATAGATAGATAGATAGATAGATAGATAGATAGATAGATAGATAGATAGATAGAGATAGGTAGGTAGGTAGATAGATAGATACAGATAGGTAGGTAGATAGATAGATACAGATAGGTAGGTAGGTAGGTAGGTAGATAGATACAGATAGGTAGGTAGGTAGATAGATAGATAGAGATAGGTAGGTAAGTAGGTAGATAGATAGAGATAGGTAGGTAGGTAGGTAGATAGATAGATAGATAGATAGATAGATAGATAGATAGATAGATAGATAGATAGATAGATAGATAGATAGATAGAGATAGGTAGGTAGGTAGGTAGATAGATACAGATAGGTAGGTAGGTAGATAGATAGATACAGATAGGTAGGTAGGTAGGTAGATAGATAGAGATAGGTAGGTAGGTAGATAGATAGATAGAGATAGATAGGTAGGTAGGTAGATAGATAGAGATAGGTAGGTAGGTAGATAGATAGATAGAGATATGTAGGTAGGTAGATAGATAGATAGAGATAGGTAGGTAGGTAGATAGATAGAGATAGGTAGGTAGGTCGATAGATAGATACAGATAGGTAGGTAGGTAGATTGATAGATACAGATAGGTAGGTAGGTAGGTAGATATATAGATAGAGATAGGTAGGTAGGTAGGTAGATAGATAGATAGAGATAGGTAGGTAGGTAGGTAGATAGATAGATAGATAGATAGATAGATAGATAGATAGATAGATAGATAGATAGATAGATAGATAGATAGATAGATAGATAGATAGATAAAGCTAGGTAGGTAGGTAGATAGATAGATAGAGATAGGTAGGTAGGTAGATAGATAGATAGAAATAGGTAGGTAGATAGATAGATAGATAGATAAAGCTAGGTAGGTAGGTAGATAGATAGATAGATAGAGATAGGTAGGTAGGTAGACTGATAGATACAGATAGGTAGGTAGGTAGGTAGATAGAGATAGGTAGGTAGGTAGATAGATAGATAGAGATAGGTAGGTAGGTAGATAGATAGATACAGATAGGTAGGTAGGTAGATAGATAAATACAGATAGGTCGGTAGGTAGATAGATAGATAGAGATAGGTAGGTAGGTAGATAGATAGATAGAGATATGTAGGTAGGTAGGTAGATAAATACAGATAGGTAGGTAGGTAGGTAGATAGATAGAGATAGATAGGTAGGTAGATTGATAGATACAGATAGGTAGGTAGGTAGATTGATAGATACAGATAGGTAGATAGGAAGATTGATAGATACAGATAGGTAGGTAGGTAGATAGACAGATAGGTAGGTAGGTAGATAGATAGATATAGATAGGTAGGTAGCTAGATAGATAAATACAGATAGGTAGGTAGGTATGTAGATAGATAGAGATAGGTAGGTAGGTAGATAGATAGAGATAGGTAGGTAGGTAGATAGATTGATAGATACAGATAGGTAGGTAGGTAGATAGATAGATACAGATAGGTAGGTAGGTAGATAGATAAATACAGATAGGTAGGTAGGTAGATAGATAGATAGAGATAGGTATGTATGTAGATTGATAGATACAGATAGGTAGGTAGGTAGATTGATAGATACAGATAGGTAGGTAGGTAGGTAGATAGATACAGATAGGTAGGTAGGTAGATAGATAGATAGATACAGATAGGTAGGTAGGTAGATAGATAGATAGAGATAGGTAGGTAAGTAGATAGATAAATACAGATAGGTAGGTAGGTAGGTAGATAGATAGATAGAGATAGCTAGGTAGGTAGATTGATAGATACAGATAGGTAGGTAGGTATATAGATAGATACAGATAGGTAGGTAGGTAGATAGATAAATACAGATAGGTAGGTAGATAGATAGATAGATAGAGATAGGTAGGTAGGTAGATTGATAGATACAGATAGGTAGGTAGGTAGATTGATAGATACAGATAGGTAGGTAGGTAGGTAGGTAGATAGATACAGATAGGTAGGTAGGTAGATTGATAGATACAGATAGGTAGGTAGGTAGGTAGGTAGATAAATACAGATAGGTAGGTAGGTAGATTGATAGATAGAGATAGGTAGGTAGGTAGATTGATAGATACAGATAGGTAGGTAGGTAGATTGATAGATACAGATAGGTAGGTAGGTAGGTAGATAGATACAGATAGGTAGGTAAGTAGATAGATAGATAGAGATAGATAGGTAAGTAGATTGATAGAGACAGATAGGTAGGTAGGTAGATAGATAGAGATAGTTAGGTAGCTAGATAGATAAATACAGATAGGTAGGTAGGTAGATAGAGATAGGTAGGTAGGTAGGTAGATAGATAGATAGATAGATAGATAGATAGATAGATAGATAGATAGATAGATAGATAGATAGAGATAGGTAGGTAGGTAGATAGATAGATACAGATAGGTAGGTAGGTAGATAGATAGATACAGATAGGTAGGTAGGTAGGTAGATAGATACAGATAGGTAGGTAGGTAGATAGATAGATAGAGATAGGTAGGTAAGTAGGTAGATAGATAGAGATAGGTAGGTAGATAGATAGATAGATAGATAGATAGATAGATAGATAGATAGATAGATAGATAGATAGATAGATAGGTAGATAGAGATAGGTAGGTAGGTAGGTAGATAGATAGATACAGATAGGTAGGTAGGTAGATAGATAGATACAGATAGGTAGGTAGGTAGGTAGATAGATACAGATAGGTAGGTAGGTAGATAGATAGGTAGAGATAGATAGGTAGGTAGGTAGATAGATAGAGATAGGTAGGTAGGTAGATAGATAGATAGAGATATGTAGGTAGGTAGATAGATAGATAGATAGATAGAGATAGGTAGGTAGGTAGATAGATAGAGATAGGTAGGTAGGTCGATAGATAGATACAGATAGGTAGGTAGGTAGATTGATAGATACAGATAGGTAGGTAGGTAGGTAGATATATAGATAGAGATAGGTAGGTAGGTAGGTAGATAGATAGATAGAGATAGGTAGGTACGTAGATAGATAGATAGATAGATAGATAGATAGATAGATAGATAGATAGATAGATAAAGCTAGGTAGGTAGGTAGATAGATAGATAGAGATAGGTAGGTAGGTAGATAGATAGATAGAAATAGGTAGGTAGATAGATAGATAGATAGATAAAGCTAGCTAGGTAGGTAGATAGATAGATAGAGATAGGTAGGTAGGTAGACTGATAGATACAGATAGGTAGGTAGGTAGGTAGATAGAGATAGGTAGGTAGGTAGATAGATAGATAGAGATATTTAGGTAGGTAGGTAGATAGATACAGATAGGTAGGTAAGTAGATAGATAGATAGAGATAGGTAGGTAGGTAGATTGATAGATACAGATAGGTAGGTAGGTAGATAGATAGATAGAGATAGGTAGGTAGGTAGATAGATAGATACAGATAGGTAGGTAGGTAGATAGATAAATACAGATAGGTCGGTAGGTAGATAGATAGATAGAGATAGGTAGGTAGGTAGATAGATAGATAGAGATAGGTAGGTAGGTAGGTAGATAAATACAGATAGGTAGGTAGGTAGGTAGATAGATAGAGATAGATAGGTAGGTAGATTGATAGATACAGATAGGTAGGTAGGTAGATTGATAGATACAGATAGGTAGATAGGAAGATTGATAGATACAGATAGGTAGGTAGGTAGATAGACAGATAGGTAGGTAGGTAGATAGATAGATATAGATAGGTAGGTAGCTAGATAGATAAATACAGATAGGTAGGTAGGTATGTAGATAGATAGAGATAGGTAGGTAGGTAGATAGATAGAGATAGGTAGGTAGGTAGATAGATTGATAGATACAGATAGGTAGGTAGATAGATAGATACAGATAGGTAGGTAGGTAGATAGATAAATACAGATAGGTAGGTAGGTAGATAGATAGATAGAGATAGGTATGTATGTAGATTGATAGATACAGATAGGTAGGTAGGTAGATTGATAGATATAGATAGGTAGGTAGGTAGGTAGATAGATACAGATAGGTAGGTAGGTAGATAGATAGATAGATACAGATAGGTAGGTAGGTAGATAGATAGATAGAGATAGGTAGGTAAGTAGATAGATAAATACAGATAGGTAGGTAGGTAGGTAGATAGATAGATAGAGATAGCTAGGTAGGTAGATTGATAGATACAGATAGGTAGGTAGGTAGATAGATAGATACAGATAGGTAGGTAGGTAGGTAGATAGATAAATACAGATAGGTAGGTAGATAGATAGATAGATAGATAGAGATAGGTAGGTAGGTAGATTGATAGATACAGATAGGTAGGTAGGTAGATTGATAGATACAGATAGGTAGGTAGGTAGGTAGGTAGGTAGATAGATACAGATAGGTAGGTAGGTAGATTGATAGATACAGATAGGTAGGTAGGTAGGTAGATAAATACAGATAGGTAGGTAGGTAGATTGATAGATAGAGATAGGTAGGTAGGTAGATTGATAGATACAGATAGGTAGGTAGGTAGATTGATAGATACAGATAGGTAGGTAGGTAGGTAGATAGATACAGATAGGTAGGTAAGTAGATAGATAGATAGAGATAGATAGGTAAGTAGATTGATAGAGACAGATAGGTAGGTAGGTAGGTAGATAGATAGATAGAGATAGTTAGGTAGCTAGATAGATAAATACAGATAGGTAGGTAGGTAGGTAGATAGAGATAGGTAGGTAGGTAGATAGATAGATAGATAGATAGATAGATAGATAGATAGATAGATAGATAGATAGATAGATAGATAGATAGATAGATAGATAGATAGATAGATAGATAGATAGATAGAGATAGGTAGGTAGGTAGATAGATAGATACAGATAGGTAGGTAGGTAGATAGATAGATACAGATAGGTAGGTAGGTAGATAGATAAATACAGATAGGTAGGTAGGTAGATAGATAGAGATAGGTAGGTATGTAGATTGATAGATACAGATAGGTAGGTAGGTAGATTGATAGATACAGACAGGTAGGTAGGTAGGTAGGTAGATAGATACAGATAGGTAGGTAAGTAGATTGATAGATACAGATAGGTAGGTAGGTAGATAGATAGATACAGATAGGTAGGTAGGTAGGTAGATAAATACAGATAGGTAGGTAGGTAGATAGATAGATAGAGATAGGTAGGTAGTAGATTGATAGATACAGATATGTAGGTAGGTAGATTGATAGATACAGATAGGTAGGTAGGTAGGTAGATAGATACAGATAGGTAGGTAGGTAGATAGATAGAGATAGGTAGGTAGCTAGATAGATAAATACAGATAGGTAGGTAGGTATGTAGATAGATAGAGATAGGTAGGTAGGTAGATAGATAGATAGAGATAGGTAGGTAGGTAGATTGATAGATAAAGATAGGTAGGTAGGTAGATAGATAGATACAGATAGGTAGGTAGGTAGATAGATAAATACAGATAGGTAGGTAGGTAGATAGATAGATAGAGATAGGTAGGTATGTAGATTGATAGATACAGATAGGTAGGTAGGTAGATTGATAGATACAGATAGGTAGGTAGGTAGGTAGATAGATACAGATAGGTAGGTAGGTAGGTAGATAGATAGATACAGATAGGTAGGTAGGTAGATAGATAGATAGAGATAGGTAGGTAGGTAGATAGATAAATACAGATAGGTAGGTAGGTAGGTAGATAGATAGATAGAGAGAGCTAGGTAGGTATATTGATAGATACACATAGGTAGGTAGGTAGATAGATAGATACAGATAGGTAGGTAGGTAGATAGATAAATACAGATAGGTAGGTAGGAAGATAGATAGATAGAGATAGGTAGGTATGTAGATTGATAGATACAGATAGGTAGGTAGGTAGATTGAGAGATACAGATAGGTAGGTAGGTAGGTAGATAGATACAGATAGGTAGGTAGGTAGGTAGATAGATAGATACAGATAGGTAGGTAGGTAGATAGATAGATAGATAGAGATAGGTAGGTAGGTAGATAGATAAATACAGATAGGTAGGTAGGTAGGTAGATAGATAGATAGAGAGAGCTAGGTAGGTATATTGATAGATACACATAGGTAGGTAGGTAGATAGCTAGATACAGATAGGTAGGTAGGTAGATAGATAAATACAGATAGGTAGGTAGGTAAATAGATAGATAGATACAGATAGGTAGGTAGGTAGATTGATAGATACAGATTGGTAGGTAGGTAGATTCATAGATACAGATAGGTAGGTAGGTAGGTAGATAGATACAGATAGGTAGGTAGGTAGATTGATAGATACAGATAGGTAAGTAGGTAGATAGATAGATACAGATAGGTAGGTAGGTAGGTAGATAAATACAGATAGGTAGGTAGGTAGATAGATAGATAGAGATAGGTAGGTAGGTAGATTGATAGATAGAGATAGGTAGGTAGTTAGATTGATTGATACAGATAGGTAGGTAGGTAGATTGATAGATACAGATAGGTAGGTAAGTAGATAGATAGATAGAGATAGATAGGTAAGTAAATTGATAGAGACAGATAGGTAGGTAGGTAGATAGATAGATACAGATATGTAGGTAGGTAGATAGATAAATACAGATAGGTAGGTAGGTAGATAGATAGATAGATAGATAGATAGATAGATAGATAGATAGATAGATAGATAGATAGATAGATAGATAGATAGATAGATAGATAGAGATAGGTAGGTAGGTAGATTGATAGATACAGATAGGTAGGTAGGTAGATTGATAGATACAGATAGGTAGGTAGGTAGGTAGATAGATACAGATATGTAGGTAGGTAGATTGATAGATACAGATAGGTAGGTAGATAGATAGATAGATACAGATAGGTAGGTAGGTAGGTAGATAAATACAGATAGGTAGGTATGTAGATAGATAGATAGATAGAGATAGGTAGGTAGCTAGATAGATAAATACAGATAGGTAGGTAGGTATGTAGATAGATAGAGATAGGTAGGTAGGTAGATAGATAGAGATAGGTAGGTAGGTAGATAGATTGATAGATACAGATAGGTAGGTAGATAGATAGATACAGATAGGTAGGTAGGTAGATAGATAAATACAGATAGGTAGGTAGGTAGATAGATAGATAGAGATAGGTATGTATGTAGATTGATAGATACAGATAGGTAGGTAGGTAGATTGATAGATATAGATAGGTAGGTAGGTAGGTAGATAGATACAGATAGGTAGGTAGGTAGATAGATAGATAGATACAGATAGGTAGGTAGATAGATAGATAGAGATAGGTAGGTAAGTAGATAGATAAATACAGATAGGTAGGTAGGTAGGTAGATAGATAGATAGAGATAGCTAGGTAGGTAGATTGATAGATACAGATAGGTAGGTAGGTAGATAGATAGATACAGATAGGTAGGTAGGTAGGTAGATAGATAAATACAGATAGGTAGGTAGATAGATAGATAGATAGAGATAGGTAGGTAGGTAGATTGATAGATACAGATAGGTAGGTAGGTAGATTGATAGATACAGATAGGTAGGTAGGTAGGTAGGTAGATAGATACAGATAGGTAGGTAGGTAGATTGATAGATACAGATAGGTAGGTAGGTAGGTAGATAAATACAGATAGGTAGGTAGGTAGATTGATAGATAGAGATAGGTAGGTAGGTAGATTGATAGATACAGATAGGTAGGTAGGTAGATTGATAGATACAGATAGGTAGGTAGGTAGGTAGATAGATACAGATAGGTAGGTAAGTAGATAGATAGATAGAGATAGATAGGTAAGTAGATTGATAGAGACAGATAGGTAGGTAGGTAGATAGATAGATAGAGATAGTTAGGTAGCTAGATAGATAAATACAGATAGGTAGGTAGGTAGGTAGATAGAGATAGGTAGGTAGGTAGGTAGATAGATAGATAGATAGATAGATAGATAGATAGATAGATAGATAGATAGATAGATAGATAGATAGATAGATAGATAGATAGATAGATAGATAGATAGATAGATAGAGATAGGTAGGTAGGTAGATAGATAGATACAGATAGGTAGGTAGGTAGATAGATAGATACAGATAGGTAGGTAGGTAGATAGATAAATACAGATAGGTAGGTAGGTAGATAGATAGAGATAGGTAGGTATGTAGATTGATAGATACAGATAGGTAGGTAGGTAGATTGATAGATACAGACAGGTAGGTAGGTAGGTAGGTAGATAGATACAGATAGGTAGGTAAGTAGATTGATAGATACAGATAGGTAGGTAGGTAGATAGATAGATACAGATAGGTAGGTAGGTAGGTAGATAAATACAGATAGGTAGGTAGGTAGATAGATAGATAGAGATAGGTAGGTAGTAGATTGATAGATACAGATATGTAGGTAGGTAGATTGATAGATACAGATAGGTAGGTAGGTAGGTAGATAGATACAGATAGGTAGGTAGGTAGATAGATAGAGATAGGTAGGTAGCTAGATAGATAAATACAGATAGGTAGGTAGGTATGTAGATAGATAGAGATAGGTAGGTAGGTAGATAGATAGATAGAGATAGGTAGGTAGGTAGATTGATAGATACAGATAGGTAGGTAGGTAGATAGATAGATACAGATAGGTAGGTAGGTAGATAGATAAATACAGATAGGTAGGTAGGTAGATAGATAGATAGAGATAGGTAGGTATGTAGATTGATAGATACAGATAGGTAGGTAGGTAGATTGATAGATACAGATAGGTAGGTAGGTAGGTAGATAGATACAGATAGGTAGGTAGGTAGGTAGATAGATAGATACAGATAGGTAGGTAGGTAGATAGATAGATAGAGATAGGTAGGTAGGTAGATAGATAAATACAGATAGGTAGGTAGGTAGGTAGATAGATAGATAGAGAGAGCTAGGTAGGTATATTGATAGATACACATAGGTAGGTAGGTAGATAGATAGATACAGATAGGTAGGTAGGTAGATAGATAAATACAGATAGGTAGGTAGGAAGATAGATAGATAGAGATAGGTAGGTATGTAGATTGATAGATACAGATAGGTAGGTAGGTAGATTGAGAGATACAGATAGGTAGGTAGGTAGGTAGATAGATACAGATAGGTAGGTAGGTAGGTAGATATATAGATAGAGATAGGTAGGTAGGTAGGTAGATAGATAGATAGAGATAGGTAGGTAGGTAGATAGATAGATAGATAGATAGATAGATAGATAGATAGATAGATAGATAGATAGATAGATAGATAGATAGATAAAGCTAGGTAGGTAGGTAGATAGATAGATAGAGATAGGTAGGTAGGTAGATAGATAGATAGAAATAGGTAGGTAGATAGATAGATAGATAGATAAAGCTAGGTAGGTAGGTAGATAGATAGATAGAGATAGGTAGGTAGGTAGACTGATAGATACAGATAGGTAGGTAGGTAGGTAGATAGAGATAGGTAGGTAGGTAGATAGATAGATAGAGATATTTAGGTAGGTAGGTAGATAGATACAGATAGGTAGGTAAGTAGATAGATAGATAGAGATAGGTAGGTAGGTAGATTGATAGATACAGATAGGTAGGTAGGTAGATAGATAGATAGAGATAGGTAGGTAGGTAGATAGATAGATACAGATAGGTAGGTAGGTAGATAGATAAATACAGATTGGTCGGTAGGTAGATAGATAGATAGAGATAGGTAGGTAGGTAGATAGATAGATAGAGATAGGTAGGTAGGTAGGTAGATAAATACAGATAGGTAGGTAGGTAGGTAGATAAATACAGATAGGTAGGTAGGTAGGTAGATAGATAGAGATAGATAGGTAGGTAGATTGATAGATACAGATAGGTAGGTAGGTAGATTGATAGATACAGATAGGTAGATAGGAAGATTGATAGATACAGATAGGTAGGTAGGTAGATAGACAGATAGGTAGGTAGGTAGATAGATAGATATAGATAGGTAGGTAGCTAGATAGATAAATACAGATAGGTAGGTAGGTATGTAGATAGATAGAGATAGGTAGGTAGGTAGATAGATAGAGATAGGTAGGTAGGTAGATAGATTGATAGATACAGATAGGTAGGTAGATAGATAGATACAGATAGGTAGGTAGATAGATAAATACAGATAGGTAGGTAGGTAGATAGATAGATAGAGATAGGTATGTATGTAGATTGATAGATACAGATAGGTAGGTAGGTAGATTGATAGATATAGATAGGTAGGTAGGTAGGTAGATAGATACAGATAGGTAGGTAGGTAGATAGATAGATAGATACAGATAGGTAGGTAGGTAGATAGATAGATAGAGATAGGTAGGTAAGTAGATAGATAAATACAGATAGGTAGGTAGGTAGGTAGGTAGATAGATAGAGATAGCTAGGTAGGTAGATTGATAGATACAGATAGGTAGGTAGGTAGATAGATAGATACAGATAGGTAGGTAGGTAGGTAGATAGATAAATACAGATAGGTAGGTAGATAGATAGATAGATAGAGATAGGTAGGTAGGTAGATTGATAGATACAGATAGGTAGGTAGGTAGATTGATAGATACAGATAGGTAGGTAGGTAGGTAGGTAGATAGATACAGATAGGTAGGTAGGTAGATTGATAGATACAGATAGGTAGGTAGGTAGGTAGATAAATACAGATAGGTAGGTAGGTAGATTGATAGATAGAGATAGGTAGGTAGGTAGATTGATAGATACAGATAGGTAGGTAGGTAGATTGATAGATACAGATAGGTAGGTAGGTAGGTAGATAGATACAGATAGGTAGGTAGCTAGATAGATAAATACAGATAGGTAGGTAGGTAGGTAGATAGAGATAGGTAGGTAGGTAGATAGATAGATAGATAGATAGATAGATAGATAGATAGATAGATAGATAGATAGATAGATAGATAGATAGATAGATAGAGATAGGTAGGTAGGTAGATAGATAGATACAGATAGGTAGGTAGGTAGATAGATAGATACAGATAGGTAGGTAGGTAGATAGATAAATACAGATAGGTAGGTAGGTAGATAGATAGAGATAGGTAGGTATGTAGATTGATAGATACAGATAGGTAGGTAGGTAGATTGATAGATACAGACAGGTAGGTAGGTAGGTAGGTAGATAGATACAGATAGGTAGGTAAGTAGATTGATAGATACAGATAGGTAGGTAGGTAGATAGATAGATACAGATAGGTAGGTAGGTAGGTAGATAAATACAGATAGGTAGGTAGGTAGATAGATAGATAGAGATAGGTAGGTAGTAGATTGATAGATACAGATATGTAGGTAGGTAGATTGATAGATACAGATAGGTAGGTAGGTAGGTAGATAGATACAGATAGGTAGGTAGGTAGATAGATAGAGATAGGTAGGTAGCTAGATAGATAAATACAGATAGGTAGGTAGGTATGTAGATAGATAGAGATAGGTAGGTAGGTAGATAGATAGATAGAGATAGGTAGGTAGGTAGATTGATAGATACAGATAGGTAGGTAGGTAGATAGATAGATACAGATAGGTAGGTAGGTAGATAGATAAATACAGATAGGTAGGTAGGTAGATAGATAGATAGAGATAGGTAGGTATGTAGATTGATAGATACAGATAGGTAGGTAGGTAGATTGATAGATACAGATAGGTAGGTAGGTAGGTAGATAGATACAGATAGGTAGGTAGGTAGGTAGATAGATAGATACAGATAGGTAGGTAGGTAGATAGATAGATAGAGATAGGTAGGTAGGTAGATAGATAAATACAGATAGGTAGGTAGGTAGGTAGATAGATAGATAGAGAGAGCTAGGTAGGTATATTGATAGATACACATAGGTAGGTAGGTAGATAGATAGATACAGATAGGTAGGTAGGTAGATAGATAAATACAGATAGGTAGGTAGGAAGATAGATAGATAGAGATAGGTAGGTATGTAGATTGATAGATACAGATAGGTAGGTAGGTAGATTGAGAGATACAGATAGGTAGGTAGGTAGGTAGATAGATACAGATAGGTAGGTAGGTAGGTAGATAGATAGATACAGATAGGTAGGTAGGTAGATAGATAGATAGATAGATAGAGATAGGTAGGTAGGTAGATAGATAAATACAGATAGGTAGGTAGGTAGGTAGATAGATAGATAGAGAGAGCTAGGTAGGTATATTGATAGATACACATAGGTAGGTAGGTAGATAGCTAGATACAGATAGGTAGGTAGGTAGATAGATAAATACAGATAGGTAGGTAGGTAAATAGATAGATAGATACAGATAGGTAGGTAGGTAGATTGATAGATACAGATTGGTAGGTAGGTAGATTGATAGATACAGATAGGTAGGTAGGTAGGTAGATAGATACAGATAGGTAGGTAGGTAGATTGATAGATACAGATAGGTAAGTAGGTAGATAGATAGATACAGATAGGTAGGTAGGTAGGTAGATAAATACAGATAGGTAGGTAGGTAGATAGATAGATAGAGATAGGTAGGTAGGTAGATTGATAGATAGAGATAGGTAGGTAGTTAGATTGATTGATACAGATAGGTAGGTAGGTAGATTGATAGATACAGATAGGTAGGTAAGTAGATAGATAGATAGAGATAGATAGGTAAGTAAATTGATAGAGACAGATAGGTAGGTAGGTAGATAGATAGATACAGATATGTAGGTAGGTAGATAGATAAATACAGATAGGTAGGTAGGTAGATAGATAGATAGATAGATAGATAGATAGATAGATAGATAGATAGATAGATAGATAGATAGATAGATAGATAGATAGATAGAGATAGGTAGGTAGGTAGATTGATAGATACAGATAGGTAGGTAGGTAGATTGATAGATACAGATAGGTAGGTAGGTAGGTAGATAGATACAGATATGTAGGTAGGTAGATTGATAGATACAGATAGGTAGGTAGATAGATAGATAGATACAGATAGGTAGGTAGGTAGGTAGGTAGATAAATACAGATAGGTAGGTATGTAGATAGATAGATAGATAGAGATAGGTAGGTAGCTAGATAGATAAATACAGATAGGTAGGTAGGTATGTAGATAGATAGAGATAGGTAGGTAGGTAGATAGATAGAGATAGGTAGGTAGGTAGATAGATTGATAGATACAGATAGGTAGGTAGATAGATAGATACAGATAGGTAGGTAGGTAGATAGATAAATACAGATAGGTAGGTAGGTAGATAGATAGATAGAGATAGGTATGTATGTAGATTGATAGATACAGATAGGTAGGTAGGTAGATTGATAGATATAGATAGGTAGGTAGGTAGGTAGATAGATACAGATAGGTAGGTAGGTAGATAGATAGATAGATAGATACAGATAGGTAGGTAGGTAGATAGATAGATAGAGATAGGTAGGTAAGTAGATAGATAAATACAGATAGGTAGGTAGGTAGGTAGATAGATAGATAGAGATAGCTAGGTAGGTAGATTGATAGATACAGATAGGTAGGTAGGTAGATAGATAGATACAGATAGGTAGGTAGGTAGGTAGATAGATAAATACAGATAGGTAGGTAGATAGATAGATAGATAGAGATAGGTAGGTAGGTAGATTGATAGATACAGATAGGTAGGTAGGTAGATTGATAGATACAGATAGGTAGGTAGGTAGGTAGGTAGATAGATACAGATAGGTAGGTAGGTAGATTGATAGATACAGATAGGTAGGTAGGTAGGTAGGTAGATAAATACAGATAGGTAGGTAGGTAGATTGATAGATAGAGATAGGTAGGTAGGTAGATTGATAGATACAGATAGGTAGGTAGGTAGATTGATAGATACAGATAGGTAGGTAGGTAGGTAGATAGATACAGATAGGTAGGTAAGTAGATAGATAGATAGAGATAGATAGGTAAGTAGATTGATAGAGACAGATAGGTAGGTAGGTAGATAGATAGATAGAGATAGTTAGGTAGCTAGATAGATAAATACAGATAGGTAGGTAGGTAGGTAGATAGAGATAGGTAGGTAGGTAGATAGATAGATAGATAGATAGATAGATAGATAGATAGATAGATAGATAGATAGATAGAGATAGGTAGGTAGGTAGATAGATAGATACAGATAGGTAGGTAGGTAGATAGATAGATACAGATAGGTAGGTAGGTAGATAGATAAATACAGATAGGTAGGTAGGTAGATAGATAGAGATAGGTAGGTATGTAGATTGATAGATACAGATAGGTAGGTAGGTAGATTGATAGATACAGACAGGTAGGTAGGTAGGTAGGTAGATAGATACAGATAGGTAGGTAAGTAGATTGATAGATACAGATAGGTAGGTAGGTAGATAGATAGATACAGATAGGTAGGTAGGTAGGTAGATAAATACAGATAGGTAGGTAGGTAGATAGATAGATAGAGATAGGTAGGTAGTAGATTGATAGATACAGATATGTAGGTAGGTAGATTGATAGATACAGATAGGTAGGTAGGTAGGTAGATAGATACAGATAGGTAGGTAGGTAGATAGATAGAGATAGGTAGGTAGCTAGATAGATAAATACAGATAGGTAGGTAGGTATGTAGATAGATAGAGATAGGTAGGTAGGTAGATAGATAGATAGAGATAGGTAGGTAGGTAGATTGATAGATACAGATAGGTAGGTAGGTAGATAGATAGATACAGATAGGTAGGTAGGTAGATAGATAAATACAGATAGGTAGGTAGGTAGATAGATAGATAGAGATAGGTAGGTATGTAGATTGATAGATACAGATAGGTAGGTAGGTAGATTGATAGATACAGATAGGTAGGTAGGTAGGTAGATAGATACAGATAGGTAGGTAGGTAGGTAGATAGATAGATACAGATAGGTAGGTAGGTAGATAGATAGATAGAGATAGGTAGGTAGGTAGATAGATAAATACAGATAGGTAGGTAGGTAGGTAGATAGATAGATAGAGAGAGCTAGGTAGGTATATTGATAGATACACATAGGTAGGTAGGTAGATAGATAGATACAGATAGGTAGGTAGGTAGATAGATAAATACAGATAGGTAGGTAGGAAGATAGATAGATAGAGATAGGTAGGTATGTAGATTGATAGATACAGATAGGTAGGTAGGTAGATTGAGAGATACAGATAGGTAAGTAGGTAGGTAGATAGATACAGATAGGTAGGTAGGTAGGTAGATAGATAGATACAGATAGGTAGGTAGGTAGATAGATAGATAGATAGAGATAGGTAGGTAGGTAGATAGATAAATACAGATAGGTAGGTAGGTAGGTAGATAGATAGATAGAGAGAGCTAGGTAGGTATATTGATAGATACACATAGGTAGGTAGGTAGATAGCTAGATACAGATAGGTAGGTAGGTAGATAGATAAATACAGATAGGTAGGTAGGTAAATAGATAGATAGATACAGATAGGTAGGTAGGTAGATTGATAGATACAGATTGGTAGGTAGGTAGATTGATAGATACAGATAGGTAGGTAGGTAGGTAGATAGATACAGATAGGTAGGTAGGTAGATTGATAGATACAGATAGGTAAGTAGGTAGATAGATAGATACAGATAGGTAGGTAGGTAGGTAGATAAATACAGATAGGTAGGTAGGTAGATAGATAGATAGAGATAGGTAGGTAGGTAGATTGATAGATAGAGATAGGTAGGTAGTTAGATTGATTGATACAGATAGGTAGGTAGGTAGATTGATAGATACAGATAGGTAGGTAAGTAGATAGATAGATAGAGATAGATAGGTAAGTAAATTGATAGAGACAGATAGGTAGGTAGGTAGATAGATAGATACAGATATGTAGGTAGGTAGATAGATAAATACAGATAGGTAGGTAGGTAGATAGATAGATAGATAGATAGATAGATAGATAGATAGATAGATAGATAGATAGATAGATAGATAGATAGAGATAGGTAGGTAGGTAGATTGATAGATACAGATAGGTAGGTAGGTAGATTGATAGATACAGATAGGTAGGTAGGTAGGTAGATAGATACAGATATGTAGGTAGGTAGATTGATAGATACAGATAGGTAGGTAGATAGATAGATAGATACAGATAGGTAGGTAGGTAGGTAGATAAATACAGATAGGTAGGTATGTAGATAGATAGATAGATAGAGATAGGTAGGTAGGTAGATTGATAGATAGAGATAGGTAGGTAGGTAGATTGATAGATAGAGATAGGTAGGTAGGTAGATTGATTGATACAGGTAGGTAGGTAGGTAGATTGATAGATACAGATAGGTAGGTAAGTAGATAGATAGATAGAGATAGATAGGTAAGTAGATTGATAGAGACAGATAGGTAGGTAGGTAGATAGATAGATAGAGATAGTTAGGTAGCTAGATAGATAAATACAGATAGGTAGGTAGGTAGATAGATAGATAGAGATAGGTAGGTAGGTAGATTGATAGATACAGATAGGTAGGTAGGTAGATTGATAGATACAGATAGGTAGGTAGGTAGATAGATACAGATAGGTAGGTAGGTAGATTGATAGATACAGATAGGTAGGTAGGTAGGTAGATAGATACAGATAGGTAGGTAGGTAGATTGATAGATACAAATAGGTAGGTAGGTAGATAGATGGATACAGATAGGTAAGTAAATAGATAGATAAATACAGATAGGTAGGTAGGTAGATAGATAGATAGAGATAGGTAGGTAGGTAGGTAGATTGATAGATACAGATAGGTAGGTAGGTAGATTGATAGATACAGATAGGTAGGTAGGTAGGTAGATAGATACAGATAGGTAGGTAGGTAGATTGATAGATACAGATAGGTAGGTAGGTAGATAGATAGATACAGATAGGTAGGTAGGTAGGTAGGTAGATAAATACAGATAGGTAGGTAGGTAGATAGATAGATACAGATAGGTAGGTAGGTAGGTAGGTAGATAGATACAGATAGGTAGGTAGGTAGATTGATAGATACAGATAGGTAAGTAGGTAGATAGACAGATACAGATAGGTAGGTAGGTAGGTAGATAGATAGAGATAGGTAGGTAGCTAGATAGATAAATACAGATAGGTAGGTAGGTAGTTAGATAGAGATAGGTAGGTATGTAGATTGATAGATACAGATAGGTAGGTAGGTAGATAGATAGATACAGATAGGTAGGTAGGTAGATAGATAAATACAGATAGATAGGTAGGTAGATAGATAGAGATAGGTAGGTATGTAGATTGATAGATACAGATAGGTAGGTAGGTAGATTGATAGATACAGATAGGTAGGTAGGTAGGTAGATAGATACAGATAGGTAGGTAGGTAGATTGATAGATACAGATAGGTAGGTAGGTAGATAGATAGATACAGATAGGTAGGTAGGTAGATAGATAGATAGAGATAGGTAGGTAGGTAGATAGATAAATACAGATAGGTAGGTAGGTAGGTAGATAGATAGAGATAGGTAGGTAGGTAGATAGATAGATAGATAGATAGAGATAGGTAGGTAGGTAGATTGATAGATACAGATAGGTAGGTAGGTAGATAGTTAGATACAGATAGGTAGGTAGGTAGATAGATAAATACAGATAGGTAGGTACGTAGATAGATAGATAGAGATAGGTAGGTAGGTAGATTGATAGATACAGATAGGTATGTAGGTAGATTGATAGATACAGATAGGTAGGTAGGTAGGTAGATAGATACAGATAGGTAGGTAGGTAGATTGATAGATACAAATAGGTAGGTAGGTAGATAGATGGATACAGATAGGTAGGTAGGTAGGTAGGTAGATAAATACAGATAGGTAGGTAGGTAGATTGATAGATACAGATAGGTAGGTAGGTAGATAGATAGATACAGATAGGTAGGTAGGTAGATAGATAAATACAGATAGGTAGGTAGGTAGATAGATAGATAGATAGATATAGGTAGGTAGGTAGATTGATAGATACAGATAGGTAGGTAGGTAGATTGATAGATACAGATAGATAGGTAGGTAGGTAGATAGATACAGATAGGTAGGTAGGTAGATTGATAGATACAGGTAGGTAGGTAGGTAGATAGATAGATACAGATAGGTAGGTAGGTAGGTAGATAAATACAGATAGGTAGGTAGGTAGATAGATAGATAGAGATAGGTAGGTAGGTAGATTGATAGATATAGATAGGTAGGTAGGTAGATTGATAGGTAGAGATAGGTAGGTAGGTAGATTGATAGATACAGATAGGTAGGTAGGTAGATTGGTAGATACAGATAGGTAGGTAGGTAGGTAGATAGATACAGATAGGTAGGTAAGTAGATAGATAGATAGAGATAGATAGGTAAGTATTGATAGAGACAGATAGGTAGGTAGGTAGATAGATAGATAGAGATAGGTAGGTAGCTAGATAGATAAATACAGATAGCTAGGTAGGTAGATAGATAGATAGAGATAGGTAGGTAGGTAGATAGATAGATAGAGATAGGTAGGTAGGTAGATAGATAGATACTGATAGGTAGGTAGGTAGATAGATAGATACAGATAGGTAGGTAGGTAGATAGATAAATACAGATAGGTAGGTAGGTAGATAGATAGATAGAGATAGGTAGGTATCTAGATTGATAGATACAGATAGGTAGGTAGGTAGATTGATAGATACAGATAGGTAGGTAGGTAGGTAGGTAGATAGATACAGATAGGTAGGTAAGTAGATTGATAGATACAGATAGGTAGGTAGGTAGATAGATAGATACAGATAGGTAGGTAGGTAGATAAATACAGATAGGTAGGTAGGTAGATAGATAGATAGAGATAGGTAGGTAGGTAGATTGATAGATACAGATAGGTAGGTAGGTAGATTGATAGATACAGATAGGTAGGTAGGTAGTTAGATAGATACAGATAGGTAGGTAAGTAGATAGATAGATAGAGATAGATAGGTAAGTAGATTGATAGATACAGATAGGTAGGTAGATTGATAGATACAGATAGGTAGGTAGGTAGGTAGATAGATACAGATAGGTAGGTAGGTAGATTGATAGATACAGATAGGTAGGTAGGTAGATAGACAGATACAGATAGGTAGGTAGGTAGATAGATAGAGATAGATAGGTAGCTAGATAGATAAATACAGATAGGTAGGTAGTTAGATAGAGATAGGTAGGTATGTAGATTGATAGATACAGATAGGTAGGTAGGTAGATTGATAGATACAGACAGGTAGGTAGGTAGATAGATAAATACAGATAGATAGGTAGGTAGATAGATAGAGATAGGTAGGTATGTAGATTGATAGATACAGATAGGTAGGTAGGTAGATTGATAGATACAGATAGGTAGGTAGGTAGGTAGATAGATACAGATAGGTAGGTAGCTAGATTGATAGATACAGATAGGTAGGTAGGTAGATAGATAGATACAGATAGGTAGGTAGGTAGATAGATAGATAGAGATAGGTAGGTAGGTAGATAGATAAATACAGATAGGTAGGTAGGTAGGTAGATAGATAGAGATAGGTAGGTAGGTAGATAGATAGATAGATAGAGATAGGTAGGTAGGTAGATTGATAGATACAGATAGGTAGGTAGGTAGATAGTTAGATACAGATAGGTAGGTAGGTAGATAGATAAATACAGATAGGTAGGTACGTAGATAGATAGATAGAGATAGGTAGGTAGGTAGATTGATAGATACAGATAGGTATGTAGGTAGATTGATAGATACAGATAGGTAGGTAGGTAGGTAGGTAGATAGATACAGATAGGTAGGTAGGTAGATTGATAGATACAAATAGGTAGGTAGGTAGATAGATGGATACAGATAGGTAGGTAGGTAGGTAGATAAATACAGATAGGTAGGTAGGTAGATTGATAGATACAGATAGGTAGGTAGGTAGATAGATAGATACAGATAGGTAGGTAGGTAGATAGATAAATACAGATAGGTAGGTAGGTAGATAGATAGATAGATAGATATAGGTAGGTAGGTAGATTGATAGATACAGATAGGTAGGTAGGTAGATTGATAGATACAGATAGATAGGTAGGTAGGTAGGTAGATAGATACAGATAGGTAGGTAGGTAGATTGATAGATACAGGTAGGTAGGTAGGTAGATAGATAGATACAGATAGGTAGGTAGGTAGGTAGATAAATACAGATAGGTAGGTAGGTAGATAGATAGATAGAGATAGGTAGGTAGGTAGATTGATAGATATAGATAGGTAGGTAGGTAGATTGATAGGTAGAGATAGGTAGGTAGGTAGATTGATAGATACAGATAGGTAGGTAGGTAGATTGGTAGATACAGATAGGTAGGTAGGTAGGTAGATAGATACAGATAGGTAGGTAAGTAGATAGATAGATAGAGATAGATAGGTAAGTATTGATAGAGACAGATAGGTAGGTAGGTAGATAGATAGATAGAGATAGGTAGGTAGCTAGATAGATAAATACAGATAGCTAGGTAGGTAGATAGATAGATAGAGATAGGTAGGTAGGTAGATAGATAGATAGAGATAGGTAGGTAGGTAGATAGATAGATACTGATAGGTAGGTAGGTAGATAGATAGATACAGATAGGTAGGTAGGTAGATAGATAAATACAGATAGGTAGGTAGGTAGATAGATAGATAGAGATAGGTAGGTATCTAGATTGATAGATACAGATAGGTAGGTAGGTAGATTGATAGATACAGATAGGTAGGTAGGTAGGTAGGTAGATAGATACAGATAGGTAGGTAAGTAGATTGATAGATACAGATAGGTAGGTAGGTAGATAGATAGATACAGATAGGTAGGTAGGTAGATAAATACAGATAGGTAGGTAGGTAGATAGATAGATAGAGATAGGTAGGTAGGTAGATTGATAGATACAGATAGGTAGGTAGGTAGATTGATAGATACAGATAGGTAGGTAGGTAGGTAGATAGATACAGATAGGTAGGTAAGTAGATAGATAGATAGAGATAGATAGGTAAGTAGATTGATAGATACAGATAGGTAGGTAGATTGATAGATACAGATAGGTAGGTAGGTAGGTAGATAGATACAGATAGGTAGGTAGGTAGATTGATAGATACAGATAGGTAGGTAGGTAGATAGACAGATACAGATAGGTAGGTAGGTAGATAGATAGAGATAGATAGGTAGCTAGATAGATAAATACAGATAGGTAGGTAGTTAGATAGAGATAGGTAGGTATGTAGATTGATAGATACAGATAGGTAGGTAGGTAGATTGATAGATACAGACAGGTAGGTAGGTAGATAGATAAATACAGATAGGTAGGTAGGTAGATAGATAGAGATAGGTAGGTATGTAGATTGATAGATACAGATAGGTAGGTAGGTAGGTAGAAGATACAGATAGGTAGGTAGGTAGATTGATAGATAAAGATAGGTAGGTAGGTAGATAGATAGATACAGATAGATAGATAGGTAGATAGATAGATAGAGATAGGTAGGTAGGTAGATAGATAAATACAGATAGGTAGGTAGGTAGGTAGATAGATAGAGATAGGTAGGTAGGTAGATAGATAGATAGAGATAGGTAGGTAGGTAGATTGATAGATACAGAGAGGTAGGTAGGTAGATTGATTGATAGAGATAGGTAGGTAGGTAGGTAGATAGATACAGATAGGTAGGTAGGTAGATAGATACAGATAGGTAGGTAGGTAGATAGATAGATACAGATAGGTAGGTAGGTAGATAGATAGATAGAGATAGGTAGGTAGGTAGATTGATAGAGACAGATAGGTAGGTAGGTAGATAGATAGATAGAGATAGGTAGGTAGGTAGGTAGATAGACACAGATAGGTAGGTAGATTGATAGATACAGATAGGTAGGTAGGTAGATAGATAGATACAGATAGGTAGGTAGGTAGGTAGGTAGATAAATACAAATAGGTAGGTAGGTAGATAGATAGATAGAGATAGGTAGGTAGGTAGATTGATAGATACAGATAGGTAGGTAGGTAGATTGATAGACAGAGATAGGTAGGTAGGTAGATTGATAGATACAGATAGGTAGGTAGGTAGATTGATAGATACAGATAGGTAGGTAGGTAGGTAGGTAGATAGATACAGATAGGTAGGTAAGTAGATAGATAGATAGAGATAGATAGGTAAGTAGATTGATAGAGACAGATAGGTAGGTAGGTAGATAGATAGATAGAGATAGGTAGGTAGCTAGATAGATAAATACAGATAGGTAGGTAGGTAGGTAGATAGATAGAGATAGGCAGGTAGGTAGATAGATAGATAGAGATAGGTAGGTAGGTAGATAGATGGATACAGATAGGTAGGTAGGTAGATAGATAGATACAGATAGGTAGGTAGGTAGATAGATAAATACAGATAGGTAGTTAGGTAGATAGATAGATAGACATAGGTAGGTATGTAGATTGATAGATACAGATAGGTAGGTAGGTAGATAGATAGATATAGGTAGGTAGGTAGGTAGATAGATACAGATAGGTAGGTAGGTAGATTGATAGATAGAGATAGGTAGGTAGGTAGGTAGATAGATAGAGATAGGTAGGTAGGTAGATAGATAGATAGATAGATAGATAGATAGATAGATAGATAGATAGATAGATAGATAGATAGATAGAGATAGGTAGGTAGGTAGATTGATAGATACAGATAGGTAGGTAGGTAGATTGATAGATACAGATAGGTAGGTATGTAGGTAGATAGATAGAGATAGGTAGGTAGGTAGATAGATAGATAGATAGATAGATAGATAGATAGATAGATAGATAGATAGATAGATAGATAGATAGAGATAGGTAGGTAGGTAGATTGATAGATACAGATAGGTAGGTAGGTAGATAGATAGATACAGATAGGTAGGTAGGTAGATAGATAAATACAGATAGGTAGGTAGGTAGGTAGATAGAGATAGATAGGTAGGTAGGTAGATTGATAGATACAGATAGGTAGGTAGGTAGATTGATAGATACAGATAGGTAGGTAGGTAGGTAGATAGATACAGATAGGTAGGTAGGTAGATTGATAGATACAGATAGGTAGGTAGGTAGGTAGATAGATAGAGATAGGTAGGTAGGTAGATAGATAGATAGATAGAGATAGGTAGGTAGGTAGATTGAGAGATACAGATAGGTAGGTAGGTAGATAGATAGATTCAGATAGGTAGGTAGGTAGATAGATACAGATAGGTAGGTAAGTAGATAGATAGATAGAGATAGATAGGTAAGTAGATTGATAGAGACAGACAGGTAGGTAGGTAGATAGATAAATAGAGATAGGTAGGTAGGTAGATTGATAGATACAGATAGGTAGGTAGGTAGATTGATAGATACAGATAGGTAGGTAGGTAGGTAGGTAGATACAGATAGGTAGGTAGGTAGATTGATAGATACAGATAGGTAGGTAGGTAGATAGACAGATACAGATAGGTAGGTAGGTAGATAGATAGATAGATAGAGATAGGTAGGTAGCTAGATAGATAAATACAGATAGGTAGGTAGGTAGGTAGTTAGATAGAGATAGGTAGGTAGGTAGATAGATAGATAGAGATAGGTAGGTATGTAGATTGATAGATACAGATAGGTAGGTAGGTAGATAGATAGATACAGATAGGTAGGTAGGTAGATAGATAAATACAGATAGGTAGGTAGGTAGATAGATAGATAGAGATAGGTAGGTATGTAGATTGATAGATACAGATAGGTAGGTAGGTAGATTGATAGATAGAGGTAGGTAGGTAGGTAGATTGATAGATACAGATAGGTAGGTAGGTAGATTGATAGATACAGATAGGTAGGTAGGTAGATTGATAGATACAGATAGGTAGGTAGGTAGGTAGATAGATAGAGATAGGTAGGTAGGTAGATAGATAGATAGAGATAGGTAGGTAGGTAGATTGAGAGATACAGATAGGTAGGTAGGTAGATAGATAGATTCAGATAGGTAGGTAGATAGATACAGATAGGTAGGTAAGTAGATAGATAGATAGAGATAGATAGGTAAGTAGATTGATAGAGACAGACAGGTAGGTAGGTAGATTGATAGATACAGATAGGTAGGTAGGTAGGTAGATACAGATAGGTAGGTAGGTAGATTGATAGATACAGATAGGTAGGTAGGTAGATAGACAGATACAGATAGGTAGGTAGGTAGATAGATAGATAGAGATAGGTAGGTAGCTAGATAGATAAATACAGATAGGTAGGTAGGTAGGTAGTTAGATAGAGATAGGTAGGTAGGTAGATAGATAGATAGAGATAGGTAGGTATGTAGATTGATAGATACAGATAGGTAGGTAGGTAGATAGATAGATACAGATAGGTAGGTAGGTAGATAGATAAATACAGATAGGTAGGTAGGTAGATGGATAGATAGAGATAGGTAGGTATGTAGATTGATAGATACAGATAGGTAGGTAGGTAGATTGATAGATAGAGATAGGTAGGTAGGTAGATTGATAGATACAGATAGGTAGGTGGGTAGATTGATAGATACAGATAGGTAGGTAGGTAGGTAGATAGATACAGAGGTAGGTAAGTAGATAGATAGATAGAGATAGATAGGTAAGTAGATTGATAGAGACAGATAGGTAGGTAGGTAGATAGATAGATAGAGATAGGTAGGTAGCTAGATAGATAAATACAGATAGGTAGGTAGGTAGGTAGATAGATAGAGATAGGTAGGTAGGTAGATAGATAGATAGAGATAGGTAGGTAGGTAGATAGATGGATACAGATAGGTAGGTAGGTAGATAGATAGATACAGATAGGTAGGTAGGTAGATAGATAAATACAGATAGGTAGTTAGGTAGATAGATAGATAGACATAGGTAGGTATATAGATTGATAGATACAGATAGGTAGGTATGTAGGTAGATAGATAGAGATAGATAGGTAAGTAGATTGATAGAGACAGATAGGTAGGTAGGTAGGTAGATAGATAGATAGAGATAGGTAGGTAGCTAGATAGATAAATACAGATAGGTAGGTAGGTAGCTAGATAGATAGAGATAGGTAGGTAGGTAGATAGATAGAGATAGGTAGGTAGGTAGGTAGATAGATACAGATAGGTAGGTAGGTAGATTGATAGATAGAGATAGGTAGGTAGGTAGGTAGATAGATAGAGATAGGTAGGTAGGTAGATAGATAGATAGATAGATAGATAGATAGATAGATAGATAGAGATAGGTAGGTAGGTAGATTGATAGATACAGATAGGTAGGTAGGTAGATTGATAGATACAGATAGGTAGGTATTTAGGTAGATAGATAGAGATAGGTAGGTAGGTAGATAGATAGATAGATAGATAGATAGATAGATAGATAGATAGATAGATAGATAGATAGATAGATAGATAGATAGAGATAGGTAGGTAGGTAGATTGATAGATACAGATAGGTAGGTAGGTAGATAGATAGATACAGATAGGTAGGTAGGTAGATAGATAAATACAGATAGGTAGGTAGGTAGGTAGATAGAGATAGATAGGTAGGTAGGTAGATTGATAGATACAGATAGGTAGGTAGGTAGATTGATAGATACAGATAGGTAGGTAGGTAGGTAGATAGATACAGATAGGTAGGTAGGTAGATTGATAGATACAGATAGGTAGGTAGGTAGGTAGATAGATAGAGATAGGTAGGTAGGTAGATAGATAGATAGAGATGGGTAGGTAGGTAGATTGAGAGATACAGATAGGTAGGTAGGTAGATAGATTCAGATAGGTAGGTAGGTAGATAGATACAGATAGGTAGGTAAGTAGATAGATAGATAGAGATAGATAGGTAAGTAGATTGATAGAGACAGACAGGTAGGTAGGTAGATAGATTAATAGAGATAGGTAGGTAGGTAGATTGATAGATACAGATAGGTAGGTAGATTGATAGATACAGATAGGTAGGTAGGTAGGTAGGTAGATACAGATAGGTAGGTAGGTAGATTGATAGATACAGATAGGTAGGTAGGTAGATAGACAGATACAGATAGGTAGGTAGGTAGATAGATAGATAGAGATAGGTAGGTAGCTAGATAGATAAATACAGATAGGTAGGTAGGTAGGTAGTTAGATAGAGATAGGTAGGTAGGTAGATAGATAGATAGAGATAGGTAGGTATGTAGATTGATAGATACAGATAGGTAGGTAGGTAGATAGATAGATACAGATAGGTAGGTAGGTAGATAGATAAATACAGATAGGTAGGTAGGTAGATAGATAGATAGAGATAGGTAGGTATGTAGATTGATAGATACAGATAGGTAGGTAGGTAGATTGATAGATACAGATAGGTAGGTAGGTAGGTAGATAGATACAGATAGGTAGGTAGGTAGATTGATAGATACAGATAGGTAGGTAGGTAGATAGATAGATACAGATAGGTAGGTAGGTAGATAGATAGATAGAGATAGGTAGGTAGGTAGATAGATAGATAGATAGAGATAGGTAGGTAGGTAGATTGATAGATACAGATAGGTAGGTAGGTAGATAGATAGATACAGATAGGTAGGTAGGTAGATAGATAGATATAGTTAGGTAGGTAGGTAGATTGATAGATACAGATAGGTAGGTAGGTAGATTGATAGATACAGATAGGTAGGTAGGTAGTTAGATAGATACAGATAGGTAGGTAGGTAGATTGATAGATACAAATAAGTAGGTAGGTAGATAGATGGATACAGATAGGTAGGTAGGTAGGTAGGTAGATAAAGACAGATAGGTAGGTAGGTAGATAGATAGATAGAGATAGGTAGGTAGGTAGATTGATAGATACAGATAGGTAGGTAGGTAGATTGATTGATACAGATAGGTAGGTAGCTAGGTAGATAGATACAGATAGGTAGGTAAGTAGATACATAGATAGAGATAGATAGGTAAGTACATTGATAGAGACAGATAGGTAGGTAGGTAGATAGATAGATAGAGATAGGTAGGTAGCTAGATAGATAAATACAGATAGGTAGGTAGGTAGGTAGATAGATAGAGATAGGTAGGTAGGTAGATAGATAGATAGAGATAGGTAGGTAGGTAGATTGATAGATACAGATAGGTAGGTAGGTAGATAGATAGATACAGATAGGTAGGTAGGTAGATAGATAAATACAGATAGGTAGGTAGGTAGATAGATAGATAGAGATAGGTAGGTAGTTAGATTGATAGATACAGATAGGTAGGTAGGTAGATTGATAGATACAGATAGGTAGGTAGGTAGGTAGGTAGATAGATACAGATAGGTAGGTAGGTAGATTGATAGATACAAATAGGTAGGTAGGTAGATAGATGGATACAGATAGGTAGGTAGGTAGGTAGATAAATACAGATAGGTAGGTAGGTAGATAGATAGATAGAGATAGGTAGGTAGGTAGATTGATAGATACAGATAGGTAGGTAGGTAGATTGATTGATACAGATAGGTAGGTAGGTAGGTAGATAGATACAGATAGGTAGGTAAGTAGATAGATGGATAGAGATAGATAGGTAAGTAGATTGATAGAGACAGATAGGTAGGTAGGTAGATAGATAGATAGAGATAGGTAGGTAGCTAGATAGATAAATACAGATAGGTAGGTAGGTAGGTAGATAGATAGAGATAGGTAGGTAGGTAGATAGATAGATAGAGATAGGTAGGTAGGTAGATTGATAGATACAGATAGGTAGGTAGGTAGATAGATAGATACAGATAGGTAGGTAGGTAGATAGATAGATATAGATAGGTAGGTAGGTAGATTGATAGTTACAGATAGGTAGGTAGGTAGGTAGATAGATACAGATAGGTAGGTAGGTAGATAGATAGATACAGATAGGTAGGTAGGTAGATAGATAGATAGAGATAGGTAGGTAGGTAGATAGATAGATAGAGATAGCTAGGTAGGTAGATTGATAGATACAGATAGGTAGGTAGGTAGATAGATAGATACAGATAGGTAGGTAGGTAGATAGATAAATACAGATAGGTAGGTAGATAGATAGATAGATAGATAGATAGATAGATAGATAGATAGATAGATAGATAGATAGATAGATAGATAGATAGAGATAGGTAGGTAGGTAGATTGATAGATACAGATAGGTAGGTAGGTAGATAGATACAGATAGGTAGGTAGGTAGATAGATAAATACAGATAGGTAGGTAGGTAGATAGATAGATATAGATAGGTAGGTAGGTAGATTGATAGATACAGATAGGTAGGTAGGTAGATTGATAGATACAGATAGGTAGGTAGGTAGGTAGATAGATACAGATAGGTAGGTAGGTAGATTGATAGATACAGATAGGTAGGTAGGTAGGTAGATAGATAGAGATAGGTAGGTAGGTAGATAGATAGATAGAGATAGGTAGGTAGGTAGATTGATAGATACAGATAGGTAGGTAGGTAGATAGATAGATACAGATAGGTAGGTAGGTAAGATAAATACAGATAGGTAGGTAGGTAGATAGATAGATAGAGATAGGTAGGTATGTAGATTGATAGATACAGATAGGTAGGTAGGTAGATTGATAGTTACAGATAGGTAGGTAGGTAGGTAGATAGATACAGATAGGTAGATAGGTAGATAGATAGATACAGATAGGTAGGTAGGTAGATAGATAGATAGAGATAGGTAGGTAGGTAGATAGATAGAGATAGGTAGGTAGGTAGGTAGATAGATAGATAGAGATAGGTAGGTAGGTAGATAGATAGATACAGATAGGTAGGTAGGTAGATAGATAGATACAGATAGGTAGGTAGGTAGATAGATAGATATAGATAGGTAGGTAGGTAGATTGATAATTACAGATAGGTAGGTAGGTAGGTAGATAGATACAGATAGGTAGGTAGGTAGATAGATACAGATAGGTAGGTAGGTAGATAGATAGATAGATAGAAATAGGTAGGTAGGTAGATAGATAGATAGATAGAGATAGCTAGGTAGGTAGATTGATAGATACAGATAGGTAGGTAGGTAGATAGATAGATACAGATAGGTAGGTAGGTAGATAGATAAATACAGATAGGTAGGTAGGTAGATAGATAGATAGATAGATAGATAGATAGATAGATAGATAGATAGATAGATAGATAGATAGATAGATATAGATAGATAGGTAGGTAGGTAGATTGATAGATACAGATAGGTAGGTAGGTAGATTGATAGATACAGATAGGTAGGTAGGTAGGTAGATAGATACAGATAGGTAGGTAGGTAGATTGATAGATACAGATAGGTAGGTAGGTAGGTAGGTAGATAGATAGAGATAGGTAGGTAGGTAGATAGATAGATAGAGATAGGTAGGTAGGTAGATTGATAGATACAGATAGGTAGGTAGGTAGATAGATAGATACAGATAGGTAGGTAGGTAGATAGATACAGATAGATAGGTAAGTAGATAGATAGATAGAGATAGATAGGTAAGTAGATTGATAGAGACAGATAGGTATGTTGGTAGATAGATAAATAGAGATAGGTAGGTAGGTAGATTGATAGATACAGATAGGTAGGTAGGTAGATTGATAGATAAAGATAGGTAGGTAGGTAGGTAGGTAGATACAGATAGGTAGGTAGGTAGATTGATAGATACAGATAGGTAGGTAGGTAGATAGACAGATACAGATAGGTAGGTAGGTAGATAGATAGATAGATAGATAGATAGAGATAGGTAGGTAGCTAGATAGATAAATACAGATAGGTAGGTAGGTAGGTAGTTAGATAGAGATAGGTAGGTAGGTAGATAGATAGATAGAGATAGGTAGGTATGTAGATTGATAGATACAGATAGGTAGGTAGGTAGATAGATAGATACAGATAGGTAGGTAGGTAGATAGATAAATACAGATAGGTAGGTAGGTAGATAGATAGATAGAGATAGGTAGGTATGTAGATTGATAGATACAGATAGGTAGGTAGGTAGATTGATAGATACAGATAGGTAGGTAGGTAGGTTAATAGATACAGATAGGTAGGTAGGTAGATTGATAGATACAGATAGGTAGGTAGGTAGATAGATAGATAGAGATAGGTAGGTAGGTAGATAGATAAATACAGATAGGTAGGTAGGTAGGTAGATAGATAGAGATAGGTAGGTAGGTAGATTGATAGATACAGATAGGTAGGTAGGTAGATTGATAGATACAGATAGGTAGGTAGGTAGGTAGATAGATACAGATAGGTAGGTAGGTAGATTGATAGATACAGATAGGTAGGTAGGTAGATAGATAGATACAGATAGGTAGGTAGGTAGATAGATAGATACAGATAGGTAGGTAGGTAGATAGATAAATACAGATAGGTAGGTAGGTAGGTAGATAGATAGAGATAGGTAGGTAGGTAGATAGATAGATAGATAGAGATAGGTAGGTAGGTAGATTGATAGATACAGATAGGTAGGTAGGTAGATTGATAGATACAGATAGGTAGGTAGGTAGGTAGATAGATACAGATAGGTAGGTAGGTAGATTGATAGATACAGATAGGTAGGTAGGTAGGTAGATAGATAGAGATAGGTAGGTAGGTAGATAGATAGATAGAGATAGGTAGGTAGGTAGATTGATAGATACAGATAGGTAGGTAGGTAGATAGATAGATACAGATAGGTAGGTAGGTAGATAGATACAGATAGATAGGTAAGTAGATAGATAGATAGAGATAGATAGGTAAGTAGATTGATAGAGACAGATAGGTATGTTGGTAGATAGATAAATAGAGATAGGTAGGTAGGTAGATTGATAGATACAGATAGGTAGGTAGGTAGATTGATAGATAAAGATAGGTAGGTAGGTAGGTAGATACAGATAGGTAGGTAGGTAGATTGATAGATACAGATAGGTAGGTAGGTAGATAGACAGATACAGATAGGTAGGTAGGTAGATAGATAGATAGATAGATAGATAGAGATAGGTAGGTAGCTAGATAGATAAATACAGATAGGTAGGTAGGTAGGTAGTTAGATAGAGATAGGTAGGTAGGTAGATAGATAGATAGAGATAGGTAGGTATGTAGATTGATAGATACAGATAGGTAGGTAGGTAGATAGATAGATACAGATAGGTAGGTAGGTAGATAGATAAATACAGATAGGTAGGTAGGTAGATAGATAGATAGAGATAGGTAGGTATGTAGATTGATAGATACAGATAGGTAGGTAGGTAGATTGATAGATACAGATAGGTAGGTAGGTAGGTTAATAGATACAGATAGGTAGGTAGGTAGATTGATAGATACAGATAGGTAGGTAGGTAGATAGATAGATAGAGATAGGTAGGTAGGTAGATAGATAAATACAGATAGGTAGGTAGGTAGGTAGATAGATAGAGATAGGTAGGTAGGTAGATTGATAGATACAGATAGGTAGGTAGGTAGATTGATAGATACAGATAGGTAGGTAGGTAGGTAGATAGATACAGATAGGTAGGTAGGTAGATTGATAGATACAGATAGGTAGGTAGGTAGATAGATAGATACAGATAGGTAGGTAGGTAGATAGATAGATACAGATAGGTAGGTAGGTAGATAGATAAATACAGATAGGTAGGTAGGTAGGTAGATAGATAGAGATAGGTAGGTAGGTAGATAGATAGATAGATAGAGATAGGTAGGTAGGTAGATTGATAGATACAGATAGGTAGGTAGGTAGATTGATAGATACAGATAGGTAGGTAGGTAGGTAGATAGATACAGATAGGTAGGTAGGTAGATTGATAGATACAGATAGGTAGGTAGGTAGGTAGATAGATAGAGATAGGTAGGTAGGTAGATAGATAGATAGAGATAGGTAGGTAGGTAGATTGATAGATACAGATAGGTAGGTAGGTAGATAGATAGATACAGATAGGTAGGTAGGTAGATAGATACAGATAGGTAGGTAGGTAGATTGATAGATACAGATAGGTAGGTAGGTAGATAGATAGATACAGATAGGTAGGTAGGTAGATAGATAGATACAGATAGGTAGGTAGGTAGATAGATAAATACAGATAGGTAGGTAGGTAGGTAGATAGATAGAGATAGGTAGGTAGGTAGGTAGGTAGATACAGATAGGTAGGTAGGTAGATTGATAGATACAGATAGGTAGGTAGGTAGATAGACAGATACAGATAGGTAGGTAGGTAGATAGATAGATAGAGATAGGTAGGTAGCTAGATAGATAAATACAGATAGGTAGGTAGGTAGGTAGTTAGATAGAGATAGGTAGGTAGGTAGATAGATAGATAGAGATAGGTAGGTATGTAGATTGATAGATACAGATAGGTAGGTAGGTAGATAGATAGATACAGATAGGTAGGTAGGTAGATAGATAAATACAGATAGGTAGGTAGGTAGATAGATAGATAGAGATAGGTAGGTATGTAGATTGATAGATACAGATAGGTAGGTAGGTAGATTGATAGATACAGATAGGTAGGTAGGTAGGTAGATAGATACAGATAGGTAGGTAGGTAGATTGATAGATACAAATAGGTAGGTAGGTAGATAGATGGATACAGATAGGTAGGTAGGTAGGTAGATAAATACAGATAGGTAGGTAGGTAGATAGATAGATAGAGATAGGTAGGTAGGTAGATTGATAGATACAGATAGGTAGGTGGGTAGATTGATTGATACAGATAGGTAGGCAGGTAGATTGATAGATACAGATAGGTAGGTAGGTAGATTGATAGATACAGATAGGTAGGTAGGTAGGTAGGTAGGTAGGTAGGTAGGTAGATACAGATAGGTAGGTAGGTAGATTGATAGATACAGATAGGTAGGTAGGTAGATAGACAGATACAGATAGGTAGGTAGCTAGATAGATAAATACAGATAGGTAGGTAGGTAGGTAGATAGAGATAGGTAGGTAGGTAGATAGATAGATATATAGAGATAGGTAGGTATGTAGATTGATAGATACAGATAGGTAGGTAGGTAGATAGATAGATACAGATAGGTAGATAGGTAGATAGATAAATACAGATAGGTAGGTAGGTAGATAGATAGATAGAGATAGGTAGGTAGTTAGATTGATAGATACAGATAGGTAGGTAGGTAGATTGATAGATACAGATAGGTAGGTAGGTAGGTAGATAGATACAGATAGGTAGGTAGGTAGATTGATAGATACAAATAGGTAGGTAGGTAGATAGATGGATACAGATAGGTAGGTAGGTAGGTAGATAAATACAGATAGGTAGGTAGGTAGATAGATAGATAGAGATAGGTAGGTAGGTAGATTGATAGATACAGATAGGTAGGTGGGTAGATTGATTGATACAGATAGGTAGGCAGGTAGATTGATAGATACAGATAGGTAGGTAGGTAGATTGATAGATACAGATAGGTAGGTAGGTAGGTAGGTAGGTAGGTAGGTAGATACAGATAGGTAGGTAGGTAGATTGATAGATACAGATAGGTAGGTAGGTAGATAGACAGATACAGATAGGTAGGTAGCTAGATAGATAAATACAGATAGGTAGGTAGGTAGGTAGATAGAGATAGGTAGGTAGGTAGATAGATAGATATATAGAGATAGGTAGGTATGTAGATTGATAGATACAGATAGGTAGGTAGGTAGATAGATGGATACAGATAGGTAGGTAGGTAGGTAGATAAATACAGATAGGTAGGTAGGTAGATAGATAGATAGAGATAGGTAGGTAGGTAGATTGATAGATACAGATAGGTAGGTGGGTAGATTGATTGATACAGATAGGTAGGCAGGTAGATTGATAGATACAGATAGGTAGGTAGGTAGATTGATAGATACAGATAGGTAGGTAGGTAGGTAGGTAGGTAGGTAGATACAGATAGGTAGGTAGGTAGATTGATAGATACAGATAGGTAGGTAGGTAGATAGACAGATACAGATAGGTAGGTAGCTAGATAGATAAATACAGATAGGTAGGTAGGTAGGTAGATAGAGATAGGTAGGTAGGTAGATAGATAGATATATAGAGATAGGTAGGTATGTAGATTGATAGATACAGATAGGTAGGTAGGTAGATAGATAGATACAGATAGGTAGGTAGGTAGATAGATAAATACAGATAGGTAGGTAGGTAGATAGATAGATAGAGATAGGTAGGTATGTAGATTGATAGATACAGATAGGTAGGTAGGTAGATTGATAGATACAGATAGGTAGGTAGCTTAATAGATACAGTTAGGTAGGTAGGTAGATTGATAGATACAGATAGGTAGGTAGGTAGATAGATAGATAGAGATAGGTAGGTAGGTAGATAGATAAATACAGGTAGGTAGGTAGATAGATAGATAGATAGATAGATAGATAGATAGATAGATAGATAGATAGATAGATAGATAGATAGATAGATAGATAGATAGATAGATAGATAGAGATAGCTAGGTAGGTAGATTGATAGATACAGATAGGTAGGTAGGTAGATAGATAGATACAGATAGGTAGGTAGGTAGATAGATAGATACAGATAGGTAGGTAGGTAGATAGATAAATACAGATAGGTAGGTAGGTAGGTAGATAAATACAGATAGGTAGGTAGGTAGATTGATAGATACAGATAGGTAGGTAGGTAGATTGATAGATACAGATAGGTAGGTAGGTAGTTAGATAGATACAGATAGGTAGGTAGGTAGATTGATAGATATAGATAGGTAGGTAGGTAGATTGATAGATACAGATAGGTAGGTAGGTAGTTAGATAGATACAGATAGGTAGGTAGGTAGATTGATAGATACAAATAAGTAGGTAGGTAGATGGATACAGATAGGTAGGTAGGTAGGTAGATAAAGACAGATAGGTAGGTAGGTAGATAGATAGATAGAGATAGGTAGGTAGGTAGATTGATAGATACAGATAGGTAGGTAGGTAGATTGATTGATACAGATAGGTAGGTAGCTAGGTAGATAGATATAGATAGGTAGGTAAGTAGATACATAGATAGAGATAGATAGGTAAGTAGATTGATAGAGACAGATAGGTAGGTAGGTAGATAGATAGATAGAGATAGGTAGGTAGCTAGATAGATAAATACAGATAGGTAGGTAGGTAGGTAGATAGATAGAGATAGGTAGGTAGGTAGATTGATAGATACAAATAGGTAGGTAGGTAGATAGATGGATACAGATAGGTAGGTAGGTAAGATAAATACAGATAGGTAGGTAGGTAGATAGATAGATAGAGATAGGTAGGTATGTAGATTGATAGATACAGATAGGTAGGTAGGTAGATTGATAGTTACAGATAGGTAGGTAGGTAGGTAGATAGATACAGATAGGTAGGTAGGTAGATAGATAGATACAGATAGGTAGGTAGGTAGATAGATAAATACAGATAGGTACGTAGGTATGTAGATAGATAGAGATAGGTAGGTAGGTAGATAGATAGATAGAGATAGGTAGGTAGGTAGATTAATAGACACAGATAGGTAGGTAGGTAGCTAGATAGATACAGATAGGTAGGTAGGTAGATAGATAAATACAGATAGGTCGGTATGTAGATAGATAGATAGATAGATAGATAGATAGAGATAGGTACGTATGTAGATTGATAGATACAGATAGGTAGGTAGGTAGATTGATAGATACAGATAGGTAGGTAGGTAGGTAGGTAGGTAGGTAGATAGATACAGATAGGTAGGTAGGTAGATAGATAGATACAGATAGGTAGGTAGGTAGATAGATAGATAGAGATAGGTAGGTAGATAGATAGATAGATAGATAGATAGATAGATAGATAGATAGATAGATAGATAGATAGATAGATAGATAGATAGATAGAGATAGCTAGGTAGGTAGATTGATAGATACAGATAGGTAGGTAGGTAGGTAGATAGATAGATACAGATAGGTAGGTAGGTAGATAGATAAATACAGGTAGGTAGGTAGATAGATAGATAGATAGATAGATAGATAGATAGATAGATAGATAGATAGATAGATAGATAGATAGAGATAGCTAGGTAGGTAGATTGATAGATACAGATAGGTAGGTAGGTAGATAGATAGATACAGATAGGTAGGTAGGTAGATAGATAGATACAGATAGGTAGGTAGGTAGATAGATAAATACAGATAGGTAGGTAGGTAGGTAGATAAATACAGATAGGTAGGTAGGTAGATTGATAGATACAGATAGGTAGGTAGGTAGATTGATAGATACAGATAGGTAGGTAGGTAGGTAGATAGATACAGATAGGTAGGTAAGTAGATAGATAGATAGAGATAGGTAGGTAGGTAGATAGACAGATACAGATAGGTAGGTAGATAGATAGATAGATACAGATAGGTAGGTAGGTAGATTGATAGATACAGATAGGTAGGTAGGTAGGTAGATAGATACAGATAGGTAGGTAAGTAGATAGATAGATAGAGATAGGTAGGTAGGTAGATAGATAGATAGAGATAGGTAGGTAGGTAGATAGATAAATACAGATAGGTAGGTAGGTAGGTAGATAGATAGAGATAGGTAGGTAGGTAGATAGATAGATAGAGATAGGTAGGTAGGTAGATAGATAAATACAGATAGGTAGGTAGGTAGGTAGATAGATAGAGTTAGGTAGGTAGGTAGATAGATAGATAGAGATAGGAAGGTAGGTAGATTGATAGATACAGATAGGTAGGTAGGTAGATTGATAGATACAGATAGGTAGGTAGGTAGGTAGATAGATACAGATAGGTAGGTAGGTAGATAGATAGAGATAGGTAGGTATGTAGATTGATAGATACAGATAGGTAGGTAGATTGATAGATACAGATAGGTAGGTAGGTAGGTAGATAGATACAGATAGGTAGGTAGGTAGATTGATAGATACAGATATGTAGGTAGGTAGATAGATAGATACAGATAGGTAGGTAGGTAGATAGATAGATAGATAGAGATAGGTAGGTAGGTAGATAGATAAATACAGATAGGTAGGTAGGTAGGTAGATAGATAGAGATAGGTAGGTAGGTAGGTAGATAGATAGATAGATAGATAGATAGATAGATAGATAGATAGATAGATAGATAGATAGATAGATAGATAGATAGATAGATAGATATAGGTAGGAAGGTAGATTGATAGATACAGATAGGTAGGTAGGTAGATAGTTAGATACAGATAGGTAGGTAGGTAGATAGATAAATACAGATAGGTAGGTAGGTAGATAGATAGATAGATAGAGATAGGTAGGTAGGTAGATTGATAGATACAGATAGGTATGTAGGTAGATTGATAGATACAGATAGGTAGGTAGGTAGGTAGGTAGATAGATACAGATAGGTAGGTAGGTAGATTGATAGATACAAATAGGTAGGTAGGTAGATAGATTTATACAGATAGGTAGGTAGGTAGGTAGATAAATACAGATAGGTAGGTAGGTAGATTGATAGGTAGAAATAGATAGGTAGGTAGGTAGATTGATAGATACAGATAGGTAGGTAGGTAGATTTATAGATACAGATAGGTAGGTAGGAAGGTAGATAGATAAAGATAGGTAGGTAAGTAGATAGATAGATAGAGATAGATAGGTAAGTAGATTGATAGAGACAGATAGGTAGGCAGGTAGATAGATAGATAGAGATAGGTAGGTAAGTAGATTGATAGATACAGATAGGTAGGTATGTAGATAGATAGATACAGATAGGTAGGTAGGTAGATAAATACAGATAGGTAGGTAGGTAGATAGATAGAGATAGGTAGGTAGGTAGATTGATAGATACAGATAGGTAGGTAGGTAGATTGATAGATACAGATAGGTAGGTAGGTAGATAGATACAGATAGGTAGGTAAGTAGATAGATAGATAGAGATAGATAGGTAAGTAGATTGATAGATACAGATAGGTAGGTAGGTAGATTGATAGATACAGATAGGTAGGTAGGTAGATAGACAGATACAGATAGGTAGGTAGATAGATAGATAGATACAGATAGGTAGGTAGGTAGATTGATAGATAAAGATAGGTAGGTAGGTAGGTAGGTAGATAGATACAGATAGGTAGGTAAGTAGATAGATAGATAGAGATAGATAGGTAAGTAGATTGATAGATACAGATAGGTAGTTAGGTAGATTGATAGATACAGATAGGTAGGTAGGTAGATAGATACAGATAGGTAGGTAGGTAGATTGATAGATACAGATAGGTAGGTAGGTAGATAGACAGATACAGATAGGTAGGTAGGTAGATAGATAGATAGAGATAGGTAGGTAGCTAGATGGATAAATACAGATAGGTAGGTAGGTAGGTAGTTAGATAGAGATAGGTAGGTATGTAGATTGATAGATACAGATAGGTAAGTAGGTAGATAGATAGATACAGATAGGTAGGTAGGTAGATAGATAAATACAGATAGGTAGGTAGGTAGGTAGATAAATACAGATAGGTAGGTAGGTAGGTAGATAGATAGATAGATAGATAGATAGAGATAGGTAGGTAGGTAGATTGATAGATACAGATAGGTAGGTAGGTAGATTGATAGATACAGATAGGTAGGTAGGTAGATAGATACAGATAGGTAGGTAAGTAGATAGATAGATAGAGATAGATAGGTAAGTAGATTGATAGATACAGATAGGTAGGTAGGTAGATTGATAGATACAGATAGGTAGGTAGGTAGGTAGATAGATACAGATAGGTAGGTAGGTAGATTGATAGATACAGATAGGTAGGTAGGTAGATAGACAGATACAGATAGGTAGGTAGATAGATAGATAGATACAGATAGGTAGGTAGGTAGATTGATAGATACAGATAGGTAGGTAGGTAGGTAGATAGATACAGATAGGAAGGTAAGTAGATAGATAGATAGAGATAGATAGGTAAGTAGATTGATAGATACAGATAGGTAGGTAGGTAGATTGATAGATACAGATAGGTAGGTAGGTAGATAGATACAGATAGGTAGGTAGGTAGATTGATAGATACAGATAGGTAGGTAGGTAGATAGACAGATATAGATAGGTAGGTAGGTAGATAGATAGATAGAGATAGGTAGGTAGCTAGATGGATAAATACAGATAGGTAGGTAGGTAGGTAGTTAGATAGAGATAGGTAGGTATGTAGATTGATAGATACAGATAGGTAAGTAGGTAGATAGATAGATACAGATAGGTAGGTAGGTAGATAGATAAATACAGATAGGTAGGTAGGTAGGTAGATAAATACAGATAGGTAGGTAGGTAGATAGATAGATAGATAGATAGAGATAGGTAGGTAGGTAGATTGATAGATACAGATAGGTAGGTAGGTAGATTGATAGATACAGATAGGTAGGTAGGTAGGTAGATAGATACAGATAGGTAGGTAAGTAGATAGATAGATAGAGATAGATAGGTAAGTAGATTGATAGATACAGATAGGTAGGTAGGTAGATTGATAGATACAGATAGGTAGGTAGGTAGGTAGATAGATACAGATAGGTAGGTAGGTAGATTGATAGATACAGATAGGTAGGTAGGTAGATAGACAGATACAGATAGGTAGGTAGATAGATAGATAGATACAGATAGGTAGGTAGGTAGATTGATAGATACAGATTGGTAGGTAGGTAGGTAGATAGATACAGATAGGTAGGTAAGTAGATAGATAGATAGAGATAGATAGGTAAGTAGATTGATAGATACAGATAGGTAGGAAGGTAGATTGATAGATACAGATAGGTAGGTAGGTAGGTAGATAGATACAGATAGGTAGGTAGGTAGATAGATAGATAGAGATAGATAGGTAAGTAGATTGATAGAGACAGATAGGTAGGTAGGTAGATAGATAGAAATAGGTAGGTAGCTAGATAGATAAATACAGATAGGTAGGTAGGTAGGTAGATAGATAGAGATAGGTAGGTAGGTAGATAGATAGATAGAGGTAGCTAGGTAGGTAGATTGACAGATACAGATAGGTAGGTAGGTATATAGATAGATACAGATAGGTAGGTAGGTAGATAGATAAATACAGATAGGTAGGTAGATAGATTGATAGAGATAGGTAGGTATGTAGATTGATAGATACAGATAGGTAGGTAGGTAGATTGATAGATACAGATAGGTAGGTAGGTAGATTGATAGATACAGATAGGTAGGTAGGTAGGTAGATAGATACAGATAGGTAGGTAGGTAGATAGATACAGATAGGTAGGTAGGTAGATAGATAGATACAGATAGGTAGGTAGGTAGGTAGGTAGGTAGATAGATAGAGATAGGTAGCTAGGTAGATAGATAGATAGAGATAGCTAGGTAGGTAGATTGATAGATACAGATAGGTAGGTAGGTAGATAGATAGATACAGATAGGTAGGTAGGTAGGTAGGTAGATTGATAGATACAGATAGGTAGGTAGGTAGATTGATAGATACAGATAGGTAGGTAGGAAGGTAGATAGATAAAGATAGGTAGGTAAGTAGATAGATAGATACAGATAGGTAGGTAGGTAGATAGACAGATACAGATAGGTAGGTAGATAGATAGATAGATACAGATAGGTAGGTAGGTAGATTGATAGATACAGATAGGTAGGTAGGTAGATAGATAGATAGATAGAGATAGGTAGGTAGGTAGATAGATAAATACAGATAGGTAGGTAGGTAGGTAGATAGATAGAGATAGGTAGGTAGGTAGATAGATAGATAGATAGATAGATAGATAGATAGATAGATAGATAGATAGATAGATAGATAGATAGATAGATAGATAGATAGATAGATAGATATAGGTAGGAAGGTAGATTGATAGATACAGATAGGTAGGTAGGTAGATAGTTAGATACAGATAGGTAGGCAGGTAGATAGATAAATACAGATAGGTAGGTAGGTAGATAGATAGATAGATAGAGATAGGTAGGTAGGTAGATTGATAGATACAGATAGGTATGTAGGTAGATTGATAGATACAGATAGGTAGGTAGGTAGGTAGGTAGATAGATACAGATAGGTAGGTAGGTAGATTGATAGATACAAATAGGTAGGTAGGTAGATAGATTTATACAGATAGGTAGGTAGGTAGGTAGATAAATACAGATAGGTAGGTAGGTAGATTGATAGGTAGAAATAGATAGGTAGTTAGGTAGATTGATAGATACAGATAGGTAGGTAGGTAGATTTATAGATACAGATAGGTAGGTAGGAAGGTAGATAGATAAAGATAGGTAGGTAAGTAGATAGATAGATAGAGATAGATAGGTAAGTAGATTGATAGAGACAGATAGGTAGGCAGGTAGATAGATAGATAGAGATAGGTAGGTAAGTAGATTGATAGATACAGATAGGTAGGTATGTAGATAGATAGATACAGATAGGTAGGTAGGTAGATAAATACAGATAGGTAGGTAGGTAGATAGATAGAGATAGGTAGGTAGGTAGATTGATAGATACAGATAGGTAGGTAGGTAGATTGATAGATACAGATAGGTAGGTAGGTAGATAGATACAGATAGGTAGGTAAGTAGATAGATAGATAGAGATAGATAGGTAAGTAGATTGATAGATACAGATAGGTAGGTAGGTAGATTGATAGATACAGATAGGTAGGTAGGTAGGTAGATAGATACAGATAGGTAGGTAGGTAGATTGATAGATACAGATAGGTAGGTAGGTAGATAGACAGATACAGATAGGTAGGTAGATAGATAGATAGATACAGATAGGTAGGTAGGTAGATTGATAGATACAGATAGGTAGGTAGGTAGGTAGGTAGATAGATACAGATAGGTAGGTAAGTAGATAGATAGATAGAGATAGATAGGTAAGTAGATTGATAGATACAGATAGGTAGGTAGGTAGATTGATAGATACAGATAGGTAGGTAGGTAGATAGATACAGATAGGTAGGTAGGTAGATTGATAGATACAGATAGGTAGGTAGGTAGATAGACAGATACAGATAGGTAGGTAGGTAGATAGATAGATAGAGATAGGTAGGTAGCTAGATGGATAAATACAGATAGGTAGGTAGGTAGGTAGTTAGATAGAGATAGGTAGGTATGTAGATTGATAGATACAGATAGGTAAGTAGGTAGATAGATAGATACAGATAGGTAGGTAGGTAGATAGATAAATACAGATAGGTAGGTAGGTAGGTAGATAAATACAGATAGGTAGGTAGGTAGGTAGATAGATACAGATAGGAAGGTAAGTAGATAGATAGATAGAGATAGGTAGGTAGGTAGATAGACAGATACAGATAGGTAGGTAGATAGATAGATAGATACAGATAGGTAGGTAGGTAGGTAGGTAGATACAGATAGGTAGGTAAGTAGATAGATAGATAGAGATAGGTAGGTAGGTAGATAGATAGATAGAGATAGGTAGGTAGGTAGATAGATAAATACAGATAGGTAGGTAGGTAGGTAGATAGATAGAGATAGGTAGGTAGGTAGATAGATAGATAGAGATAGGTAGGTAGGTAGATAGATAAATACAGATAGGTAGGTAGGTAGGTAGATAGATAGAGATAGGTAGGTAGGTAGATAGATAGATAGAGATAGGAAGGTAGGTAGATTGATAGATACAGATAGGTAGGTAGGTAGATTGATAGATACAGATAGGTAGGTAGGTAGGTAGATAGATACAGATAGGTAGGTAGGTAGATAGATAGAGATAGGTAGGTATGTAGATTGATAGATACAGATAGGTAGGTAGGTAGATTGATAGATACAGATAGGTAGGTAGGTAGGTAGATAGATACAGATAGGTAGGTAGGTAGATTGATAGATACAGATATGTAGGTAGGTAGATAGATAGATAGATAGAGATAGGTAGGTAGGTAGATTGATAGATACAGATAGGTAGGTACGTAGATTGATAGATACAGATAGGTAGGTAGGTAGGTAGATAGATACAGATAGGTAGGTAAGTAGATAGATAGATACAGATAGGTAGGTAAGTAGATTGATAGATACAGATAGGTAGGTAGGTAGATAGACAGATACAGATAGGTAGGTAGATAGATAGATAGATACAGATAGGTAGGTAGGTAGATTGATAGATACAGATAGGTAGGTAGGTAGGTAGATAGATACAGATAGGAAGGTAAGTAGATAGATAGATAGAGATAGATAGGTAAGTAGATTGATAGATACAGATAGGTAGGTAGGTAGATTGATAGATACAGATAGGTAGGTAGGTAGATAGATACAGATAGGTAGGTAGGTAGATTGATAGATACAGATAGGTAGGTAGGTAGATAGACAGATATAGATAGGTAGGTAGGTAGATAGATAGATAGATAGAGATAGGTAGGTAGCTAGATGGATAAATACAGATAGGTAGGTAGGTAGGTAGTTAGATAGAGATAGGTAGGTATGTAGATTGATAGATACAGATAGGTAAGTAGGTAGATAGATAGATACAGATAGGTAGGTAGGTAGATAGATAAATACAGATAGGTAGGTAGGTAGGTAGATAAATACAGATAGGTAGGTAGGTAGATAGATAGATAGATAGATAGATAGATAGAGATAGGTAGGTAGGTAGATTGATAGATACAGATAGGTAGGTAGGTAGATTGATAGATACAGATAGGTAGGTAGGTAGGTAGATAGATACAGATAGGTAGGTAAGTAGATAGATAGATAGAGATAGATAGGTAAGTAGATTGATAGATACAGATAGGTAGGTAGGTAGATTGATAGATACAGATAGGTAGGTAGGTAGGTAGATAGATACAGATAGGTAGGTAGGTAGATTGATAGATACAGATAGGTAGGTAGGTCGATAGACAGATACAGATAGGTAGGTAGATAGATAGATAGATACAGATAGGTAGGTAGGTAGATTGATAGATACAGATAGGTAGGTAGGTAGGTAGATAGATACAGATAGGTAGGTAAGTAGATAGATAGATAGAGATAGATAGGTAAGTAGATTGATAGATACAGATAGGTAGGAAGGTAGATTGATAGATACAGATAGGTAGGTAGGTAGGTAGATAGATACAGATAGGTAGGTAAGTAGATAGATAGATAGAGATAGATAGGTAAGTAGATTGATAGAGACAGATAGGTAGGTAGGTAGATAGATAGATAGAAATAGGTAGGTAGCTAGATAGATAAATACAGATAGGTAGGTAGGTAGGTAGATAGATAGAGATAGGTAGGTAGGTAGATAGATAGATAGAGGTAGCTAGGTAGGTAGATTGACAGATACAGATAGGTAGGTAGGTAGATAGATAGATACAGATAGGTAGGTAGGTAGATAGATAAATACAGATAGGTAGGTAGATAGATTGATAGAGATAGGTAGGTATGTAGATTGATAGATACAGATAGGTAGGTAGATTGAGAGATACAGATAGGTAGGTAGGTAGATTGATAGATACAGATAGGTAGGTAGGTAGGTAGATAGATACAGATAGGTAGGTAGGTAGATAGATACAGATAGGTAGGTAGGTAGATAGATAGATACAGATAGGTAGGTAGGTAGGTAGGTAGGTAGGTAGGTAGATAGATAGAGATAGGTAGCTAGGTAGATAGATAGATAGAGATAGCTAGGTAGGTAGATTGATAGATACAGATAGGTAGGTAGGTAGATAGATAGATACAGATAGGTAGGTAGGTAGGTAGATTGATAGATACAGATAGGTAGGTAGGTAGATTGATAGATACAGATAGGTAGGTAGGAAGGTAGATAGATAAAGATAGGTAGGTAAGTAGATAGATAGATACAGATAGGTAGGTAGGTAGATAGACAGATACAGATAGGTAGGTAGATAGATAGATAGATACAGATAGGTAGGTAGGTAGATTGATAGATACAGATAGGTAGGTAGGTAGGTAGGTAGATAGATACAGATAGGTAGGTAAGCAGATAGATAGATAGAGATAGATAGGTAAGTAGATTGATAGATACAGATAGGTAGGAAGGTAGATTGATAGATACAGATAGGTAGGTAGGTAGGTAGGTAGATAGATACAGATAGGTAGGTAGGTAGATAGATAGAGATAGGTAGGTATGTAGATTGATAGATACAGATAGGTAGGTAGGTAGATTGATAGATACAGATAGGTAGGTAGGTAGGTAGATAGATACAGATAGGTAGGTAGGTAGATTGATAGATACAGATATGTAGGTAGGTAGATAGATAGATACAGATAGGTAGGTAGGTAGATAGATAGATAGAGATAGGTAGGTAGGTAGATAGATAAATACAGATAGGTAGGTAGGTAGATAGATAGAGATAGGTAGGTAGGTAGATAGATAGATAGATAGATAGATAGAGATAGGTAGGTAGGTAGATTGATAGATACAGATAGGTAGGTAGGTAGATAGTTAGATACAGATAGGTAGGTAGGTAGATAGATAAATACAGATAGGTAGGTAGGTAGATAGATAGATAGAGATAGGTAGGTAGGTAGATTGATAGATACAGATAGGTTTGTAGGTAGATTGATAGATACAGATAGGTAGGTAGGTAGGTAGATAGATACAGATAGGTAGGTAGGTAGATTGATAGATACAAATGGGTAGGTAGGTAGATAGATGGATACAGATAGGTAGGTAGGTAGGTAGATAAATACAGATAGGTAGGTAGGTAGATAGATAGATAGAGATAGGTAGGTAGGTAGATTGATAGGTACAGATAGGTAGGTAGGTAGATTGATTGATACAGATAGGTAGGTAGGTAGGTAGATAGATACAGATAGGTAGGTAAGTAGATAGATAGATAGAGATAGATAGGTAAGTAGATTGATAGAGACAGATAGGTAGGTAGGTAGATAGATAGATAGAAATAGGTAGGTAGCTAGATAGATAAATACAGATAGGTAGGTAGGTAGGTAGATAGATAGAGATAGGTAGGTAGGTAGATAGATAGATAGAGGTAGCTAGGTAGGTAGATTGACAGATACAGATAGGTAGGTAGGTAGATAGATAGATACAGATAGGTAGGTAGGTAGATAGATAAATACAGATAGGTAGGTAGATAGATTGATAGAGATAGGTAGGTATGTAGATTGATAGATACAGATAGGTAGGTAGGTAGATTGATAGATACAGATAGGTAGGTAGGTAGATTGATAGATACAGATAGGTAGGTAGGTAGGTAGATAGATACAGATAGGTAGGTAGGTAGATAGATACAGATAGGTAGGTAGGTAGATAGATAGATACAGATAGGTAGGTAGGTAGGTAGGTAGATAGATAGAGATAGGTAGCTAGGTAGATAGATAGATAGAGATAGCTAGGTAGGTAGATTGATAGATACAGATAGGTAGGTAGGTAGATAGATAGATACAGATAGGTAGGTAGGTAGGTAGGTAGATTGATAGATACAGATAGGTAGGTAGGTAGATTGATAGATACAGATAGGTAGGTAGGAAGGTAGATAGATAAAGATAGGTAGGTAAGTAGATAGATAGATAGAGATAGATAGGTAAGTAGATTGATAGAGACAGATAGGTAGGCAGGTAGATAGATAGATAGAGATAGGTAGGTAAGTAGATTGATAGATACAGATAGGTAGGTATGTAGATAGATAGATACAGATAGGTAGGTAGGTAGATAAATACAGATAGGTAGGTAGGTAGATAGATAGATAGAGATAGGTAGGTAGGTAGATTGATAGATACAGATAGGTAGGTAGGTAGATTGATAGATACAGATAGGTAGGTAGGTAGATAGATACAGATAGGTAGGTAAGTAGATAGATAGATAGAGATAGATAGGTAAGTAGATTGATAGATACAGATAGGTAGGTAGGTAGATTGATAGATACAGATAGGTAGGTAGGTAGGTAGATAGATACAGATAGGTAGGTAGGTAGATTGATAGATACAGATAGGTAGGTAGGTAGATAGACAGATACAGATAGGTAGGTAGATAGATAGATAGATAGATAGATACAGATAGGTAGGTAGGTAGATTGATAGATACAGATAGGTAGGTAGGTAGGTAGGTAGATAGATACAGATAGGTAGGTAAGTAGATAGATAGATAGAGATAGATAGGTAAGTAGGTTGATAGATACAGATAGGTAGGTAGGTAGATTGATAGATACAGATAGGTAGGTAGGTAAATAGATACAGATAGGTAGGTAGGTAGATTGATAGATACAGATAGGTAGGTAGGTAGATAGACAGATACAGATAGGTAGGTAGGTAGATAGATAGATAGAGATAGGTAGATAGCTAGATGGATAAATACAGATAGGTAGGTAGGTAGGTAGTTAGATAGAGATAGGTAGGTATGTAGATTGATAGATACAGATAGGTAAGTAGGTAGATAGATAGATACAGATAGGTAGGTAGGTAGGTAGGTAGATAGATACAGATAGGTAGGTAGGTAGATAGATAGAGATAGGTAGGTATGTAGATTGATAGATACAGATAGGTAGGTAGGTAGATTGATAGATACAGATAGGTAGGTAGGTAGGTAGATAGATACAGATAGGTAGGTAGGTAGATTGATAGATACAGATATGTAGGTAGGTAGATAGATAGATACAGATAGGTAGGTAGGTAGATAGATAGATAGAGATAGGTAGGTAGGTAGATAGATAAATACAGATAGGTAGGTAGGTAGATAGATAGAGATAGGTAGGTAGGTAGATAGATAGATAGATAGATAGATAGAGATAGGTAGGTAGGTAGATTGATAGATACAGATAGGTAGGTAGGTAGATAGTTAGATACAGATAGGTAGGTAGGTAGATAGATAAATACAGATAGGTAGGTAGGTAGATAGATAGATAGATAGAGATAGGTAGGTAGGTAGATTGATAGATACAGATAGGTTTGTAGGTAGATTGATAGATACAGATAGGTAGGTAGGTAGGTAGATAGATACAGATAGGTAGGTAGGTAGATTGATAGATACAAATGGGTAGGTAGGTAGATAGATGGATACAGATAGGTAGGTAGGTAGGTAGATAAATACAGATAGGTAGGTAGGTAGATAGATAGATAGAGATAGGTAGGTAGGTAGATTGATAGATACAGATAGGTAGGTAGGTAGATTGATTGATACAGATAGGTAGGTAGGTAGGTAGATAGATACAGATAGGTAGGTAAGTAGATAGATAGATAGAGATAGATAGGTAAGTAGATTGATAGAGACAGATAGGTAGGTAGGTAGATAGATAGATAGAAATAGGTAGGTAGCTAGATAGATAAATACAGATAGGTAGGTAGGTAGGTAGATAGATAGAGATAGGTAGGTAGGTAGATAGATAGATAGAGGTAGCTAGGTAGGTAGATTGACAGATACAGATAGGTAGGTAGGTAGATAGATAGATACAGATAGGTAGGTAGGTAGATAGATAAATACAGATAGGTAGGTAGATAGATTGATAGAGATAGGTAGGTATGTAGATTGATAGATACAGATAGGTAGGTAGGTAGATTGATAGATACAGATAGGTAGGTAGGTAGATTGATAGATACAGATAGGTAGGTAGGTAGGTAGATAGATACAGATAGGTAGGTAGGTAGATAGATACAGATAGGTAGGTAGGTAGATAGATAGATACAGATAGGTAGGTAGGTAGGTAGGTAGATAGATAGAGATAGGTAGCTAGGTAGATAGATAGATAGAGATAGCTAGGTAGGTAGATTGATAGATACAGATAGGTAGGTAGGTAGATAGATAGATACAGATAGGTAGGTAGGTAGGTAGGTAGATTGATAGATACAGATAGGTAGGTAGGTAGATTGATAGATACAGATAGGTAGGTAGGAAGGTAGATAGATAAAGATAGGTAGGTAAGTAGATAGATAGATAGAGATAGATAGGTAAGTAGATTGATAGAGACAGATAGGTAGGCAGGTAGATAGATAGATAGAGATAGGTAGGTAAGTAGATTGATAGATACAGATAGGTAGGTATGTAGATAGATAGATACAGATAGGTAGGTAGGTAGATAAATACAGATAGGTAGGTAGGTAGATAGATAGATAGAGATAGGTAGGTAGGTAGATTGATAGATACAGATAGGTAGGTAGGTAGATTGATAGATACAGATAGGTAGGTAGGTAGATAGATACAGATAGGTAGGTAAGTAGATAGATAGATAGAGATAGATAGGTAAGTAGATTGATAGATACAGATAGGTAGGTAGGTAGATTGATAGATACAGATAGGTAGGTAGGTAGGTAGATAGATACAGATAGGTAGGTAGGTAGATTGATAGATACAGATAGGTAGGTAGGTAGATAGACAGATACAGATAGGTAGGTAGATAGATAGATAGATAGATAGATACAGATAGGTAGGTAGGTAGATTGATAGATACAGATAGGTAGGTAGGTAGGTAGGTAGATAGATACAGATAGGTAGGTAAGTAGATAGATAGATAGAGATAGATAGGTAAGTAGATTGATAGATACAGATAGGTAGGTAGGTAGATTGATAGATACAGATAGGTAGGTAGGTAAATAGATACAGATAGGTAGGTAGGTAGATTGATAGATACAGATAGGTAGGTAGGTAGATAGACAGATACAGATAGGTAGGTAGGTAGATAGATAGATAGAGATAGGTAGATAGCTAGATGGATAAATACAGATAGGTAGGTAGGTAGGTAGTTAGATAGAGATAGGTAGGTATGTAGATTGATAGATACAGATAGGTAAGTAGGTAGATAGATAGATACAGATAGGTAGGTAGGTAGATAGATAAATACAGATAGGTAGGTAGGTAGGTAGATAAATACAGATAGGTAGGTAGGTAGATAGATAGATAGATAGATAGATAGATAGATAGATAGATAGATAGATAGATAGATAGATAGATAGATAGATAGATAGATAGATAGATAGATAGATAGATAGAGATAGGTAGGTAGGTAGGTAGATTGATAGATACAGATAGGTAGGTAGGTAGATTGATAGATACAGATAGGTAGGTAGGTAGTTAGATAGATACAGATAGGTAGGTAAGTAGATAGATAGATAGAGATAGATAGGTAAGTAGATTGATAGATACAGATAGGTAGGTAGGTAGATTGATAGATACAGATAGGTAGGTAGGTAGGTAGATAGATACAGATAGGTAGGTAGGTAGATTGATTGATACAGATAGGTAGGTAGGTAGGTAGATAGATACAGATAGGTAGGTAAGTAGATAGATAGATAGAGATAGATAGGTAAGTAGATTGATAGAGACAGATAGGTAGGTAGGTAGATAGATAGATAGAAATAGGTAGGTAGCTAGATAGATAAATACAGATAGGTAGGTAGGTAGGTAGATAGATAGAGATAGGTAGGTAGGTAGATAGATAGATAGAGGTAGCTAGGTAGGTAGATTGACAGATACAGATAGGTAGGTAGGTAGATAGATAGATACAGATAGGTAGGTAGGTAGATAGATAAATACAGATAGGTAGGTAGATAGATTGATAGAGATAGGTAGGTATGTAGATTGATAGATACAGATAGGTAGGTAGGTAGATTGATAGATACAGATAGGTAGGTAGGTAGATTGATAGATACAGATAGGTAGGTAGGTAGGTAGATAGATACAGATAGGTAGGTAGGTAGATAGATACAGATAGGTAGGTAGGTAGATAGATAGATACAGATAGGTAGGTAGGTAGGTAGGTAGATAGATAGAGATAGGTAGCTAGGTAGGTAGATTGATAGATACAGATAGGTAGGTAGGTAGATAGACAGATACAGATAGGTAGGTAGATAGATAGATAGATACAGATAGGTAGGTAGGTAGATTGATAGATACAGATAGGTAGGTAGGTAGGTAGATAGATACAGATAGGTAGGTAAGTAGATAGATAGATAGAGATAGATAGGTAAGTAGATTGATAGATACAGATAGGTAGGTAGGTAGATTGATAGATACAGATAGGTAGGTAGGTAGGTAGGTAGGTAGATAGATACAGATAGGTAGGTAGGTAGATAGATACAGATAGGTAGGTATGTAGATTGATAGATACAGATAGGTAGGTAGGTAGATTGATAGATACAGATAGGTAGGTAGGTAGGTAGATAGATACAGATAGGTAGGTAGGTAGATTGATAGATACAGATATGTAGGTAGGTAGATAGATACAGATAGGTAGGTAGGTAGATAGATAGATAGAGATAGGTAGGTAGGTAGATAGATAAATACAGACAGGTAGGTAGGTAGATAGATAGAGATATGTAGGTAGGTAGATAGATAGATAGATAGAGATAGGTAGGTAGGTAGATTGATAGATACAGATAGGTAGGTAGGTAGATAGTTAGATACAGATAGGTAGGTAGGTAGATAGATAAATACAGATAGGTAGGTAGGTAGATAGATAGATAGAGATAGGTAGGTAGGTAGATTGATAGATACAGATAGGTTTGTAGGTAGATTGATAGATACAGATAGGTAGGTAGGTTGGTAGATAGATACAGATAGGTAGGTAGGTAGATTGATAGATACAAATAGGTAGGTAGGTAGATTGATAGATACAGATAGGTAGGTAGGTAGGTAGATAAATACAGATAGGTAGGTAGGTAGATAGATAGATAGAGATAGGTAGGTAGGTAGATTGATAGATACAGAGAGATAGGTAGGTAGATTGATTGATACAGATAGGTAGGTAGGTAGGTAGATAGATACAGATAGGTAGGTAAGTAGATAGATAGATAGAGATAGATAGGTAAGTAGATTGATAGAGACAGATAGGTAGGTAGGTAGATAGATAGATAGAAATAGGTAGGTAGCTAGATAGATAAATACAGATAGGTAGGTAGGTAGGTAGATAGATAGAGATAGGTAGGTAGGTAGATAGATAGATAGAGGTAGCTAGGTAGGTAGATTGACAGATACAGATAGGTAGGTAGGTAGATAGATAGATACAGATAGGTAGGTAGGTAGATAGATAAATACAGATAGGTAGGTAGATAGATTGATAGAGATAGGTAGGTATGTAGATTGATAGATACAGATAGGTAGGTAGGTAGATTGATAGATACAGATAGGTAGGTAGGTAGATTGATAGATACAGATAGGTAGGTAGGTAGGTAGATAGATACAGATAGGTAGGTAGGTAGATAGATACAGATAGGTAGGTAGGTAGATAGATAGATACAGATAGGTAGGTAGGTAGGTAGGTAGATAGATAGAGATAGGTAGGTAGGTAGATAGATAGATAGAGATAGCTAGGTAGGTAGATTGATAGATACAGATAGGTAGGTAGGTAGATAGATAGATACAGATAGGTAGGTAGGTAGATTGATAGATACAGATAGGTAGGTAGGTAGATTGATAGATAGATAGATAGATAGATAGATAGATAGATAGATAGATAGATAGATAGATAGATAGATAGATAGATAGATAGATAGATAGATAGATAGATAGATAGAGATAGGTAGGTAGGTAGATTGATAGATACAGATAGGTAGGTAGGTAGATTGATAGATACAGATAGGTAGGTAGGTAGGTAGATAGATACAGATAGGTAGGTAAGTAGATTGATAGATACAGATAGGTAGGTAGGTAGATAGATAGATACAGATAGGTAGGTAGGTAGGTAGATAAATACAGATAGGTAGGTAGGTAGATAGATAGATAGAGATAGGTAGGTAGGTAGATTGATAGATACAGATAGGTAGGTAGGTAGATTGATAGATACAGATAGGTAGGTAGGTAGATTGATAGATACAGATAGGTAGGTAGGTAGATAGATACAGATAGGTAGGTAAGTAGATAGATAGATAGAGATAGATAGGTAAGTAGATTGATAGAGACAGATAGGTAGGTAGATAGATAGATAGATAGAGATAGGTAGGTAGCTAGATAGATAAATACAGATAGGTAGGTAGGTAGGTAGATAGATAGAGATAGGTAGGTATGTAGATTGATAGATACAGATAGGTAGGTAGGTAGATTGATAGATACAGATAGGTAGGTAGGTAGGTAGATAGATACAGATAGGTAGGTAGGTAGATTGATAGATACAGATAGGTAGGTAGGTAGATAGATAGATACAGATAGGTAGGTAGGTAGATAAATACAGATAGGTAGGTAGATAGATAGATAGAGATAGGTAGGTAGGTAGATAGATAGATAGAGATAGGTAGGTAGGTAGGTAGATAGATAGATAGAGAGAGGTAGGTAGGTAGATAGATAGATACAGATAGGTAGGTAGGTAGATAGATAGATAGAGATAGGTAGGTATGTAGATTGATAGATACAAATAGGTAGGTAGGTAGATTGATAGATACAGATAGGTAGGTAGGTAGGTAGGTAGATAGATACAGATAGGTAGGTAAGTAGATTGATAGATACAGATAGGTAGGTAGGTAGGTAGATAGATAGATACAGATAGGTAGGTAGGTAGGTAGATAAATACAGATAGGTAGGTAGGTAGATAGATAGATAGAGATAGGTAGGTAGGTAGATTGATAGATATAGATAGGTAGGTAGGTAGATTGATAGATACAGATAGGTAGGTAGGTAGGTAGATAGATACAGATAGGTAGTGTAAGGACCCACCCCACTTTGCATCTTAAGAAGACAGAACTCTTGGAATAATTCTTCCAACAGGAATCCTTTATTAAGAGAAAATGGTTGCAGGCATGCTAGACAGGACTTGGGGTCCAAGCTCTCCCATTCAAGGTTTTAAGGGGTTCCCCAGTAGTCCCACCCAATCAACCCCCCTTCCAGTGATAGTTTCAAGTATCACAATTCCACCCCGTTTCTTCTTTCTTCCGTCTGGATGGAGACTTCAGATAACTACATGAAAGGCAAATACTCTTCTTTGTTAATGCTAATGTTCTCTGGTGCTAACGCTTTGAGGTTACAATAGGTTACAATAAACACACATTCAGCATTCAGCTCTTTGAAGTCTATTGAAGGAAGTGAGGGCCATAAAGCCCCTTTGTTCTCCCCCTTCTCTCCCTCTTATGGCAGAATCCAAAGAAGGCAGAATTGGGAGTTTCTATATTTGATAATTAAAGATGAAATATGATTGGATTCTGACATCCGGCCCCTCTTAACAATAAGAGAGATCCACCTGAAAGAAAACACAAGTAAAAAATTTAGTTAGGCTTGTTAGGATACTCTGTGTGAAACTTCTTCAATAGCTTCGGGGCTCTGACGTGACGTTTATGGACCCACTCATTTTGTGAGGCAGGGAGGTGTTTCCAGGCAACTAGGTACTGAGTTGTTCCATGATATCTCCTAGAGTCAAGGATCTCTTTTATTTCGAAGTGTTGTTCCCCCTCCACCATGATTGGAGGTGGTGGGGGGGGGGGATTTTTGGCCGTAGAGGTGACTGATGCTCTCTTTTCAGCAAGCTGCAATGAAAAATTGGGTGTATTTGCCTGAGGTTTTTGGGTAATTCTAATTCTACTGTTACTGGATTTATGATCCTTTTAATTGGAAAAGGTCCTATATATTTTGGTCCAAGTTTTTTACAGGGCTGTAGGGACTTTAGGTATTTTGTAGATAAGTACACCATTTCTCCTATAATGAATGGTGTAGGCTCAACCCTTTTTTTATCGGCTTGTGCTTTGTATGCCCGCCTAGCTTCATCTAGTGATTTTCTGACTATTGGCCAGGTGTTTTGTAGGTTTTCCATCCATTCTTTCAGTGAAGGGATCGTTGGTTCTTTTGGGGTTAACTCTGGCATAGGGTTGAAACTTTGGCCGTTGGCTATTTGAAAAGGAGTGTAGCCTGTGCTGGAGTGGACTGCATTATTGTAGGCAACTTCTGCAAAAGGAAGTAAGTCCGTCCAATCACTCTGTTGGAAATTTAAAAAACATCTCAAATATTGCTCAAGTACCGACTGGCACCGTTCCGCTTGACCATCTCCTTGAGGGTGGTGGCTAGATGTCAATCCCTGAGTGGTCCCTAAGAGGGATAAAAATTCCTTCCAAAATGCAGACGTAAATTGCACTCCCCTATCAGAGATGATGCGTTGGGGTGCCCCGTGCAATCTGTAAATGTGCTGGATGAAAAGTTTTGCTAAGGCCTTTGCAGTGGGAATTTTTTGGCAAGGGATAAAGTGCACCTGTTTGGAAAATAGGTCCGTGACTGTCCAGATAACAGTATTCCCATTGCTTTCAGGCAATTCCACTATAAAATCCATGGCTATTTCCCTCCAGGGGGCTGAGGGACTTGCCACTGGTTGTAACAGCCCTGGCGATTTCCCTTGCAACCTCTTTGCTGATGCACAGGTTGGGCAGCTGGCAACATAACTTTCTATGTCCTTTTTTATTGATGGCCACCAAAATTGCCGTTTAATTAAGTGTAAAGTTTTTACAAATCCAAAATGCCCTGCTGATTTTGTGTCATGGCAAAGTTGCATGAAAGTTAGTCTTTGAGTTGTTGGTATATATAACTTTTCCCCTACCCAAGGCAATCCGTCTCTCATTGTGCACACATGTTTGTTTTTCTGGAACCAATCATCTGTTTCCAAACTTTTTCTGAATTCAATCCCAGTTTGGCTGTCCAGTTGTGGTTTTATTTTGGCTTGGGTTCTTGTGGTTACTGGCGCTGCCAGTTGTGACTCTGCCATTATTGGTCTAGAGTCTGTGGTTCGTGCGCTGTTATATTGGGGCATGCGAGATAGTGCATCTGCCAGGAAGTTCTTTCTTCCTGGTAAATGTTTGAGCTTAAATTGGAATTGGTGAAAATGCTGGGACCAGCGGGCTTGTTTGGGATTGAGTTTCCTGGAAGTTTTCAGGGCTTCTAAATTTTTGTGATCAGTCCATACCTGGAAGGGGATTTTGTTGCCTTCCAGGAACTGTCGCCACGTGAGTAATGCCCAACGTATCCCATAAGCCTCCTTCTCCCATACGGGCCAGCGCTGTTCTGTTTCCGTGAGTTTCTTAGATGTATATGCACAGGGTTGCAATACTGCATCATCATTTTCTTGTAATAGCACAGCCCCCACTGCCACATCACTTGCATCTGCCTGTATTATGAAGGGTTTGTCCATGTCTGGGTGCCTTAGTACTGGTTCGGCAGAAAAAAGTCTCTTTAGTCTCTCAAACGCTGCTTGGCACTCCATTGTCCATGTTAGTGGCTGGCTAGGTTTTACTGAGGGTGTTCCCTTCGTTTTTAGTAAGTTAGTGAGGGGCAAGGCTATCTGTGCAAATGAGGGGATGAATTGGCGGTAAAAATTTGCAAAGCCCAGGAAACTTTGTAGTTGCTTTCTTGTGCGGGGTGGTGCCCATTCTAATACTGCTCTGACCTTCTCTGGGTCCATTTCAATGCCCTGTGGGGATATGCGATAGCCTAGGTAGTCTATCCTTTCCTGGTGGAATTCGCATTTTGAGAGTTTGGCATATAGGTGAGCGGCTCGCAGCTTCTTTAAAACCGCTCTGACAAGTTTGACGTGTTCTTCTTTTGTTTCGGTAAAGATAAGAATGTCGTCCAAGTAAACAAGGACCCCCTTAAACAGGTGTTCCCTTAGAACGTCATTGATTAGTTGCATAAAGACTGCAGGGCCCCCTTGTAATCCAAATGGCAAGACTTTGAATTGATAGCACCCCATGGGGCAGTTAAATGCAGTCTTCCATTCGTCCCCTTCCTTGATTCTCACTCGATAGTAAGCTTCCCTTAAGTCTAGTTTAGAAAAAATCTTCCCTTTCGATAGGTGTGACAGCATGTCTTTCATGAGGGGCAGCGGGTATAGGTTGCTTTCACTGATTGTATTCAGGGCCCTATAATCCACGCATAAACGTAAAGAGCCGTCCTTCTTCTCTCTAAAAAGGACCGGGGCAGCCACTTTAGGCTTGGCTGGCTCAATGAAACCTCTCTCCAGGTTTTTTTTTATAAATCTTTCCATTTCCTCCTTCTCCTTTGGGCTCATGGAGTATAATCTGGGCTTCGGGAGTTTTGCCCCAGGCTTGAATTCAATGGTACAGTCTGTGGGTCGGTGGGGGGGAAGCTCATTCGCCCTCTCCTCACTGAAGACTTCAGCAAGGTCCCTATATTCCTCTGGTATTTCTGTTAATCTTTTTTCCTCTCCTATGGATGCTTTTTCTATTCTTGATTCTGGTAGCCTCCCTTGGGGTTTTAAGTCCATAGGGTCCCCCTTCGGGAATTTGATTTCTGTCGTCCTCCAATTTACCCAGGGGTTCCATTTTTTCAACCATTCCATCCCTAGAATCATTGGGCATTCCATACCTGGGGTCACCACAAATGTTAAGTCCTCTTCATGGTTGCCCAGGGAGAGATGTATTGGCAAAGTGGCTAGGGTAGCTGGCACCCCCCCTGCTATGGATCCATCTAACTGGCCAAATGAGATTGGTTGTTCCAGTCTCCTGGATGGGATGCCCAGATTCCCCACTAGTGTTGGGCTAATGAGGCAGCGGGTACAGCCAGAGTCTATTAAGGCTTTCACCTTCACAGCTTCGGGCATGGGGGGGATTAATATAGTCACTGTTTTGAAGATGGGTGTGATGCATCCACTTACCAGGGGTTCGCCCTCCGAGCTGTCATCTGAGGCATCCACCGGCCCTGTGGTGTAGGCTGGAGTCCTTTCCCCTTGGTGAGCAGAGGTGGGGGTTTCTGCAATTTCCATCATTCTCATGGCCGTTTCTTTTGGCTTAGCTGAATACTTTCCGGGTTTGTTGATTGGGGATCTGTCTGGGTTGTGCTGGGGGGCCTTTGAGCGGCATTCTACAGCTCGATGCCCTTCTCTTCCGCACTTGAAACATCTCATTTGCTTCTTGGCTGTATCCGATGATTTCACCGGTTGGTGTGTCAGCTCAGGCGGGGGGCGGCTCCATTGTTTTCCTCGGCGGTGCCTCTTCAATATGTCGATCTCTGCTTCCTCTGCCAAGACGTACCATTCCTCAAGTCGATGTGGGTCCCCTCGGGGCAGGCAAGCATCATATAGATCATAGTTTAGTCCGTCTTTGAAATGGCCAAGGAGGATGTCTTCTGGCCAATTCAGTTTGCTGGCAATGGCCCGAAATTCTTGTGTATACTCAGCCACTGGGCGTTTGCCCTGCCTCATCGTTGTTATTCTTTCACGGGCTTTGCGATCAGCCAGGGGGTCTTCAAATCGTCTTCTCAAAGAGGACATGAAACGGTTGAAGTTACTGAGTTCTGGGGCATTGGAGTCATGCAAGTTCACTACCCAATCCGCAGCTGGTCCATCCAGGGCAGATTGCACGATCCGGATGCGGGCTTTGTCGCTGGGAATATCCTGCCCATATTCCTCCATGTAGCTGAGGACTTGGGTTAGAAAAAACCCCAAGCGTGTTGGCTCCCCTTTGAATTTCACTTCCAACGGTGGACGTCTTGGAATGGATCGGTGCCTCTGTTGTGGGTGGTAGTGCCTTCCGTCCAGATTGCCATCTGTGGTCCGGTAGGGGGTGGGAGCTCCTGGATCAGTAGATGTCCCTGGGGTTGCAGGTTCCACGTCCCCCTCGGTGTCTCTCCCTTTGCGGCTCCAGGAACTGGGGCAGCCGTAGGGTTCAGTATTCTCCTCTCCTAGGGAGCTGAGAGTTCTCTTCATCAGGTCAATAGCTTTCTCTAGGATCCAGTCTGAGTACGGTGCCCAGCTTCCTCCCTCTTCACTTGCGTGCAGGGATTTCTCCATCTCCTGCTTCCATTCTGGTTGCTTGGTCCCCCGTCTCAGGGTCACCTTTCTTGATTCCTTTCCCCACTCACTTTTCTTTCCAACGCCCATCGACCAGCGAGGCTTGTGGTCCTGTGTCTCCACCACTTCTTCTCCTGAGGAATCTGGCCTCTCGGATCCCAACATCTGGCAAGGTTCCAACTGGGTCAGCGGCTCTCTTTCCAGGGAGTTTTCCCCCTCTCTTGCTCCATTGTCTGACATGGTAAATTTTTGCAAAATCCCCCGGCAAGGGTCTTCCTTCCAGGTGGATTAATTTTGCAAGTCCTGTCTAATGTAAGGACCCACCCCACTTTGCATCTTAAGAAGACAGAACTCTTGGAATAATTCTTCCAACAGGAATCCTTTATTAAGAGAAAATGGTTGCAGGCATGCTAGACAGGACTTGGGGTCCAAGCTCTCCCATTCAAGGTTTTAAGGGGTTCCCCAGTAGTCCCACCCAATCAACCCCCCTTCCAGTGATAGTTTCAAGTATCACAATTCCACCCCGTTTCTTCTTTCTTCCGTCTGGATGGAGACTTCAGATAACTACATGAAAGGCAAATACTCTTCTTTGTTAATGCTAATGTTCTCTGGTGCTAACGCTTTGAGGTTACAATAGGTTACAATAAACACACATTCAGCATTCAGCTCTTTGAAGTCTATTGAAGGAAGTGAGGGCCATAAAGCCCCTTTGTTCTCCCCCTTCTCTCCCTCTTATGGCAGAATCCAAAGAAGGCAGAATTGGGAGTTTCTATATTTGATAATTAAAGATGAAATATGATTGGATTCTGACAGGTAGGTAAGTAGATTGATAGATACAGATAGGTAGGTAGGTAGATTGATAGATACAGATAGGTAGGTAGGTAGTTAGATAGATACAGATAGGTAGGTAGGTAGATAGACAGATACAGATAGGTAGGTAGGTAGATAGATAGATAGAGATAGGTAGGTAGCTAGATAGATAAATACAGATAGGTAGGTAGGTAGGTAGTTAGATAGAGATAGGTAGGTAGGTAGATAGATAGATAGAGATAGGTAGGTAGGTAGATAGATACAGATAGGTAGGTAGGTAGATAGATAGATACATATAGGTAGGTAGGTAGATAGATAAATACAGATAGGTAGGTAGGTAGATGGATAGATAGAGATAGGTAGGTATGTAGATTGATAGATACAGATAGGTAGGTAGGTAGATAGATAGATACAGACAGGTAGGTAGGTAGATAGATAGATACAGATAGGTAGGTAGGTAGATAGATAAATACAGATAGGTAGGTAGGTAGATAGATAGATAGAGATAGGTAGGTATGTAGATTGATAGATACAGATAGGTAGGTATGTAGGTAGATATTTACAGATAGGTAGGTAGATTGATAGATACAGATAGGTAGGTAGGTATATAGATAGATACAGATAGGTAGATAGGTAGATAAATACAGATAGGTAGGTAGGTAGGTAGATAGATAGATAGAGATAGGTAGGTAGGTAGATAGATAAATACAGATAGGTAGGTTGGTAGGTAGATAGATAGAGATAGGTAGGTAGGTAGATAGATAGATAGAGATAGGTAGGTAGGTAGATTGATAGATACAGATAGGTAGGTAGGTAGGTAGATAGATACAGATAGGTAGGTAGGTAGATTGATAGATACAGATAGGTAGGTAGGTAGATTGATAGATACAGATAGGTAGGTAGGTAGATAGATAGATAGAGATAGGTAGGTAGGTAGGTAGATAGATAGAGATAGGTAGGTAGGTAGATAGATAGATACAGATAGGTAGGTAGGTAGATAGATAAATACAGATAGGTAGGTAGGTAGGTAGATAGATAGAGATAGGTAGGTAGGTAGATTGATAGATACAGATAGGTAGGTAGGTAGATAGATAGATACAGATAGGTAGGTAGGTAGATAGATAAATACAGATAGGTAGGTAGGTAGGTAGATAGATAGAGATAGGTAGGTAGGTAGATTGATAGATACAGATAGGTAGGTAGGTAGATTGATAGATACAGATAGGTAGGTAGGTAGGTAGATAGATACAGATAGGTAGGTAGGTATATTGATAGATACAAATAGGTAGGTAGGTAGATAGATGGATACAGATAGGTAGGTAGGTAGGTAGATAAATACAGATAGGTAGGTAGGTAGATAGATAGATAGATAGATAGAGATAGGTAGGTAGGTAGATTGATAGATACAGATAGGTCGGTAGGGAGATTGATTGATACAGATAGGTAGGTAGATAGGTAGATAGATAGAGATAGGTAGTAGGTATATTGATAGATACAAATAGGTAGGTAGGTAGATAGATGGATACAGATAGGTAGGTAGGTAGGTAAATAAATACAGACAGGTAGGTAGGTAGATAGATAGATAGAGATAGGTAGGTAGGTAGATTGATAGATACAGATAGGTCGGTAGGTAGATTGATTGATACAGATAGGTAGGTAGGTAGATAGATAGATACAGATAGGTATGTAGGTAGATTGATAGATACAGATAGATAGGTAGGTAGGTAGATAGATACAGATAGGTAGGTAGGTACATTGATAGAGACAGATAGGTAGGTAGGTAGATAGATAGATAGAGATAGGTAGGTAGCTAGATAGATAAATATAGATAGGTAGGTAGGTAGGTAGGTAGATAGAGATAGGTAGGGAGGTAGATAGATAGAGATAGCTAGGTAGGTAGATTGATAGATACAGATAGGTAGGTAGGTAGATAGATAGATACAGATAGGTAGGTAGGTAGATAGATAAATACAGATAGGTAGGTAGGTAGGTAGATAGATAGAGATAGGTAGGTATGTAGATTGATAGATACAGATAGGTACGTAGGTAGATTGATAGATACAGATAGGTCGGTAGGTAGATTGATAGATACAGATAGGTAGGTAGGTAGGTAGATAGAATACAGATAGGTAGGTAGGTAGATTGATAGATACAGATAGGTAGGTAGGTAGATAGATAGATAGAGATAGGTAGGTAGCTAGATAGATTACAGATAGGTAGGTAGGTAGGTAGGTAGGTAGATAGAGATAGCTAGGTAGGTAGATAGATATTTAGAGATAGCTAGGTAGGTAGATTGATAGATACAGATAGGTAGGTAGGTAGATAGATAGATACAGATAGGTAGGTAGGTAGGTAGGTAGACAAATACAGATAGGTAGGTAGGTAGATAGATAGATAGAGATAGGTAGGTAGGTAGATTGATAGATACAGATAGGTAGGTAGGTAGATTGATAGATACAGATAGGTAGGTAGGTAGGTAGGTAGGTAGATAGATACAGATAGGTAGGTAAGTAGATAGATAGATAGAGATAGATAGGTAAGTAGATTGATAGAGACAGATAGGTAGGTAGGTAGATAGATAGATAGAGATAGGTAGGTAGCTAGATAGATTACAGATAGGTAGGTAGGTAGGTAGGTAGATAGAGATAGGTTGGTAGGTAGACAGATAGATAGAGATAGGTAGGTAGGTAGATTGATAGATACAGATAGGTAGGTAGGTAGATAGATAAATACAGATAGGTAGGTAGGTAGATAGATAGATAGAGATAGGTAGGTATGTAGATTGATAGATACAGATAGGTAGGTAGGTAGTTTGATAGATACAGATAGGTAGGTAGGTAGATTGATAGATACAGATAGGTAGGTAGGTAAGTAGATAGATACAGAGAGGTAGGTAGGTAGGTAGATAGATACAGATAGGTAGGTAGGTAGATTGATAGATACAGATAGGTAGGTAGGTAGATAGATAGATACAGATATGTAGGTAGGTAGATAGATAGATAGAGATAGGTAGGTAGGTAGGTAGATAGATAGAGATAGGTAGGTAGGTAGATAGATAGATACAGATAGGTAGGTAGGTAGATAGATAAATACAGATAGGTAGGTAGGTAGGTAGATAGATAGAGATAGGTAGGTAGGTAGATTGATAGATACAGATAGGTAGGTAGGTAGATAGATAGATACAGATAGGTAGGTAGGTAGATAGATAAATACAGATAGGTAGGTAGGTAGGTAGATAGATAGAGATAGGTAGGTAGGTAGATTGATAGATACAGATAGGTAGGTAGGTAGATTGATAGATACAGATAGGTAGGTAGGTAGGTAGATAGATACAGATAGGTAGGTAGGTATATTGATAGATACAAATAGGTAGGTAGGTAGATAGATGGATACAGATAGGTAGGTAGGTAGGTAGATAAATACAGATAGGTAGGTAGGTAGATAGATAGATAGATAGATAGATAGAGATAGGTAGGTAGGTAGATTGATAGATACAGATAGGTCGGTAGGGAGATTGATTGATACAGATAGGTAGGTAGATAGGTAGATAGATAGAGATAGGTAGTAGGTATATTGATAGATACAAATAGGTAGGTAGGTAGATAGATGGATACAGATAGGTAGGTAGGTAGGTAAATAAATACAGACAGGTAGGTAGGTAGATAGATAGATAGAGATAGGTAGGTAGGTAGATTGATAGATACAGATAGGTCGGTAGGTAGATTGATTGATACAGATAGGTAGGTAGGTAGATAGATAGATACAGATAGGTATGTAGGTAGATTGATAGATACAGATAGATAGGTAGGTAGGTAGATAGATACAGATAGGTAGGTAGGTACATTGATAGAGACAGATAGGTAGGTAGGTAGATAGATAGATAGAGATAGGTAGGTAGCTAGATAGATAAATATAGATAGGTAGGTAGGTAGGTAGGTAGATAGAGATAGGTAGGGAGGTAGATAGATAGAGATAGCTAGGTAGGTAGATTGATAGATACAGATAGGTAGGTAGGTAGATAGATAGATACAGATAGGTAGGTAGGTAGGTAGATAGATAAATACAGATAGGTAGGTAGGTAGATAGATAGATAGAGATAGGTAGGTATGTAGATTGATAGATACAGATAGGTACGTAGGTAGATTGATAGATACAGATAGGTCGGTAGGTAGATTGATAGATACAGATAGGTAGGTAGGTAGGTAGATAGAATACAGATAGGTAGGTAGGTAGATTGATAGATACAGATAGGTAGGTAGGTAGATAGATAGATAGAGATAGGTAGGTAGCTAGATAGATTACAGATAGGTAGGTAGGTAGGTAGGTAGGTAGATAGAGATAGCTAGGTAGGTAGATAGATATTTAGAGATAGCTAGGTAGGTAGATTGATAGATACAGATAGGTAGGTAGGTAGATAGATAGATACAGATAGGTAGGTAGGTAGGTAGGTAGACAAATACAGATAGGTAGGTAGGTAGATAGATAGATAGAGATAGGTAGGTAGGTAGATTGATAGATACAGATAGGTAGGTAGGTAGATAGATACAGATAGGTAGGTAGGTAGGTAGGTAGGTAGATAGATACAGATAGGTAGGTAAGTAGATAGATAGATAGATAGAGATAGATAGGTAAGTAGATTGATAGAGACAGATAGGTAGGTAGGTAGATAGATAGATAGAGATAGGTAGGTAGCTAGATAGATTACAGATAGGTAGGTAGGTAGGTAGGTAGATAGAGATAGGTTGGTAGGTAGACAGATAGATAGAGATAGGTAGGTAGGTAGATTGATAGATACAGATAGGTAGGTAGGTAGATAGATAAATACAGATAGGTAGGTAGGTAGATAGATAGATAGAGATAGGTAGGTATGTAGATTGATAGATACAGATAGGTAGGTAGGTAGTTTGATAGATACAGATAGGTAGGTAGGTAGATTGATAGATACAGATAGGTAGGTAGGTAAGTAGATAGATACAGAGAGGTAGGTAGGTAGGTAGGTAGATAAATAAAGATAGGTAGGTAGGTAGATAGATAGATAGATAGATAGATAGATAGAGATAGGTAGGTAGGTAGATTGATAGATACAGATAGGTAAGAGGTAGGTAGATAGATATAGATAGGTAGGTAGGTAGATTGATAGATACAGATAGGTAGGTAGATAGATAGATACAGATAGGTAGGTTGGTAGATAGATAAATACAGATAGGTAGGTAGGTAGATAGATAGATAGAGATAGGTAGGTAGGTAGATTGATAGATACAGATAGGTAGGTAGGTAGGTAGGTAGATAGATACAGATAGGTAGGTAAGTAGATAGATAGAGATAGATAGGTAAGTAGATTGATAGAGACAGATAGGTAGGTAGGTAGATAGATAGATAGATAGATAGATAGATAGATAGAGATAGGTAGGTAGGTAGCTAGATAGATTACAGATAGGTAGGTAGGTAGGTAGGTAGATAGATAGAGATAGGTAGGTAGGTAGATAGATAGATAGAGATAGGTAGGTAGGTAGATTGATAGATACAGATAGGTAGGTAGGTAGATAGATAGATACAGATAGGTAGATAGGTAGATAGATAGATAGATAGATAGATAGAGATAGGTAGGTAGGTAGATAGATAAATACAGATAGGTAGGTAGGTAGATAGATAGATAGATAGATAGAGATAGGTAGGTAGGTAGATTGATAGATACAGATAGGTAGGTAGGTAGATTGATAGATACAGATAGGTAGGTAGGTAGGTAGGTAGGTAGATAGATACAGATAGGTAGATAAGTAGATAGATAGATAGAGATAGATAGGTAAGTAGATTGATAGAGACAGATAGGTAGGTAGGGAGATAGATAGATAGAGATAGGTAGGTAGCTAGATAGATTACATATAGGTAGGTAGGTAGGTAGATAGATAGAGATAGGTAGGTAGGTAGATTGATAGATACAGATAGGTAGGTAGGTAGATAGATAGATACAGATAGGTAGGTAGGAAGATAGATAAATACAGATAGGTAGGTAGGTAGATAGATAGATAGATAGATAGAGATAGGTAGGTATGTAGATTGATAGATACAGATACGTAGGTAGGTAGGTTGATAGATACAGATAGGTAGGTAGGTAGATTGATAGATACAGATAGGTAGGTAGGTAATTAGATAGATACAGATAGGTAGGTAGGTAGGTAGGTAGGTAGGTAGATAAATAAAGATAGGTAGGTAGGTAGATAGATAGATAGATGGATGGATGGATGGATGGATAGATAGATAGATAGATAGATAGATAGATAGATAGATAGATAGATAGATAGATAGATAGAGATAGGTAGGTAGGTAGATTGATAGATACAGATAGGTAGGTAGGTAGGTAGATAGATACAGATAGGTAGGTAGGTAGATTGATAGATACAGATAGGTAGGTAGGTAGATAGATAGATACAGATAGGTAGGTAGGTAGATAGATAGATAGATAGATAGAGATAGGTAGGTAGGTAGATAGATAAATACAGATAGGAAGGTAGGTAGGTAGGTAGATAGATAGAGATAGGTAGGTAGGTAGATAGATAGATAGATAGATAGATAGATAGATAGATAGATAGATAGATAGATAGATAGATAGATAGATAGATAGAGATAGGTAGGTAGGTCGATTGATAGATACAGATAGGTAGGAAGGTAGATAGATAGATACAGATAGATAGATACAGATAGGTAGGTAGGTAGATAGATAAATACAGATAGGTAGGTAGGTAGATAGATAGATAGAGATAGGTAGGTAGGTAGATTGATAGATACAGATAGGTAGGTAGGTAGATTGATAGATACAGATAGGTAGGTAGGTAGGTAGATAGATACAGATAGGTAGGTAGGTAGATTGATAGATACAAATAGGTCGGTAGGTAGATGGATACAGATAGGTAGGTAGGTAGGTAGATAAATACAGATAGGTAGGTAGGTAGATAGATAGATAGAGATAGGTAGGTAGGTAGATTGATAGATACAGATAGGTAGGTAGGTAGATTGATTGATACAGATAGGTAGGTAGGTAGATAGATACAGATAGGTAGGTAAGTAGATAGATAGATAGATAGAGAGATAGGTAAGTAGATTGATAGAGACAGATAGGTAGGTAGGTAGATAGATAGAGATAGGTAGGTAGGTAGATAGATAGATAGATAGAGATAGCTAGGTAGGTAGATTGATAGATACAGATAGGTAGGTAGGTAGATAGATAGATACAGATAGGTAGGTAGGTAGATAGATAAATACAGATAGGTAGGTAGGTAGATAGATAGATAGAGATAGGTAGGTATGTAGATTGATAGATACAGATAGGTAGGTAGGTAGGTAGATAGATACAGATAGGTAGGTAGGTAGATTGATAGATACAGATAGGTAGGTAGGTAGATATATAGATACAGATAGGTAGGTAGGTAGGTAGGTAGGTAGATAAATACAGATAGGTAGGTAGGTAGATAGATAGATAGAGATAGGTAGGTAGGTAGATTGATAGATACAGATAGGTAGGTAGGTAGGTAGATTGATAGATACAGATAGGTAGGTAGGTAGGTAGATAGATACATACAGATAGGTAGGTAAGTAGATAGATAGATAGAGATAGATAGGTAAGTATATTGATAGAGACAAATAGGTAGGTAGGTAGGTAGATAGATAGAGATAGGTAGGTAGGTAGATAGATAGATAGAGATAGGTAGGTAGGTAGATTGATAGATACAGATAAGGTAGGTAGGTAGATAGATAGATACAGATAGGTAGGTAGGTAGATAGATAAATACAGATAGGTAGGTAGGTAGATAGATAGATAGAGATAGGTAGGTATGTAGATTGATAGATACAGATAGGTAGGTAGGTAGATTGATAGATACAGATAGGTAGGTAGGTAGGCAGGTAGATACAGATAGGTAGGTAGGTAGATTGATAGATACAGATAGGTAGGTAGGTAGATAGATAGATACAGATAGGTACGTAGGTAGATAGATAGATAGAGATAGGTAGGTAGGTAGATAGATAAATAGAGATAGGTAGGTAGGTACGTAGATAGATTGAGATTGGTAGGTAGGTAGATAGATAGATAGATAGAGATAGGTAGGTAGGTAGATTGATAGATACAGATAGGTAGGTAGGTAGATAGATAGATACAGATAGGTAGGTAGGTAGATAGATAAATACAGATAGGTAGGTAGGTAGATAGATAGATAGAGATAGGTTGGTAGGTAGATTGATAGATACAGATAGGTAGGTAGGTAGATTGATAGATACAGATAGGTAGGTAGGTAGGTAGATAGATACAGATAGGTAGGTAGGTAGATTGATAGATACAAATAGGTAGGTAGGTAGATAGATGGATACAGATAGGTAGGTAGGTAGGTAGATAAATACAGATAGGTAGGTAGGTAGATAGATAGATAGAGATAGGTAGGTAGGTAGATTGATAGATACAGATAGGTCGGTAGGTAGATTGATTGATACAGATAGGTAGGTAGGTAGGTAGATAGATACAGATAGGTAGTTAAGTAGATAGATAGATAGAGATAGATAGGTAAGTAGATTGATAGAGACAGATAGGTAGGTAGGTAGATAGATAGATAGAGATAGGTAGGTAGCTAGATAGATAAATACAGATAGGTAGGTAGGTAGGTAGGTAGATAGATAGAGATAGGTAGGTAGATAGATAGATAGAGATAGCTAGGTAGGTAGATTGATAGATACAGATAGGTAGGTAGGTAGATAGATAGATACAGATAGGTAGGTAGGTAGATAGATAAATACAGATAGGTAGGTAGGTAGATAGATAGATAGAGATAGGTAGGTATGTAGATTGATAGACAGATAGGTAGGTAGATTGATAGATACAGATAGGTAGGTAGGTAGATTGATAGATACAGATAGGTAGGTAGATAGATTGATAGATACAGATAGGTAGGTAGGTAGATAGATAGATACAGATAGGTAGGTAGGTAGGTAGGTAGATAAATACAGATAGGTAGGTAGGTAGATAGATAGATAGATAGAGATAGGTAGGTTGGTAGATTGATAGATACAGATAGGTAGGTAGGTAGATTGATAGATACAGATAGGTAGGTAGGTAGGTAGGTAGATAGATACAGATAGGTAGGTAAGTAGATAGATAGATAGAGATAGATAGGTAAGTAGATTGATAGAGACAGATAGGTAGGTAGGTAGATAGATAGAGATAGGTAGGTAGCTAGATAGATTACAGATAGGTAGGTAGGTAGGTAGATAGATAGAGATAGGTAGGTAGCTAGATAGATAGATAGAGATAGGTAGGTAGGTAGATTGATAGATACAGATAGGTAGGTAGGTAGGTAGATAGATACAGATAGGTAGGTAGGTAGATAGATAAATACAGATAGGTAGGTAGGTAGATAGATAGATAGAGATAGGTAGGTAGGTAGGTAGATAGATAGATAGATAGATAGATAGATAGATAGATAGATAGATAGATAGATAGATAGATAGATAGATAGATAGATAGATAGATAGATAGATAGATAGATAGATAGATAGATAGATAGAGATAGGTAGGTAGGTTGATTGATAGATACAGATAGGTAGGTAGGTAGATTGATAGATACAGATAGGTAGGTAGGTAGATTGATAGATATAGGTAGGTAGGTAAGTAGATAGATACAGATAGGTAGGTAGGTAGGTAGATAGATACAGATAGGTAGGTAGGTAGATAGATAGATACAGATAGGTAGGTAGGTAGATTGATAGATACAGATAGGTAGGTAGGTAGGTAGGTAGATAGATACAGATAGGTAGGTAGGTAGATTGATAGATACAGATAGGTAGGTAGGTAGATAGATAGATACAGATAGGTAGGTAGGTAGATAGATAGATAGAGATAGGTAGGTAGGTAGATAGATAAATACAGATAGGTAGGTAGGTAGGTAGATAGATAGAGATAGGTAGGTAGGTAGATAGATAGATAGATAGATAGATAGATAGATAGATAGATAGATAGATAGATAGATAGATAGATAGATAGATAGAGATAGGTAGGTAGGTTGATTGATAGATACAGATAGGTAGGTAGGTAGATTGATAGATACAGATAGGTAGGTAGGTAGGTAGATAGATACAGATAGGTAGCTAGGTAGATTGATAGATACAAATAGGTAGGTAGGTAGATAGATGGATACAGATAGGTAGGTAGGTAGGTAGATAAATACAGATAGGTAGGAAGGCAGATAGATAGATAGAGATAGGTAGGTAGGTAGATTGATAGATACAGATAGGTAGGTAGGTAGATTGATTGATACAGATAGGTAGGTAGGTAGGTAGATAGATACAGATAGGTAGGTAAGTAGATAGATAGATAGAGAGATAGGTAAGTAGATTGATAGAGACAGATAGGTAGGTAGGTAGATAGATAGATCGAGATAGGTAGGTAGCTAGATAGATAAATACAGATAGGTAGGTAGGTAGGTAGATAGATAGAGATAGGTAGGTAGGTAGATAGATAGATAGAGATAGCTAGGTAGGTAGATTGATAGATACAGATAGGTAGGTAGGTAGATAGATAGATACAGATAGGTAGGTAGGTAGATAGATAAATACAGATAGGTAGGTAGGTAGATAGATAGATAGAGATAGATAGGTATGTAGATTGATAGATACAGATAGGTAGGTAGGTAGATTGATAGATACAGATAGGTAGGTAGGTAGATTGATAGATACAGATAGGTAGGTAGATAGGTAGATAGATACAGATAGGTAGGTAGGTAGATTGATAGATACAGATAGGTAGATAGGTAGATATATAGATACAGATAGGTAGGTAGGTAGGTAGGTAGGTAGGTAGATAAATACAGATAGGTAGGTAGGTAGATAGATAGATAGAGATAGGTAGGTAGGTAGATTGATAGATACAGATAGGTAGGTAGGTAGATTTATAGATACAGATAGGTAGGTAGGTAGGTAGGTAGGTAGATAGATACAGATAGGTAGGTAAGTAGATAGATAGATAGAGATAGATAGGTAAGTAGATTGATAGAGACAGATAGGTAGGTAGATAGATAGATAGATAGAGATAGGTAGGTAGCTAGATAGATTACAGATAGGTAGGTAGGTAGGTAGATAGATAGAGATAGGTAGGTAGGTAGATAGATAGATAGATAGATAGATAGAGATAGGTAGGTAGGTAGATTGATAGATACAGATAGGTAGGTAGGTAGATAGATAGATACAGATAGGTAGGTAGGTAGATAGATAAATACAGATAGGTAGGTAGGTAGATAGATAGATAGAGATAGGTAGGTATGTAGATTGATAGATACAGATAGGTAGGTAGGTAGATTGATAGATACAGATAGGTAGGTAGGTAAATTGATAGATACAGATAGGTAGGTAGGTAAGTAGATAGATACAAATAGGTAGGTGGGTAGGTAGGTAGATTAATAAAGATAGGTAGGTAGATAGATAGATAGATAGATAGATAGATAGATAGATAGATAGATAGATAGATAGATAGATAGATAGATAGATAGATAGATAGATAGAGATAGGTAGGTAGGTAGATTGATAGATACAGATAGGTAGGTAGGTAGATAGATAGATAGAGATAGGTAGGTAGGTAGGTAGATAAATACAGATAGGTAGGTAGGTAGATAGATAGAGATAGGTAGGTAAGTAGGTAGATAGATAGAGATAGGTAGGTAGGTAGATAGATAGATAGATAGATAGATAGATAGATAGATAGATAGATAGATAGATAGATAGATAGATAGATAGATAGATAGATAGAGATAGATAGATAGGTAGGTAGGTAGATAGAGATAGGTAGGTAGGTAGATAGATAGATACAGATATGTAGGTAGTCAGATAGATAGATAGAGATAGGTAGGTAGGTAGGTAGATAGATAGAGATAGGTAGGTAGGTCGATAGATAGATACAGATAGGTAGGTAGGTAGATTGATAGATACAGATAGGTAGGTAGGTAGGTAGGTAGATAGATAGAGATAGGTAGGTAGGTAGGTAGGTAGGTAGAGATAGTTAGGTAGGTAGGTAGATAGAAAGAGATAGGTAGGTAGGTAGTTAGATAGATAGAGATAGGTAGGTAGGTAGGAAGATAGATAGATAGATAGATAGATAGATAGATAGATAGATAGATAGATAGATAGATAGATAGATAGATAGATAGATAGATAGATAGATAGATAGATAGATAAAGCTAGGTAGGTAGGTAGATAGATAGATAGAGATAGGTAGGTAGGTAGACTGATAGATACAGATAGGTAGGTAGGTAGATAGAGATAGGTAGGTAGGTAGATAGATAGATAGAGATATTTAGGTAGGTAGGTAGATAGATACAGATAGGTAGGTAGGTAGATAGATAGATAGAAAGAGATAGGTAGTTAGGTAGATAGATAGATAGATAGATAGATAGATAGATAGATAGATAGATAGATAGATAGATACAGATAGGTAGGTAGGTAGATAGATAGATAGAGATAGGTAGGTAGGTAGATAGATAGAAACAGATAGGTAGGTAGGTAGGTAGATAAATACAGATAGGTCGGTAGGTAGATAGATAGATAGAGATAGGTATGTAGGTAGATAGATAGATAGAGATAGGTAGGTAGATAGATAAATACAGATAGGTAGGTAGGTAGGTAGATAGATAGAGATAGGTAGGTAGGTAGATAGATAGATAGAGATCGCTAGGTAGGTAGATTGATAGATACAGATAGGTAGGTAGGTAGATAGATAGATACAGATAGGTAGGTAGGTAGATAGATAATTACAGATAGGTAGGTAGGTAGATAGATAGATAGAGATAGGTAGGTATGTAGATTGATAGATACAGATAGGTAAATAGGTAGATTGATAGATACAGATAGGTAGGTAGGTAGATTGATAGATACAGATAGGTAGGTAGGTAGGTAGGTAGATAGATACAGATAGCTAGATAGGTAGATTGATAGATACAGATAGGTAGGTAGGTAGATATATAGATACAGATAGGTAGGTAGGTAGGTAGGTAGGTAGGTAGATAAATACAGATAGGTAGGTAGGTAGATAAATAGATAGAGATAGGTAGGTAGGTAGATTGATAGATACAGATAGGTAGGTAGGTAGATTGATAGATACAGATAGGTAGGTAGGTAGGTAGGTAGATAGATACAGATAGGTAGGTAAGTAGATAGATAGATAGAGATAGATAGGTAAGTAGATTGATAGAGACAGATAGGTAGGTAGATAGATAGATAGATAGAGATAGGTAGGTAGCTAGATAGATTACAGATAGGTAGGTAGGTAGGTAGATAGATAGAGATAGGTAGGTAGGTAGATAGATAGATAGAGATAGGTAGGTAGGTAGATTGATAGATACAGATAGGTAGGTAGGTAGATAGATAGATAGAGATAGGTAGGTATGTAGATTGATAGATACAGATAGGTAGGTAGGTAGATTGATAGATACAGATAGGTAGGTAGGTAAGTAGATAGATACAGATAGGTAGGTGGGTAGGTAGGTAGATAAATAAAGATAGGTAGGTAGGTAGATAGATAGATAGATAGATAGATAAATAGATAGATAGATAGATAGATAGATAGATAGATAGATAGATAGATAGATAGATAGATAGATAGATAGATAGATAGATAGATAGATAGAGATAGGTAGGTAGGTAGATTGATAGATACAGATAGGTAGGTAGGTAGATAGATAGATAGAGATAGGTAGGTAGGTAGGTAGATAGATACAGATAGGTAGGTAGGTAGATAGATAGGGATAGGTAGGTAAGTAGGTAGATAGATAGATAGAGATAGGTAGGTAGGTAGATTGATAGATACAGATAGGTAGGTAGGTAGGTAGATAGATAGATAGAGATAGGTAGGTAGGTAGGTAGGTAGGTAGAGATAGTTAGGTAGGTAGGTAGATAGAAAGAGATAGGTAGGTAGGTAGATAGATAGATAGAGATAGGTAGGTAGGTAGATAGATAGATAGATAGATAGATAAAGCTAGGTAGGTAGGTAGATAGATAGATAGAGATAGGTAGGTAGGTAGACTGATAGATACAGATAGGTAGGTAGGTAGGTAGATAGAGATAGGTAGGTAGGTAGACTGATAGATACAGATAGGTAGGTAGGTAGATAGAGATAGGTAGGTAGGTAGATAGATAGATAGAGATATTTAGGTAGGTAGGTAGATAGATACAGATAGGTAGGTAGGTAGATAGATAGATAGAAAGAGATAGGTAGTTAGGTAGATAGATAGATAGATAGATAGATAGATAGATAGATAGATAGATAGATAGATAGATAGATACAGATAGGTAGGTAGGTAGATAGATAGATAGAGATAGGTAGGTAGGTAGATAGATAGAAACAGATAGGTAGGTAGGTAGGTAGATAAATACAGATAGGTCGGTAGGTAGATAGATAGATAGAGATAGGTATGTAGGTAGATAGATAGATAGAGATAGGTAGGTAGGTAGATAGATAAATACAGATAGGTAGGTAGGTAGGTAGATAGATAGAGATAGGTAGGTAGGTAGATAGATAGATAGAGATCGCTAGGTAGGTAGATTGATAGATACAGATAGGTAGGTAGGTAGATAGATAGATACAGATAGGTAGGTAGGTAGATAGATAATTACAGATAGGTAGGTAGGTAGATAGATAGATAGAGATAGGTAGGTATGTAGATTGATAGATACAGATAGGTAGGTAGGTAGATTGATAGATACAGATAGGTAGGTAGGTAGATTGATAGATACAGATAGGTAGGTAGGTAGGTAGGTAGATAGATACAGATAGCTAGATAGGTAGATTGATAGATACAGATAGGTAGGTAGGTAGATATATAGATACAGATAGGTAGGTAGGTAGGTAGGTAGGTAGGTAGATAAATACAGATAGGTAGGTAGGTAGATAAATAGATAGAGATAGGTAGGTAGGTAGATTGATAGATACAGATAGGTAGGTAGGTAGATTGATAGATACAGATAGGTAGGTAGGTAGGTAGGTAGATAGATACAGATAGGTAGGTAAGTAGATAGATAGATAGAGATAGATAGGTAAGTAGATTGATAGAGACAGATAGGTAGGTAGATAGATAGATAGATAGAGATAGGTAGGTAGCTAGATAGATTACAGATAGGTAGGTAGGTAGGTAGATAGATAGAGATAGGTAGGTAGGTAGATAGATAGATAGAGATAGGTAGGTAGGTAGATTGATAGATACAGATAGGTAGGTAGGTAGATAGATAGATAGAGATAGGTAGGTATGTAGATTGATAGATACAGATAGGTAGGTAGGTAGATTGATAGATACAGATAGGTAGGTAGGTAAGTAGATAGATACAGATAGGTAGGTGGGTAGGTAGGTAGATAAATAAAGATAGGTAGGTAGGTAGATAGATAGATAGATAGATAGATAAATAGATAGATAGATAGATAGATAGATAGATAGATAGATAGATAGATAGATAGATAGATAGATAGATAGAGATAGGTAGGTAGGTAGATTGATAGATACAGATAGGTAGGTAGGTAGATAGATAGATAGAGATAGGTAGGTAGGTAGGTAGATAGATACAGATAGGTAGGTAGGTAGATAGATAGGGATAGGTAGGTAAGTAGGTAGATAGATAGATAGAGATAGGTAGGTAGGTAGATTGATAGATACAGATAGGTAGGTAGGTAGGTAGATAGATAGATAGAGATAGGTAGGTAGGTAGGTAGGTAGGTAGAGATAGTTAGGTAGGTAGGTAGATAGAAAGAGATAGGTAGGTAGGTAGATAGATAGATAGAGATAGGTAGGTAGGTAGATAGATAGATAGATAGATAGATAAAGCTAGGTAGGTAGGTAGATAGATAGATAGAGATAGGTAGGTAGGTAGACTGATAGATACAGATAGGTAGGTAGGTAGGTAGATAGAGATAGGTAGGTAGGTAGATAGATAGATAGAGATATTTAGGTAGGTAGGTAGATAGATACAGATAGGTAGGTAGGTAGATAGATAGATAGAGATAGGTAGGTAGCTAGATTGATAGATACAGATAGGTAGGTAGGTAGATAGATAGATAGAAAGAGATAGGTAGTTAGGTAGATAGATAGATAGATAGATACAGATAGGTAGGTAGGTAGATAGATAGATAGAGATAGGTAGGTAGGTAGATAGATAGATAGAGATAGGTAGGTAGGTAGATAGATAAATACAGATAGGTAGGTAGGTAGGTAGATAGATAGAGATAGGTAGGTAGGTAGATAGATAGATAGAGATAGCTAGGTAGGTAGATTGATAGATACAGATAGGTAGGTAGGTAGATAGATAGATACAGATAGGTAGGTAGGTAGATACATAAATACAGATAGGTAGGTAGGTAGATAGATAGATAGAGATAGGTAGGTATGTAGATTGATAGATACAGATAGGTAGGTAGTTAGATTGATAGATACAGATAGGTAGGTAGGTAGATTGATAGATACAGATAGGTAGGTAGGTAGGTAGATAGATACAGATAGCTAGGTAGGTAGATTGATAGATACAGATAGGTAGGTAGGTAGATAGATAGATACAGATAGGTAGGTAGGTAGGTAGATAAATACAGATAGGTAGGTAGGTAGATAGATAGATAGAGATAGGTAGGTAGGTAGATTGATAGATACAGATAGGTAGGTAGGTAGATTGATAGATACAGATAGGTAGGTAGGTAGGTAGGTAGGTAGATAGATTGATACAGATAGGTAGGTAAGTAGATAGATAGATAGAGATATAAAGGTAAGTAGATTGATAGAGACAGATAGGTAGGTAGATAGATAGATAGAGATAGGTAGGTAGGTAGATAGATTACAGATAGGTAGGTAGGTAGGTAGATAGATAGAGATAGGTAGGTAGGTAGATAGATAGATAGAGATCGCTAGGTAGGTAGATTGATAGATACAGATAGGTAGGTAGGTAGATAGATAGATACAGATAGGTAGGTAGGTAGATAGATAATTACAGATAGGTAGGTAGGTAGATAGATAGATAGAGATAGGTAGGTATGTAGATTGATAGATACAGATAGGTAGGTAGGTAGATTGATAGATACAGATAGGTAGGTAGGTAGATTGATAGATACAGATAGGTAGGTAGGTAGGTAGATAGATACAGATAGCTAGGTAGGTAGATTGATAGATACAGATAGGTAGGTAGGTAGATATATAGATACAGATAGGTAGGTAGGTAGGTAGGTAGATAAATACAGATAGGTAGGTAGGTAGATAAATAGATAGAGATAGGTAGGTAGGTAGATTGATAGATACAGATAGGTAGGTAGGTAGATTGATAGATACAGGTAGGTAGGTAGGTAGGTAGGTAGATAGATATAGATAGGTAGGTAAGTAGATAGATAGATAGAGATAGATAGGTAAGTAGATTGATAGAGACAGATAGGTAGGTAGATAGATAGATAGATAGAGATAGGTAGGTAGCTAGATAGATTACAGATAGGTAGGTAGGTAGGTAGATAGATAGAGATAGGTAGGTAGGTAGATAGATAGATAGAGATAGGTAGGCATGTAGATTGATAGATACAGATAGGTAGGTAGGTAGATTGATAGATACAGATAGGTAGGTAGGTAAGTAGATAGATACAGATAGGTAGGTGGGTAGGTAGGTAGATAAATAAAGATAGGTAGGTAGGTAGATAGATAGATAGATAGATAGATAAATAGATAGATAGATAGATAGATAGATAGAGATAGGTAGGTAGGTAGATTGATAGATACAGATAGGTAGGTAGGTAGATAGATAGATAGAGATAGGTAGGTAGGTAGGTAGATAGATACAGATAGGTAGGTAGGTAGATAGATAGGGATAGGAAGGTAAGTAGGTAGATAGATAGATAGAGATAGGTAGGTAGGTAGATTGATAGATACAGATAGGTAGGTAGGTAGGTAGATAGATAGATAGAGATAGGTAGGTAGGTAGGTAGGTAGGTAGAGATAGTTAGGTAGGTAGGTAGATAGAAAGAGATAGGTAGGTAGGTAGATAGATAGATAGAGATAGGTAGGTAGGTAGATAGATAGATAGATAGATAGATAAAGCTAGGTAGGTAGGTAGATAGATAGATAGAGATAGGTAGGTAGGTAGACTGATAGATACAGATAGGTAGGTAGGTAGGTAGATAGAGATAGGTAGGTAGGTAGATAGATAGATAGAGATATTTAGGTAGGTAGGTAGATAGATACAGATAGGTAGGTAGGTAGATAGATAGATAGAGATAGGTAGGTAGCTAGATTGATAGATACAGATAGGTAGGTAGGTAGATAGATAGATAGAAAGAGATAGGTAGTTAGGTAGATAGATAGATAGATAGATAGATAGATAGATAGATAGATAGATAGATAGAGATAGGTAGGTAGGTAGATAGATAGATAGAGATAGGTAGGTAGGTAGATAGATAGATAGAGATAGGTAGGTAGGTAGGTAGATAGATAGAGATAGGTAGGTAGGTAGATAGATTACAGATAGGTAGGTAGGTAGGTAGATAGATAGAGATAGGTAGGTAGGTAGATAGATAGATAGAGATCGCTAGGTAGGTAGATTGATAGATACAGATAGGTAGGTAGGTAGATAGATAGATACAGATAGGTAGGTAGGTAGATAGATAATTACAGATAGGTAGGTAGGTAGATAGATAGATAGAGATAGGTAGGTAGGTAGGTAGATAGATAGATAGAGATAGGTAGGTAGGTAGGTAGGTAGGTAGAGATAGTTAGGTAGGTAGGTAGATAGAAAGAGATAGGTAGGTAGGTAGATAGATAGATAGAGATAGGTAGGTAGGTAGATAGATAGATAGATAGATAGATAGATAGATAAAGCTAGGTAGGTAGGTAGATAGATAGATAGAGATAGGTAGGTAGGTAGACTGATAGATACAGATAGGTAGGTAGGTAGGTAGATAGAGATAGGTAGGTAGCTAGATTGATAGATACAGATAGGTAGGTAGGTAGATAGATAGATAGAAAGAGATAGGTAGTTAGGTAGATAGATAGATAGATAGATAGATAGAGATAGGTAGGTAGGTAGATAGATAGATAGAGATAGGTAGGTAGGTAGATAGATAGATAGAGATAGGTAGGTAGGTAGGTAGATAGATAGAGATAGGTAGGTAGGTAGATAGATTACAGATAGGTAGGTAGGTAGGTAGATAGATAGAGATAGGTAGGTAGGTAGATAGATAGATAGAGATCGCTAGGTAGGTAGATTGATAGATACAGATAGGTAGGTAGGTAGATAGATAGATACAGATAGGTAGGTAGGTAGATAGATAATTACAGATAGGTAGGTAGGTAGATAGATAGATAGAGATAGGTAGGTATGTAGATTGATAGATACAGATAGGTAGGTAGGTAGATTGATAGATACAGATAGGTAGGTAGGTAGATTGATAGATACAGATAGGTAGGTAGGTAGGTAGATAGATACAGATAGCTAGGTAGGTAGATTGATAGATACAGATAGGTAGGTAGGTAGATATATAGATACAGATAGGTAGGTAGGTAGGTAGGTAGATAAATACAGATAGGTAGGTAGGTAGATAAATAGATAGAGATAGGTAGGTAGGTAGATTGATAGATACAGATAGGTAGGTAGGTAGATTGATAGATACAGGTAGGTAGGTAGGTAGGTAGGTAGATAGATATAGATAGGTAGGTAAGTAGATAGATAGATAGAGATAGATAGGTAAGTAGATTGATAGAGACAGATAGGTAGGTAGATAGATAGATAGATAGATAGATAGAGATAGGTAGGTAGCTAGATAGATTACAGATAGGTAGGTAGGTAGGTAGATAGATAGAGATAGGTAGGTAGGTAGATAGATAGATAGAGATAGGTAGGCATGTAGATTGATAGATACAGATAGGTAGGTAGGTAGATTGATAGATACAGATAGGTAGGTAGGTAAGTAGATAGATACAGATAGGTAGGTGGGTAGGTAGGTAGATAAATAAAGATAGGTAGGTAGGTAGATAGATAGATAGATAGATAGATAGATAAATAGATAGATAGATAGATAGATAGATAGATAGATAGATAGATAGATAGATAGATAGATAGATAGATAGAGATAGGTAGGTAGGTAGATTGATAGATACAGATAGGTAGGTAGGTAGATAGATAGATAGATAGAGATAGGTAGGTAGGTAGGTAGATAGATACAGATAGGTAGGTAGGTAGATAGATAGGGATAGGTAGGTAAGTAGGTAGATAGATAGATAGAGATAGGTAGGTAGGTAGATTGATAGATACAGATAGGTAGGTAGGTAGGTAGATAGATAGATAGAGATAGGTAGGTAGGTAGGTAGGTAGGTAGGTAGGTAGAGATAGTTAGGTAGGTAGGTAGATAGAAAGAGATAGGTAGGTAGGTAGATAGATAGATAGAGATAGGTAGGTAGGTAGATAGATAGATAGATAGATAGATAGATAGATAGATAGATAGATAAAGCTAGGTAGGTAGGTAGATAGATAGATAGAGATAGGTAGGTAGGTAGACTGATAGATACAGATAGGTAGGTAGGTAGGTAGATAGAGATAGGTAGGTAGGTAGATAGATAGATAGAGATATTTAGGTAGGTAGGTAGATAGATACAGATAGGTAGGTAGGTAGATAGATAGATAGAGATAGGTAGGTAGCTAGATTGATAGATACAGATAGGTAGGTAGGTAGATAGATAGATAGAAAGAGATAGGTAGTTAGGTAGATAGATAGATAGATAGATAGATAGAGATAGGTAGGTAGGTAGATAGATAGATAGAGATAGGTAGGTAGGTAGATAGATAGATAGAGATAGGTAGGTAGGTAGGTAGATAGATAGAGATAGGTAGGTAGGTAGATAGATAGATAGAGATAGCTAGGTAGGTAGATTGATAGATACAGATAGGTAGGTAGGTAGATAGATAGATACAGATAGGTAGGTAGGTAGATACATAAATACAGATTGGTAGGTAGGTAGATAGATAGATAGAGATAGGTAGGTATGTAGATTGATAGATACAGATAGGTAGGTAGGTAGATTGATAGATACAGATAGGTAGGTAGGTAGGTAGATAGATAGATACAGATAGGTAGGTAAGTAGATAGATAGATAGAGATATATAGGTAAGTAGATTGATAGAGACAGATAGGTAGGTAGATAGATAGATAGAGATAGGTAGGTAGGTAGATAGATAGATTACAGATAGGTAGGTAGGTAGGTAGATAGATAGAGATAGGTAGGTAGGTAGATAGATAGATAGAGATCGCTAGGTAGGTAGATTGATAGATACAGATAGGTAGGTAGGTAGATAGATAGATACAGATAGGTAGGTAGGTAGATAGATAATTACAGATAGGTAGGTAGGTAGATAGATAGATAGAGATAGGTAGGTATGTAGATTGATAGATACAGATAGGTAGGTAGGTAGATTGATAGATACAGATAGGTAGGTAGGTAGATTGATAGATACAGATAGGTAGGTAGGTAGGTAGGTAGATAGATACAGATAGCTAGGTAGGTAGATTGATAGATACAGATAGGTAGGTAGGTAGATATATAGATACAGATAGGTAGGTAGGTAGGTAGGTAGGTAGATAAATACAGATAGGTAGGTAGGTAGATAAATAGATAGAGATAGATAGGTAGGTAGATTGATAGATACAGATAGGTAGGTAGGTAGATTGATAGATACAGATAGGTAGGTAGGTAGGTAGGTAGATAGATACAGATAGGTAGGTAAGTAGATAGATAGATAGAGATAGATAGGTAAGTAGATTGATAGAGACAGATAGGTAGGTAGATAGATAGATAGATAGAGATAGGTAGGTAGCTAGATAGATTACAGAGGTAGGTAGGTAGGTAGATAGATAGAGATAGGTAGGTAGGTAGATAGATAGATAGAGATAGGTAGGTATGTAGATTGATAGATACAGATAGGTAGGTAGGTAGATTGATAGATACAGATAGGTAGGTAGGTAAGTAGATAGATACAGATAGGTAGGTGGGTAGGTAGGTAGATAAATAAAGATAGGTAGGTAGGTAGATAGATAGATAGATAGATAGATAGATAGATAAATAGATAGATAGATAGATAGATAGAGATAGGTAGGTAGGTAGATTGATAGATACAGATAGGTAGGTAGGTAGATAGATAGATAGAGATAGGTAGGTAGGTAGGTAGATAGATACAGATAGGTAGGTAGGTAGATAGATAGGGATAGGTAGGTAAGTAGGTAGATAGATAGATAGAGATAGGTAGGTAGGTAGATTGATAGATACAGATAGGTAGGTAGGTAGGTAGATAGATAGATAGAGATAGGTAGGTAGGTAGGTAGGTAGGTAGAGATAGTTAGGTAGGTAGGTAGATAGAAAGAGATAGGTAGGTAGGTAGATAGATAGATAGAGATAGGTAGGTAGGTAGATAGATAGATAGATAGATAGATAGATAGATAGATAGATAGATAGATAGATAGATAAAGCTAGGTAGGTAGGTAGATAGATAGATAGAGATAGGTAGGTAGGTAGACTGATAGATACAGATAGGTAGGTAGGTAGGTAGATAGAGATAGGTAGGTAGGTAGATAGATAGATAGAGATATTTAGGTAGGTAGGTAGATAGATACAGATAGGTAGGTAGGTAGATAGATAGATAGAGATAGGTAGGTAGCTAGATTGATAGATACAGATAGGTAGGTAGGTAGATAGATAGATAGAAAGAGATAGGTAGTTAGGTAGATAGATAGATAGATAGATAGATAGATAGATAGATAGATAGATAGATAGATAGAGATAGGTAGGTAGGTAGATAGATAGATAGAGATAGGTAGGTAGGTAGATAGATAGATAGAGATAGGTAGGTAGGTAGGTAGATAGATAGAGATAGGTAGGTAGGTAGATAGATAGATAGAGATAGCTAGGTAGGTAGATTGATAGATACAGATAGGTAGGTAGGTAGATAGATAGATACAGATAGGTAGGTAGGTAGATACATAAATACAGATTGGTAGGTAGGTAGATAGATAGATAGAGATAGGTAGGTATGTAGATTGATAGATACAGATAGGTAGGTAGGTAGATTGATAGATACAGATAGGTAGGTAGGTAGATTGATAGATACAGATAGGTAGGTAGGTAGATTGATAGATACAGATAGGTAGGTAGGTAGATAGATAGATACAGATAGGTAGGTAGGTAGGTAGGTAGATAAATACAGATAGGTAGGTAGGTAGATAGATAGATAGAGATAGGTAGGTAGGTAGATTGATAGATACAGATAGGTAGGTAGGTAGATTGATAGATACAGATAGGTAGGTAGGTAGGTAGGTAGGTAGGTAGGTAGATAGATACAGATAGGTAGGTAAGTAGATAGATGGATAGAGATATATAGGTAAGTAGATTGATAGAGACAGATAGGTAGGTAGATAGATAGATAGAGATAGGTAGGTAGGTAGATAGATTACAGATAGGTAGGTAGGTAGGTAGATAGATAGAGATAGGTAGGTAGGTAGATAGATAGATAGAGATAGGTAGGTAGGTAGATTGATAGATACAGATAGGTAGGTAGGTAGATAGATAGATACAGATAGGTAGGTAGGAAGACAGATAAATACAGATGGGTAGGTAGGTAGATAGATAGATAGAGATAGGTAGGTATGTAGATTGATAGATACAGATAGGTAGGTAGGTAGATTGATAGATACAGATAGGTAGGTAGGTAGGTAGATAGATACAGATAGCTAGGTAGGTAGATTGATAGATAGAGATAGGTAGGTAGGTAGGTAGGTAGGTAGATAAATACAGATAGGTAGGTAGGTAGATAGATAGATAGATAGATACAGATAGGTAGGTAGGTAGATTGATAGATACAGATAGGTAGGTAGGTAGATTGATAGATACAGATAGGTAGGTAGGTAGGTAGGTAGGTAGATAGATACAGATAGGTAGGTAAGTAGATAGATAGATAGAGATAGATAGGTAAGTAGATTGATAGAGACAGATAGGTAGGTAGGTAGGTAGATAGATAGAGATAGGTAGGTAGCTAGATAGATTACAGATAGGTAGGTAGGTAGGTAGATAGATAGAGATAGGTAGGTAGGTAGATTGATAGATACAGATAGGTAGGTAGGAAGATAGATAAATACAGATAGGTAGGTAGGTAGATAGATAGATAGAGATAGGTAGGTATGTAGATTGATAGATACAGATAGGTAGGTAGGTAGATTGATAGATACAGATAGGTAGGTAGGTAGATTGATAGATACAGATAGGTAGGTAGGTAAGTAGATAGATACAGATAGGTAGGTAGGTAGGTAGGTAGGTAGGTAGGTAGGTAGATAAATAAAGATAGGTAGGTAGGTAGATAGATAGATAGATAGATAGATAGATAGATAGATAGATAGATAGATAGATAGATAGATAGATAGATAGATAGATAGAGATAGGTAGGTAGGTAGGTAGATTGATAGATACAGATAGGTAGGTAGGTAGGTAGATAGATACAGATAGGTAGGTAGGTAGATTGATAGATACAGATAGGTAGGTAGGTAGATAGATAGATACAGATAGGTAGGTAGGTAGATAGATAGATAGAGATAGGTAGGTAGGTAGATAGATAAATACAGATAGGTAGGTAGGTAGGTAGATAGATAGAGATAGGTAGGTAGGTAGATAGATAGATAGATAGAGATAGGTAGGTAGGTAGATTGATAGATACAGATAGGTAGGTAGGTAGATAGATAGATACAGATAGGTAGGTAGGTAGATAGATAAATACAGATAGGTAGGTAGGTAGATAGATAGATAGAGATAGGTAGGTAGGTAGATTGATAGATACAGATAGGTAGGTAGGTAGATTGATAGATACAGATAGATAGGTAGGTAGGTAGATAAATACAGATAGGTAGGTAGATTGATAGATACAAATAGGTAGGTAGGTAGATGGATACAGATAGGTAGGTAGGTAGGTAGGTAGGTAGGTAGGTAGATAAATACAGATAGGTAGGTAGGTAGATAGATAGATAGATAGATAGATAGATAGATAGATAGATAGATAGAGATAGGTAGGTAGGTAGATTGATAGATACAGATAGGTAGGTAAGTAGATTGATTGATACAGATAGGTAGGTAGGTAGATAGATACAGATAGGTAGGTAAGTAGATAGATAGATAGAGAGATAGGTAAGTAGATTGATAGAGACAGATAGGTAGGTAGGTAAATAGATAGATAGAGATAGGTAGGTAGCTAGATAGATAAATACAGATAGGTAGGTAGATAGATAGAGATAGGTAGGTAGGTAGATAGATAGATAGAGATAGCTAGGTAGGTAGGTAGATTGATAGATACAGATAGGTAGGTTGGTAGATAGATAAATACAGATAGGTAGGTAGGTAGAAAGATAGATAGAGATAGGTAGGTATGTAGATTGATAGATACAGATAGGTAGGTAGGTAGATTGATAGATACAGATAGGTAGGTAGGTAGATTGATAGATACAGATAGGTAGGTAGGTAGGTAGATAGATACAGATAGGTAGGTAGGTAGATTGATAGATACAGATAGGTAGGTAGGTAGATTGATAGATACAGATAGGTAGGTAGGTAGGTAGGTAGGTAGATAAATACAGATAGGTAGGTAGGTAGATAGATAGAGATAGGTAGGTAAGTAGATTGATAGATACAGATAGGTAGGTAGGTAGATTGATAGATACAGATAGGTAGGTAGGTAGGTAGGTAGGTAGATAGATACAGATAGGTAGGTAAGTAGATAGATAGATAGAGATAGATAGGTAAGTATATTGATAGAGACAGATTGGTAGGTAGGTAGATAGATAGAGATAGGTAGGTAGTTAGATAAATATTAACTAAATGTGTCTAGATTTGTTTAGGATTTTTAAGTTTTTTTTTTGGATAGGTGAGAAGATTATGAAGATTGAAGGAAATATGTATTTACTTTAAGTTTTCTAAGAGTATTTAGTTTTAATGGTACAACAAAGGTTTATATGTTTATTTTTTTGTATTAGGATAAAGAAAGAGGGAGAAATTAGATCCTTCATTATAGCTATAGATATTCAAAGAAAGTAATGTTTAAATTTGTGTTTTTGGAGGGAGTTTATATAGAATGATGATTGTATTTAAATTTGTTTAGGTTTTAAAAGTGTTTTAAGTTTTTTTTTCTCAATTAAGCCTGTACTCAGCTCTGGGAAGTCTAGGGGAGGGTTTGGGAGGTTGGGGGGATTTGTTTTTGTAAAAATTAAAAATTTTCAATAAAAAAAAAAAAAAAATAGAGATAGGTAGGTAGGTAGATTGATAGATACAGATAGGTAGGTAGGTAGATAGATAGATACAGATAGGTAGGTAGATAGATAAATACAGATAGGTAAGTAGGTAGATAGATAGATAGAGATAGGTAGGTATGTAGATTGATAGATACAGATAGGTAGGTAGGTAGATTGATAGATACAGATAGGTAGGTAGGTAGATTGATAGATACAGATAGGTAGGTAGGTAGGTAGGTAGATACAGATAGGTAGGTAGGTAGATTGATAGATACAGATAGGTAGGTAGGTAGATAGATAGATACAGATAGGTAGGTAGGTAGATAGATAGATAGAGATAGGTAGGTAGGTAGGTAGATAGATAAATACAGATAGGTAGGTAGGTAGGTAGGTAGATAGATAGAGATAGCTAGGTAGGTAGATTGATAGATACAGATAGGTAGGTAGGTAGATAGATAGATACAGATAGGTAGGTAGGTAGATTGATAGATACAGATAGGTAGGTAGGTAGATTGATAGATACAGATAGGTAGGTAGGTAGATTGATAAATACAAATAGGTAGGTAGGTAGATAGATGGATACAGATAGGCAGGTAGGTAGGTAGATAAATACAGATAGGTAGGTAGGTAGATAGATAGATAGATAGAGATAGGTAGGTAGGTAGATTGATAGATACAGATAGGTCGGTAGGTAGATTGATTGATACAGATAGGTAGGTAGGTAGGTAGATAGATACAGATAGGCAGGTAGGTAGGTAGATAAATACAGATAGGTAGGTAGGTAGATAGATAGATAGATAGAGATAGGTAGGTAGGTAGATTGATAGATACAGATAGGTCGGTAGGTAGATTGATTGATACAGATAGGTAGGTAGGTAGGTAGATAGATACAGATAGGTAGTTAAGTAGATAGATAGATAGAGATAGATAGGTAAGTAGAATGATAGAGACAGATAGGTAGGTAGGTAGATAGATAGATAGAGATAGGTAGGTAGCTAGATAGATAAATACAGATAGGTAGGTAGGTAGGTAGATAGATAGAGATAGGTAGGTAGGTAGATAGATAGAGATAGCTAGGTAGGTAGATTGATAGATACAGATAGGTAGGTAGGTAGATAGATAGATACAGATAGGTAGGTAGGTAGATAGATAAATACAGATAGGTAGGTAGGTAGATAGATAGATAGAGATAGGTAGGTATGTAGATTGATAGACAGATAGGTAGGGAGGTAGATTGATAGATACAGATAGGTAGGTAGGTAGATTGATAAATACAGATAGGTAGGTAGGTAGGTAGATAGATACAGATAGGTAGGTAGGTAGATTGATAGATACAGATAGGTAGGTAGGTAGATAGATAGATACAGATAGGTAGGTAGGTAGGTAGGTAGATAAATACAGATAGGTAGGTAGGTAGATAGATAGATAGAGATCGGTAGGTAGGTAGATTGATAGATACAGATAGGTAGGTAGGTAGATTGATAGATACAGATAGGTAGGTAGGTAGGTAGATAGATACAGATAGGTAGGTAGGTAGATAAATAAAGATAGGTAGGTAGATAGATAGATAGATAGATAGATAGATAGATAGATAGATAGATAGATAGATAGATAGATAGATAGATAGATAGATAGATAGATAGATAGATAGATAGAGATAGGTAGGTAGGTAGATTGATAGATACAGATAGGTAGGTAGGTAGGTAGGTAGATAGATACAGATAGGTAGGTAGGTAGATTGATAGATACAGATAGGTAGGTAGGTAGATAGATAGATACAGATAGGTAGGTAGGTAGGTAGATAGATAGATAGATAGATAGATAGATAGATAGATAGATAGATAGATAGATAGATAGATAGATAGATAGATAGATAGATAGATAGATAGATAGATAGAGATAGGAAGGTAGGTAGATACATAAATACAGATAAGTAGGTAGGTAGGTAGATAGATAGAGATAGGTAGGTAGGTAGATAGATAGATAGATAGATAGATAGATAGAGATAGGTAGGTAGGTAGATTGATAGATACAGATAGGTAGGTAGGTAGATAGATAGATACAGATAGGTAGGTAGGTAGATAGATAAATACAGATAGGTAGGTAGGTAGATAGATAGATAGAGATAGGTAGGTAGGTAGATTTATAGATACAGATAGGTAGGTAGGTAGATTGATAGATACAGATAGGTAGGTAGGTAGGTAGATAGATACAGATCGGTAGGTAGGTAGATTGATAGATACAAATAGGTAGGTAGGTAGATGGATACAGATAGGTAGGTAAGTAGGTAGGTAGATAAATACAGATAGGTAGGTAGGTAGATAGATAGATAGAGATAGGTAGGTAGGTAGATTGATAGATACAGATAGGTAGGTAGGTAGATTGATTGATACAGATAGGTAGGTAGGTAGGTAGATAGATACAGATAGGTAGGTAAGTAGATAGATAGATAGAGAGATAGGTAAGTAGATTGATAGAGACAGATAGGTAGGTAGGTAGATAGATAGATAGAGATAGGTAGGTAGCTAGATAGATAAATACAGATAGGTAGGTAGATAGATAGAGATAGGTAGGTAGGTAGATAGATAGATAGAGATAGCTGGGTAGGTAGATTGATAGATACAGATAGGTAGGTAGGTAGATAGATAGATACAGATAGGTAGGTAGGTAGATAGATAAATACAGATAGGTAGGTAGGTAGATAGATAGATAGAGATAGGTAGGTATGTAGATTGATAGATACAGATAGGTAGGTAGGTAGATTGATAGATACAGATAGGTAGGTAGGTAGATTGATAGATACAGATAGGTAGGTAGGTAAATAGATACAGATAGGTAGGTAGGTAGATTGATAGATACAGATAGGTAGGTAGGTAGATATATAGATACAGATAGGTAGGTAGGTAGGTAGATAAATACAGATAGGTAGGTAGGTAGATAGATAGATAGAGATAGGTAGGTAGGTAGATTGATAGATACAGATAGGTAGGTAGGTAGATTGATAGATACAGATAGGAAGGTAAGTAGATAGATAGATAGAGATAGATAGGTAAGTATATTGATAGAGACAGATAGGTAGGTAGGTAGATAGATAGAGATAGGTAGGTAGGTAGATAGATAGATAGAGATAGGTAGGTAGGTAGATTGATAGATAGAGATAGGTAGGTAGGTAGGTAGATAGATACAGATAGGTAGGTAGATAGATAGATAGATAGAGATAGGTAGGTAGGTAGATTGATAGATAGAGATAGGTAGGTAGGTAGATAGATAGATACAGATAGGTAGGTAGGTAGATAGATAAATACAGATAGGTAGGTAGGTAGATAGATAGATAGAGATAGGTAGGAAGGTAGATTGATAGATACAGATAGGTAGGTAGGTAGATTGATAGATACAGATAGGTAGGTAGGTAGGTAGATAGATACAGATCGGTAGGTAGGTAGATTGATAGATACAAATAGGTAGGTAGGTAGATAGATAGATAGAGATAGGTAGGTAGGTAGATTGATAGATACAGATAGGTAGGTAGGTAGATTGATTGATACAGATAGGTAGGTAGGTAGATAGATACAGATAGGTAGGTAAGTAGATAGAGAGATAGGTAAGTAGATTGATAGAGACAGGTAGGTAGGTAGATAGATAGATAGAGATAGGTAGGTAGCTACATAGATAAATACAGATAGGTAGGTAGATAGATAGAGATAGGTAGGTAGGTAGATAGATAGATAGAGATAGGTAGGTAGGTAGATTGATAGATAGAGATAGGTAGGTAGGTAGGTAGATAGATACAGATAGGTAGGTAGATAGATAGATAGATAGAGATAGGTAGGTAGGTAGATTGATAGATACAGATAGGTAGGTAGGTAGATAGATAGATACAGATAGGTAGGTAGGTAGATAGATAAATACAGATAGGTAGGTAGGTAGATAGATAGATAGAGATAGGTAGGTAGGTAGATTGATAGATACAGATAGGTAGGTAGGTAGATTGATAGATACAGATAGGTAGGTAGGTAGGTAAATAGATACAGATCGGTAGGTAGGTAGATTGATAGATACAAATAGGTAGGTAGGTAGATGGATACAGATAGGTAGGTAGGTAGGTAGATAAATACAGATAGGTAGGTAGGTAGATAGATAGATAGAGATAGGTAGGTAGGTAGATTGATAGATACAGATAGGTAGGTAGGTAGATTGATTGATACAGATAGGTAGGTAGGTAGATAGATACAGATAGGTAGGTAAGTAGATAGAGAGATAGGTAAGTAGATTGATAGAGACAGATAGGTAGGTAGGTAGATAGATAGATAGAGATGGGTAGGTAGCTAGATAGATAAATACAGATAGGTAGGTAGATAGATAGAGATAGGTAGGTAGGTAGATAGATAGATAGAGATAGCTAGGTAGGTAGATTGATAGATACAGATAGGTAGGTAGGTAGATAGATAGATACAGATAGGTAGGTAGGTAGATAGATAAATACAGATAGTTAGGTAGGTAGATAGATAGATAGAGATAGGTAGGTAGGTAGATTGATAGATACAGATAGGTAGGTAGGTAGATTGATAGATACAGATAGGTAGGTAGATAGATTGATAGGTACAGATAGGTAGGTAGGTAGATATATAGATACAGATAGGTAGGTAGGTAGTTAGGTAGGTAGGTAGGTAGATAAATACAGATAGGTAGGTAGGTAGATAGATAGATAGAGATAGGTAGGTAGGTAGATAGATACAGATCGGTAGGTAGGTAGATTGATAGATACAAATAGGTAGGTAGGTAGATGGATACAGAAAGGTAGGTAGGTAGGTAGGTAGATTAATACAGATAGGTAGGTAGGTAGATAGATACAGATAGGTAGGTAAGTAGATAGATAGAGAGATAGGTAAGTAGATTGATAGAGACAGATAGGTAGGTAGGTAGATAGATAGATAGATAGAGATAGGTAGGTAGCTAGATAGATAAATACAGATAGGTAGGTAGGTAGGTAGGTAGATAAATACAGATAGGTAGGTAGGTAGATAGATAGATAGAGATAGCTAGGTAGGTAGATTGATAGATACAGATAGGTAGGTAGGTAGATAGATAGATACAGATAGGTAGGTAGGTAGATAGATAAATACAGATAGGTAGGTAGGTAGATAGATAGATAGAGATAGGTAGGTATGTAGATTGATAGATACAGATAGGTAGGTAGGTAGATTGATAGATACAGATAGGTAGGTAGGTAGATTGATAGATACAGATAGGTAGGTAGGTAAATAGATACAGATAGGTAGGTAGATAGATTGATAGATACAGATAGGTAGGTAGGTAGATATATAGATACAGATAGGTAGGTAGGTAGGTAGGTAGATAAATACAGATAGGTAGGTAGGTAGATAGATAGATAGAGATAGGTAGGTAGGTAGATTGATAGATACAGATAGGTAGGTAGGTAGTTTGATAGATACAGATAGGTAGGTAGGTAGGTAGGTAGGTAGGTAGATAGATACAGATAGGTAGGTAAGTAGATAGATAGATAGAGATAGATAGGTAAGTATATTGATAGAGACCGATAGGTAGGTAGGTAGATAGATAGAGATAGGTAGGTAGGTAGATAGATAGATAGAGATAGGTAGGTAGGTAGATTGATAGATACAGATAGGTAGGTAGGTAGATAGATAGATACAGATAGGTAGGTAGGTAGATAGATAAATACAGATAGGTAGGTAGGTAGATAGATAGATTGAGATAGGTAGGTATGTAGATTGATAGATACAGATAGGTAGGTAGGTAGATTGATAGATACAGATACGTAGGTAGGTAGATTGATAGATACAGATAGGTAGGTAGGTAGGTAGGTAGGTAGATACAGATAGGTAGGTAGGTAGATTGATAGATACAGATAGGTAGGTAGGTAGGTAGATAGATAGATACAGATAGGTAGGTAGGTAGATAGATAGATAGAGATAGGTAGGTAGGTAGATAGATAGATAAATACAGATAGGTAGGTAGGTAGGTAGATAGATAGAGATAGGTAGGTAGGTAGATAGATAGATAGATAGATAGATAGAGATAGGTAGGTAGGTAGATTGATAGATACAGATAGGTAGGTAGGTAGATAGATAGATACAGATAGGTAGGTAGGTAGATAGATAAATACAGATAGGTAGGTAGGTAGATAGATAGATAGAGATAGGTAGGTAGGTAGGTAGAATGATAGATACAGATAGGTAGGTACGTAGATTGATAGATACAGATAGGTAGGTAGGTAGGTAGATAGATACAAATAGGTAGGTAGGTAGATTGATAGATACAAATAGGTAGGTAGGTAGATAGATGGATACAGATAGGTAGGTAGGTAGGTAGATAAATACAGATAGGTAGGTAGGTAGATAGATAGATAGATAGAGATAGGTAGGTAGGTAGATTGATAGATACAGATAGGTCGGTAGGTAGATTGATTGATACAGATAGGTAGGTAGGTAGATAGATACAGATAGGTAGTTAAGTAGATAGATAGATAGAGATAGATAGGTAAGTAGATTGATACAGATAGGTAGGTAGGTAGATAGATAGATAGAGATAGGTAGGTAGCTAGATAGATAAATACAGATAGGTAGGTAGGTAGGTAGATAGATAGAGATAGGTAGGTAGGTAGATAGATAGAGATAGCTAGGTAGGTAGATTGATAGATACAGATAGGTAGGTAGGTAGATAGATAGATACAGATAGGTAGGTAGATAGATAGATAAATACAGATAGGTAGGTAGGTAGATAGATAGATAGAGATAGGTAGGTATGTAGATTGATAGACAGATAGGTAGGTAGGTAGATTGATAGATACAGATAGGTAGGTAGGTAGATTGATAGATACAGATAGGTAGGTAGGTAGATAGATAGATAAATACAGATAGGTAGGTAGGTAGATAGATAGATAGAGATAGGTAGGTATGTAGATTGATAGACAGATAGGTAGGTAGGTAGATTGATAGATACAAATAGGTAGGTAGGTAGATGGATACAGATAGGTAGGTAGGTAGGTAGGTAGGTAGATAAATACAGATAGGTAGGTAGGTAGATAGATAGATAGAGATAGGTAGGTAGGTAGATTGATAGATACAGATAGGTAGGTAGGTAGATTGATAGATACAGATACGTAGGTAGGTAGATTGATAGATACAGATAGGTAGGTAGGTAGGTAGGTAGGTAGATACAGATAGGTAGGTAGGTAGATTGATAGATACAGATAGGTAGGTAGGTAGGTAGATAGATAGATACAGATAGGTAGGTAGGTAGATAGATAGATAGAGATAGGTAGGTAGGTAGATAGATAGATAAATACAGATAGGTAGGTAGTTAGGTAGATAGATAGAGATAGGTAGGTAGGTAGATAGATAGATAGATAGATAGAGATAGGTAGGTAGGTAGATTGATAGATACAGATAGGTAGGTAGGTAGATAGATAGATACAGATAGGTAGGTAGGTAGATAGATAAATACAGATAGGTAGGTAGGTAGATAGATAGATAGAGATAGGTAGGTAGGTAGGTAGAATGATAGATACAGATAGGTAGGTACGTAGATTGATAGATACAGATAGGTAGGTAGGTAGGTAGATAGATACAAATAGGTAGGTAGGTAGATTGATAGATACAAATAGGTAGGTAGGTAGATAGATGGATACAGATAGGTAGGTAGGTAGGTAGATAAATACAGATAGGTAGGTAGGTAGATAGATAGATAGATAGAGATAGGTAGGTAGGTAGATTGATAGATACAGATAGGTCGGTAGGTAGATTGATTGATACAGATAGGTAGGTAGGTAGATAGATACAGATAGGTAGTTAAGTAGATAGATAGATAGAGATAGATAGGTAAGTAGATTGATACAGATAGGTAGGTAGGTAGATAGATAGATAGAGATAGGTAGGTAGCTAGATAGATAAATACAGATAGGTAGGTAGGTAGGTAGATAGATAGAGATAGGTAGGTAGGTAGATAGATAGAGATAGCTAGGTAGGTAGATTGATAGATACAGATAGGTAGGTAGGTAGATAGATAGATACAGATAGGTAGGTAGATAGATAGATAAATACAGATAGGTAGGTAGGTAGATAGATAGATAGAGATAGGTAGGTATGTAGATTGATAGACAGATAGGTAGGTAGGTAGATTGATAGATACAGATAGGTAGGTAGGTAGATTGATAGATACAGATAGGTAGGTAGGTAGATAGATAGATAAATACAGATAGGTAGGTAGGTAGATAGATAGATAGAGATAGGTAGGTATGTAGATTGATAGACAGATAGGTAGGTAGGTAGATTGATAGATACAAATAGGTAGGTAGGTAGATGGATACAGATAGGTAGGTAGGTAGGTAGGTAGGTAGATAAATACAGATAGGTAGGTAGGTAGATAGATAGATAGAGATAGGTAGGTAGGTAGATTGATAGATACAGATAGGTAGGTAGGTAGATTGATTGATACAGATAGGTAGGTAGGTAGATAGATACAGATAGGTAGGTAAGTAGATAGAGAGATAGGTAAGTAGATTGATAGAGACAGATAGGTAGGTAGGTAGATAGATAGATAGAGATAGGAAGGTAGCTAGATAGATAAATACAGATAGGTAGGTAGATAGATAGAGATAGGTAGGTAGGTAGATAGATAGATAGAGATAGCTAGGTAGGTAGATTGATAGATACAGATAGGTAGGTAGGTAGATAGATAGATACAGATAGGTAGGTAGTTAGATAGATAAATACAGATAGGTAGGTAGGTAGATAGATAGATAGATAGAGATAGGTAGGTAGGTAGATTGATAGATACAGATAGGTAGGTAGGTAGATTGATAGATACAGATAGGTAGGTAGATAGATTGATAGATACAGATAGGTAGGTAGGTAGATATATAGATACAGATAGGTAGGTAGGTAGGTAGGTAGGTAGATAAATACAGATAGGTAGGTAGATTGATAGATACAAATAGGTAGGTAGGTAGATAGATACAGATCGGTAGGTAGGTAGATTGATAGATACAAATAGGTAGGTAGGTAGATGGATACAGATAGGTAGGTAGGTAGGTAGGTAGATAAATACATAGGTAGGTAGGTAGATAGATACAGATAGGTAGGTAAGTAGATAGATAGATAGAGAGATAGGTAAGTAGATTGATAGAGACAGATAGGTAGGTAGGTAGATAGATAGATAGAGATAGGTAGGTAGCTAGATAGATAAATACAGATAGGTAGGTAGATAGATAGAGATAGGTAGGTAGGTAGATAGATAGATAGAGATAGCTAGGTAGGTAGATTGATAGATACAGATAGGTAGGTAGGTAGATAGATAGATACAGATAGGTAGGTAGGTAGGTAGATAGATAAATACAGATAGGTAGGTAGGTAGATAGATAGATAGAGATAGGTAGGTATGTAGATTGATAGATACAGATAGGTAGGTAGGTAGATTGATAGATACAGATAGGTAGGTAGGTAGATTGATAGATACAGATAGGTAGGTAGGTAAATAGATACAGATAGGTAGGTAGATAGATTGATAGATACAGATAGGTAGGTAGGTAGATATATAGATACAGATAGGTAGGTAGGTAGGTAGGTAGATAAATACAGATAGGTAGGTAGGTAGATAGATAGATAGAGATAGGTAGGTAGGTAGATTGATAGATACAGATAGGTAGGTAGGTAGATTGATAGATACAGATAGGTAGGTAGGTAGGTAGGTAGATAGATACAGATAGGTAGGTAAGTAGATAGATACATAGAGATAGATAGGTAAGTATATTGATAGAGACCGATAGGTAGGTAGGTAGATAGATAGAGATAGGTAGGTAGGTAGATAGATAGATAGAGATAGGTAGGTAGGTAGATTGATAGATACAGATAGGTAGGTAGGTAGATAGATAGATACAGATAGGTAGGTAGGTAGATAGATAAATACAGATAGGTAGGTAGGTAGATAGATAGATTGAGATAGGTAGGTATGTAGATTGATAGATACAGATAGGTAGGTAGGTAGATTGATAGATACAGATACGTAGGTAGGTAGATTGATAGATACAGATAGGTAGGTAGGTAGGTAGGTAGATACAGATCGGTAGGTAGGTAGATTGATAGATACAGATAGGTAGGTAGGTAGGTAGATAGATAGATACAGATAGGTAGGTAGGTAGATAGATAGATAGATAGAGATAGGTAGGTAGGTAGGTAGATAGATAAATACAGATAGGTAGGTAGGTAGGTAGATAGATAGAGATAGGTAGGTAGGTAGATAGATAGATAGATAGAGATAGGTAGGTAGGTAGATTGATAGATACAGATAGGTAGGTAGGTAGATAGATAGATACAGATAGGTAGGTAGGTAGATAGATAAATACAGATAGGTAGGTAGGTAGATAGATAGATAGAGATAGGTAGGTAGGTAGGTAGAATGATAGATACAGATAGGTAGGTAGGTAGATTGATAGATACAGATAGGTAGGTAGGTAGGTAGATAGATACAAATAGGTAGGTAGGTAGATTGATAGATACAAATAGGTAGGTAGGTAGATAGATGGATACAGATAGGTAGGTAGGTAGGTAGATAAATACAGATAGGTAGGTAGGTAGATAGATAGATAGATAGATAGAGATAGGTAGGTAGGTAGATTGATAGATACAGATAGGTCGGTAGGTAGATTGATTGATACAGATAGGTAGGTAGGTAGATAGATACAGATAGGTAGTTAAGTAGATAGATAGATAGAGATAGATAGGTAAGTAGATTGATAGAGACAGATAGGTAGGTAGGTAGATAGATAGATAGAGATAGGTAGGTAGCTAGATAGATAAATACAGATAGGTAGGTAGGTAGGTAGATAGATAGAGATAGGTAGGTAGGTAGATAGATAGAGATAGCTAGGTAGGTAGATTGATAGATACAGATAGGTAGGTAGGTAGATAGATAGATACAGATAGGTAGGTAGGTAGATAGATAAATACAGATAGGTAGGTAGGTAGATAGATAGATAGAGATAGGTAGGTATGTAGATTGATAGACAGATAGGTAGGTAGGTAGATTGATAGATACAGATAGGTAGGTAGGTAGATTGATAGATACAGATAGGTAGGTAGGTAGGTAGGTAGATAGATACAGATAGGTAGGTAGGTAGATTGATAGATACAGATAGGTAGGTAGGTAGATAGATAGATAGATACAGATAGGTAGGTAGGTAGATAGATAGATAGAGATAGGTAGGTAGGTAGATTGCTAGATACAGATAGGTAGGTAGGTAGATAGATAGATAGAGATAGGTAGGTAGCTAGAGAGATTACAGATAGGTAGGTAGGTAGGTAGATAAATACAGATAGGTAGGTAGGTAGATAGATAGATAGATAGATAGATAGAGATAGGTAGGTAGGTAGATTGATAGATACAGATAGGTCGGTAGGTAGATTGATTGATACAGATAGGTAGGTAGATAGATAGATACAGATAGGTAGGTAGGTAGATTGATAGATACAGATAGGTAGGTAGGTAGGTAGATAGATACAGATCGGTAGGTAGGTAGATTGATAGATACAAATAGGTAGGTAGGTAGATGGATACAGATAGGTAGGTAGTTAGGTAGGTAGATAAATACAGATAGGTAGGTAGGTAGATAGATAGATAGAGATAGGTAGGTAGGTAGATTGATAGATACAGATAGGTAGGTAGGTAGATTGATTGATACAGATAGGTAGGTAGGTAGATAGATACAGATAGGTAGGTAAGTAGATAGAGAGATAGGTAAGTAGATTGATAGAGACAGATAGGTAGGTAGGTAGATAGATAGAGATAGGTAGGTAGCTAGATAGATAAATACAGATAGGTAGGTAGATAGATAGAGATAGGTAGGTAGGTAGATAGATAGATAGAGATAGCTAGGTAGGTAGATTGATAGATACAGATAGGTAGGTAGGTAGATAGATAGATACAGATAGGTAGGTAGGTAGATAGATAAATACAGATAGGTAGGTAGGTAGATAGATAGATAGAGATAGGTAGGTAGGTAGATTGATAGATACAGATAGGTAGGTAGATAGATTGATAGATACAGATAGGTAGGTAGGTAGATATATAGATACAGATAGGTATGTAGGTAGGTAGGTAGGTAGATAAATACAGATAGGTAGGTAGGTAGATAGATAGATAGAGATAGGTAGGTAGGTAAATAGATACAGATCGGTAGGTAGGTAGATTGATAGATACAAATAGGTAGGTAGGTAGATGGATACAGATAGGTAGGTAGGTAGGTAGATAAATACAGATAGGTAGGTAGGTAGATAGATACAGATAGGTAGGTAAGTAGATAGATAGATAGATAGAGAGATAGGTAAGTAGATTGATAGAGACAGATAGGTAGGTAGGTAGATAGATAGATAGAGATAGGTAGGTAGCTAGATAGATAAATACAGATAGGTAGGTAGATAGATAGAGATAGGTAGGTAGGTAGATAGATAGATAGAGATAGCTAGGTAGGTAGATTGATAGATACAGATAGGTAGGTAGGTAGATAGATAGATACAGATAGGTAGGTAGGTAGATAGATAAATACAGATAGGTAGGTAGGTAGATAGATAGATAGAGATAGGTAGGTATGTAGATTGATAGATACAGATAGGTAGGTAGGTAGATTGTTAGATACAGATAGGTAGGTAGGTAGATTGATAGATACAGATAGGTAGGTAGGTAGATATATAGATACAGATAGGTAGGTAGGTAGGTAGGTAGGTAGATAAATACAGATAGGTAGGTAGGTAGATAGATAGATACAGATAGGTAGGTAGGTAGATTGATAGATACAGATAGGTAGGTAGGTAGATTGATAGATACAGATAGGTAGGTAGGTAGGTAGGTAGGTAGATAGATACAGATAGGTAGGTAAGTAGATAGATAGATAGAGATAGATAGGTAAGTATATTGATAGAGACCGATAGGTAGGTAGGTAGATAGATAGAGATAGGTAGGTAGGTAGGTAGATAGATAGATAGAGATAGGTAGGTAGGTAGATTGATAGATACAGATAGGTAGGTAGGTAGATAGATAGATACAGATAGGTAGGTAGGTAGATAGATAAATACAGATAGGTAGGTAGGTAGATAGATAGATTGAGATAGGTAGGTATGTAGATTGATAGATACAGATAGGTAGGTAGGTAGATTGATAGATACAGATACGTAGGTAGGTAGATTGATAGATACAGATAGGTAGGTAGGTAGGTAGGTAGATACAGATAGGTAGGTAGGTAGATTGATAGATACAGATAGGTAGGTAGGTAGGTAGATAGATAGATACAGATAGGTAGGTAGGTAGATAGATAGATAGAGATAGGTAGGTAGGTAGGTAGATAGATAAATACAGATAGGTAGGTAGGTAGATAGATAAATACAGATAGGTAGGTAGGTAGATAGATAGATAGAGATAGGTAGGTAGGTAGGTAGAATGATAGATACAGATAGGTAGGTAGGTAGATTGATAGATACAGATAGGTAGGTAGGTAGATAGATAGATAGATAGAGATACGTAGGTAGGTAGATTGATAGATACAGATAGGTAGGTAGGTAGATAGATAGATACAGATAGGTAGGTAGGTAGATAGATAAATACAGATAGGTAGGTAGGTAGATAGATAGATAGAGATAGGTAGGTAGGTAGGTAGAATGATAGATACAGATAGGTAGGTAGGTAGATTGATAGATACAGATAGGTAGGTAGGTAGGTAGATAGATACAAATAGGTAGGTAGGTAGATTGATAGATACAAATAGGTAGGTAGGTAGATAGATAGATACAGATAGGTAGGTAGGTAGATAGATAAATACAGATAGGTAGGTAGGTAGATAGATAGATAGAGATAGGTAGGTAGGTAGATTGATAGATACAGATAGGTCGGTAGGTAGATTGATTGATACAGATAGGTAGGTAGGTAGATAGATACAGATAGGTAGTTAAGTAGATAGATAGATAGAGATAGATAGGTAAGTAGATTGATAGAGACAGATAGGTAGGTAGGTAGATAGATAGATAGAGATAGGTAGGTAGCTAGATAGATAAATACAGATAGGTAGGTAGGTAGGTAGATAGATAGAGATAGGTAGGTAGGTAGGTAGATAGAGATAGCTAGGTAGGTAGATTGATAGATACAGATAGGTAGGTAGGTAGATATTTAGATACAGATAGGTAGGTAGGTAGATAGATAAATACAGATAGGTAGGTAGGTAGATAGATAGATAGAGATAGGTAGGTATGTAGATTGATAGACAGATAGGTAGGTAGGTAGATTGATAGATACAGATAGGTAGGTAGGTAGATTGATAGATACAGATAGGTAGGTAGGTAGGTAGGTAGGTAGATAGATACAGATAGGTAGGTAGGTAGATTGATAGATACAGATAGGTAGGTAGGTAGATAGATAGATAGATACAGATAGGTAGGTAGGTAGATAGATAGATAGAGATAGGTAGGTAGGTAGATTGCTAGATACAGATAGGTAGGTAGGTAGATAGATAGAGATAGGTAGGTAGCTAGATAGATTACAGATAGGTAGGTAGGTAGGTAGATAGATAGAGATAGGTAGGTAGCTAGATAGATAGATAGAGATAGGTAGGTAGGTAGATTGATAGATACAGATAGGTAGGTAGGTAGGTAGGTAGATAGATAGATACAGATAGGTAGGTAGGTAGGTAGATAAATACAGATAGGTAGGTAGGTAGATAGATAGATAGATAGAGATAGGTAGGTATGTAGATTGATAGATACAGATAGGTAAGTAGGTAGATTGATAGATACAGATAGGTAGGTAGGTAGATTGATAGATACAGGTAGGTAGGTAGGTAGGTAGGTAGGTAGATAGATACAGATAGGTAGGTAAGTAGATAGATAGATAGAGAGATAGGTAAGTAGATTGATAGAGACAGATAGGTAGGTAGGTAGATAGATAGATAGATAGAGATAGGTAGGTAGCTAGATAGATAAATACAGATAGGTAGGTAGGTTGATAGATAGATAGAGATAGGTAGGTAGGTAGATAGATAGATAGAGATAGCTAGGTAGGTAGATTGATAGATAGAGATAGCTAGGTAGGTAGATTGATAGATACAGGTAGGTAGGTAGATAGATAGATTCAGATAGGTAGGTAGGTAGATAAATACAGATAGGTAGGTAGGTAGATAGATAGATAGAGATAGGTAGGTAGGTAGATTGATAGATACAGGTAGGTAGGTAGGAAGATTGATAGATACAGATAGGTAGGTAGGTAGGTAGATAGATACAGATAGGTAGGTAGGTAGATTGATAGATACAGATAGGTAGGTAGGTAGATATATAGATACAGATAGGTAGGTAGGTAGGTAGGTAGGTAGATAAATACAGATAGGTAGGTAAGGAGATAGATAGATAGATAGAGATAGGTAGGTAGGTAGATTGATAGATACAGATAGGTAGGTAGGTAGATTGATAGATACAGATAGGTAGGTAGGTAGGTAGATAGATAGATACAGATAGGTAGGTAAGTAGATAGATAGATAGAGATAGATAGGTAAGTAGATTGATAGAGACAGATAGGTAGGTAGGTAGATAGATAGATAGAGATAGGTAGGTAGCTAGATAGATTACAGATAGGTAGGTAGGTTGGTAGATAGATAGAGATAGGTAGGTAGGTAGATAGATAGATAGAGATAGGTAGGTAGGTAGATTGATAGATACAGATAGGTAGGTAGGTAGATAGATAGATACAGATAGGTAGGTAGGTAGATAGATAAATACAGATAGGTAGGTAGGTAGATAGATACAGATAGGTAGTTAAGTAGATAGATAGATAGAGATAGATAGGTAAGTAGATTGATAGAGACAGATAGGTAGGTAGGTAGATAGATAGATAGAGATAGGTAGGTAGCTAGATAGATAAATACAGATAGGTAGGTAGGTAGGTAGATAGATAGAGATTGGTAGGTAGGTAGATAGATAGAGATAGCTAGGTAGGTAGATTGATAGATACAGATAGGTAGGTAGGTAGATAGATAGATACAGATAGGTAGGTAGGTAGATAGATAAATACAGATAGGTAGGTAGGTAGATAGATAGATAGAGATAGGTAGGTATGTAGATTGATAGAGAGATAGGTAGGTAGGTAGATTGATAGATACAGATAGGTAGGTAGGTAGATTGATAGATACAGATAGGTAGGTAGGTAGGTAGATAGATAGATACAGATAGGTAGGTAGGTAGATTGATAGATACAGATAGGTAGGTAGGTAGATAGATAGATAGATACAGATAGGTAGGTAGGTAGATAGATAGATAGATAGATAGATAGATAGATAGATAGATAGATAGATAGATAGAGATAGGTAGGTAGGTAGATTGATAGATACAGATAGGTAGGTAGGTAGATTGATTGATACAGATAGGTAGGTAGGTAGGTAGGTAGGTAGGTAGGTAGGTAGGTAGGTGGATAGATACAGATAGGTAGGTAAGTAGATAGATAGATAGAGATAGATCGGTAAGTAGATTGATAGAGACAGATAGGTAGGTAGCTAGATAGATAGATAGAGATAGGTAGGTAGCTAGATAGATTACAGATAGGTAGGTAGGTAGGTAGATAGATAGAGATAGGTAGGTAGCTAGATAGATAGATAGAGATAGGTAGGTAGGTAGATAGATAGATACAGATAGGTAGGTAGGTAGATAGATAAATACAGATAGGTAGGTAGGTAGATAGATAGATAGAGATAGGTAGGTATGTAGATTGATAGATACAGATAGGTAGGTAGGTAGGTAGATAAATAAAGATAGGTAGGTAGGTAGATAGATAGATAGATAGATAGATAGATAGATAGATAGATAGATAGATAGATAGATAGATAGATAGATAGATAGAGATAGGTAGGTAGGTAGATTGATAGATACAGATAGGTAGGTAGGTAGATTGATAGATACAGATAGGTAGGTAGGTAGGTAGGTAGGTAGATAGATACAGATAGGTAGGTAGGTAGATTGATAGATACAGATAGGTAGGTAGGTAGATAGATAGATAGATACAGATAGGTAGGTAGGTAGATAGATAGATACAGATAGGTAGGTAGGTAGGTAGATAGATACAGATAGGTAGGTAGGTAGATTGATAGATACAAATAGGTAGGTAGGTAGATAGATGGATACAGATAGGTAGGTAGGTAGGTAGATAAATACAGATAGGTAGGTAGGTAGATAGATAGATAGAGATAGGTAGGTAGGTAGATTGATAGATACAGATAGGTAGGTAGGTAGATTGATTGATACAGATAGGTAGGTAGGTAGGTAGGTAGGTAGATAGATACAGATAGGTAGGTAAGTAGATAGATAGATAGAGAGATAGGTAAGTAGATTGATAGAGACAGATAGGTAGGTAGGTAGATAGATAGATAGAGAAAGGTAGGTAGCTAGATAGATAAATACAGATAGGTAGGTAGGTAGATAGATAGATAGATAGAGATAGGTAGGTAGGTAGATAGATATATAGAGATAGCTAGGTAGGTAGATTGATAGATACAGATAGGTAGGTAGGTAGATTGATAGATACAGATAGGTAGGTAGGTAGATAGATGGATACAGATAGGTAGGTAGGTAGATAGATAGATAGAGATAGCTAGGTAGGTAGATTGATAGATACAGATAGGTAGGTAGGTAGATTGATAGATACAGATAGGTAGGTAGGTAGATATATAGATACAGATAGGTAGGTAGGTAGGTAGGTAGGTAGGTAGATAAATACAGATAGGTAGGTAGGTAGATAGATAGATAGAGATAGGTAGGTAGGTAGATTGATAGATACAGATAGGTAGGTAGGTAGATTGATAGATACAGATAGGTAGGTAAGTAGGTAGGTAGGTAGATAGATACAGATAGGTAGGTAAGTAGATAGATAGATAGAGATAGATAGGTAAGTAGATTGATAGAGACAGATAGGTAGGTAGGTAGATATATAGATAGATAGAGATAGGTAGGTAGCTAGATAGATTACAGATAGGTAGGTAGGTAGGTAGATAGATAGAGATAGGTAGGTAGGTAGATAGATAGAGATAGGTAGGTAGGTAGATTGATAGATACAGATAGGTAGGTAGGTAGATAGATAGATACAGATAGGTAGGTAGGTAGATAGATAAATACAGATAGGTAGGTAGGTAGATAGATAGATAGAGATAGGTAGGTATGTAGATTGATAGATACAGATAGGTAGGTAGATAGATTGATAGATACAGATAGGTAGGTAGGTAGATTGATAGATACAGATAGGTAGGTAGGTAAGTAGATAGATACAGATAGGTAGGTAGGTAGGTAGGTAGGTAGATAAATAAAGATAGGTAGGTAGGTAGATAGATAGATAGATAGATAGATAGATAGATAGATAGATAGATAGATAGATAGATAGATAGATAGATAGATAGATAGATAGATAGATAGATAGATAGATAGATAGAGATAGGTAGGTAGGTAGATTGATAGATACAGATAGGTAGTGTCAGAATCCAATTATATTTCATCTTTAATTATCAAACATAGAAACTCCCAATTCTGCCTTCTCTGGATTCTGCCATAAGAGGGAGAAAAGGGGGAGAGCAAAGGGGCTTTATGGCCCTCACTTCCTTCAGCACACTTCAAAGGACTGAATGTGTGTTTATTGTGGCCTCTAAGCGTTAGCATATCAAAGAAGAGTAATTGCCTTTCATGTAGTTATCTGAAGTCTCCATCCAGACGGAAGAAGAAAGGGGATGGAATTGTGATACTTGAAACTATCACTGGAAGGGGGGTTGATTGGGTGGGACTACTGGGGAACCCCTTAAAACCTTGAATGGGAGAGCTTGAACCCCAAGTCCTGTCTAGCATGCCTGCAACCATTTTCTCTTAATAAAGGATTCCTGTTGGAAGAATTATTCCAAGAGTTCTGTCTTCTTAAGATGCAAAGTGGGGTGGGTCCTTACATTAGACAGGACTTGCAAAATTAATCCACCTGGAAGGAAGACCCTTGCCGGGGGATTTTGCAAAAATTTACCATGTCAGACAATGGAGGAAGAGAGGGGGAAAACTCCCTGGAAAGAGAGCCGCTGACCCAGTTGGAACCTTGCCAGATGTTGGGATCCGAGAGGCCAGATTCCTCAGGAGAAGAAGTGGTGGAGACACAGGACCACAAGCCTCGCTGGTCGATGGGCGTTGGAAAGAAAAGTGAGTGGGGAAAGGAATCAAGAAAGGTGACCCTGAGACGGGGGACCAAGCAACCAGAATGGAAGCAGGAGATGGAGAAATCCCTGCACGCAAGTGAAGAGGGAGGAAGCTGGGCACCGTACTCAGACTGGATCCTAGAGAAAGCTATTGACCTGATGAAGAGAACTCTCAGCTCCCTAGGAGAGGAGAATACTGAACCCTACGGCTGCCCCAGTTCCTGGAGCCGCAAAGGGAGAGACACCGAGGGGGACGTGGAACCTGCAACCCCAGGGACATCTACTGATCCAGGAGCTCCCACCCCCTACCGGACCACAGATGGCAATCTGGACGGAAGGCACTACCACCCACAACAGAGGCACCGATCCATTCCAAGACGTCCACCGTTGGAAGTGAAATTCAAAGGGGAGCCAACACGCTTGGGGTTTTTCCTAACCCAAGTCCTCAGCTACATGGAGGAATATGGGCAGGATATTCCCAGCGACAAAGCCCGCATCCGGATCGTGCAATCTGCCCTGGATGGACCAGCTGCGGATTGGGTAGTGAACTTGCATGACTCCAATGCCCCAGAACTCAGTAACTTCAACCGTTTCATGTCCTCTTTGAGAAGACGATTTGAAGACCCCCTGGCTGATCGCAAAGCCCGTGAAAGAATAACAACGATGAGGCAGGGCAAACGCCCAGTGGCTGAGTATACACAAGAATTCCGGGCCATTGCCAGCAAACTGAATTGGCCAGAAGACATCCTCCTTGGCCATTTCAAAGACGGACTAAACTATGATCTATATGATGCTTGCCTGCCCCGAGGGGACCCACATCGACTTGAGGAATGGTACGTCTTGGCAGAGGAAGCAGAGATCGACATATTGAAGAGGCACCGCCGAGGAAAACAATGGAGCCGCCCCCCGCCTGAGCTGACACACCAACCGGTGAAATCATCGGATACAGCCAAGAAGCAAATGAGATGTTTCAAGTGCGGAAGAGAAGGGCATCGAGCTGTAGAATGCCGCTCAAAGGCCCCCCAGCACAACCCAGACAGATCCCCAATCAACAAACCCGGAAAGTATTCAGCTAAGCCAAAAGAAACGGCCATGAGAATGATGGAAATTGCAGAAACCCCCACCTCTGCTCACCAAGGGGAAAGGACTCCAGCCTACACCACAGGGCCGGTGGATGCCTCAGATGATAGCTCGGAGGGCGAACCCCTGGTAAGTGGATGCATCACACCCATCTTCAAAACAGTGACTATATTAATCCCCCCCATGCCCGAAGCTGTGAAGGTGAAAGCCTTAATAGACTCTGGCTGTACCCGCTGCCTCATTAGCCCAACACTAGTGGGGAATCTGGGCATCCCATCCAGGAGACTGGAACAACCAATCTCATTTGGCCAGCTAGATGGATCCATAGCAGGGGGGGTGCCAGCTACCCTAGCCACTTTGCCAATACATCTCTCCCTGGGCAACCATGAAGAGGACTTAACGTTTGTGGTGACCCCAGGTATGGAATGCCCAATGATTCTAGGGATGGAATGGTTGAAAAAATGGAACCCCTGGGTAAATTGGAGGACGACAGAAATCAAATTCCCGAAGGGGGACCCTATGGACTTAAAACCCCAAGGGAGGCTACCAGAATCAAGAATAGAAAAAGCATCCATAGGAGAGGAAAAAAGATTAACAGAAATACCAGAGGAATATAGGGACCTTGCTGAAGTCTTCAGTGAGGAGAGGGCGAATGAGCTTCCCCCCCACCGACCCACAGACTGTACCATTGAATTCAAGCCTGGGGCAAAACTCCCGAAGCCCAGATTATACTCCATGAGCCCAAAGGAGAAGGAGGAAATGGAAAGATTTATAAAAAAAAACCTGGAGAGAGGTTTCATTGAGCCAGCCAAGCCTAAAGTGGCTGCCCCGGTCCTTTTTAGAGAGAAGAAGGATGGCTCTTTACGTTTATGCGTGGATTATAGGGCCCTGAATACAATCAGTGAAAGCAACCTATACCCGCTGCCCCTCATGAAAGACATGCTGTCACACCTATCGAAAGGGAAAATTTTTTCTAAACTAGACTTAAGGGAAGCTTACTATCGAGTAAGAATCAAGGAAGGGGACGAATGGAAGACTGCATTTAACTGCCCCATGGGGTGCTATCAATTCAAAGTCTTGCCATTTGGATTACAAGGGGGCCCTGCAGTCTTTATGCAATTAATCAATGACGTTCTAAGGGAGCACCTGTTTAAGGGGGTCCTTGTTTACTTGGACGACATTCTTATCTTTACCGAAACAAAAGAAGAACACGTCAAACTTGTCAGAGCGGTTTTAAAGAAGCTGCGAGCCGCTCACCTATATGCCAAACTCTCAAAATGCGAATTCCACCAGGAAAGGATAGACTACCTAGGCTATCGCATATCCCCACAGGGCATTGAAATGGACCCAGAGAAGGTCAGAGCAGTATTAGAATGGGCACCACCCCGCACAAGAAAGCAACTACAAAGTTTCCTGGGCTTTGCAAATTTTTACCGCCAATTCATCCCCTCATTTGCACAGATAGCCTTGCCCCTCACTAACTTACTAAAAACGAAGGGAACACCCTCAGTAAAACCTAGCCAGCCACTAACATGGACAATGGAGTGCCAAGCAGCGTTTGAGAGACTAAAGAGACTTTTTTCTGCCGAACCAGTACTAAGGCACCCAGACATGGACAAACCCTTCATAATACAGGCAGATGCAAGTGATGTGGCAGTGGGGGCTGTGCTATTACAAGAAAATGATGATGCAGTATTGCAACCCTGTGCATATACATCTAAGAAACTCACGGAAACAGAACAGCGCTGGCCCGTATGGGAGAAGGAGGCTTATGGGATACGTTGGGCATTACTCACGTGGCGACAGTTCCTGGAAGGCAACAAAATCCCCTTCCAGGTATGGACTGATCACAAAAATTTAGAAGCCCTGAAAACTTCCAGGAAACAAGCCCGCTGGTCCCAGCATTTTCACCAATTCCAATTTAAGCTCAAACATTTACCAGGAAGAAAGAACTTCCTGGCAGATGCACTATCTCGCATGCCCCAATATAACAGCGCACGAACCACAGACTCTAGACCAATAATGGCAGAGTCACAACTGGCAGCGCCAGTAACCACAAGAACCCAAGCCAAAATAAAACCACAACTGGACAGCCAAACTGGAATTGAATTCAGAAAAAGTTTGGAAACAGATGATTGGTTCCAGAAAAACAAACATGTGTGCACAATGAGAGACGGATTGCCTTGGGTAGGGGAAAAGTTATATATACCAACAACTCAAAGACTAACTTTCATGCAACTTTGCCATGACACAAAATCAGCAGGGCATTTTGGATTTGTAAAAACTTTACACTTAATTAAACGGCAATTTTGGTGGCCATCAATAAAAAAGGACATAGAAAGTTATGTTGCCAGCTGCCCAACCTGTGCATCAGCAAAGAGGTTGCAAGGGAAATCGCCAGGGCTGTTACAACCAGTGGCAAGTCCCTCAGCCCCCTGGAGGGAAATAGCCATGGATTTTATAGTGGAATTGCCTGAAAGCAATGGGAATACTGTTATCTGGACAGTCACGGACCTATTTTCCAAACAGGTGCACTTTATCCCTTGCCAAAAAATTCCCACTGCAAAGGCCTTAGCAAAACTTTTCATCCAGCACATTTACAGATTGCACGGGGCACCCCAACGCATCATCTCTGATAGGGGAGTGCAATTTACGTCTGCATTTTGGAAGGAATTTTTATTCCTCTTAGGGACCACTCAGGGATTGACATCTAGCCACCACCCTCAAGGAGATGGACAAGCGGAACGCTGCCAGTCGGTACTTGAGCAATATTTGAGATGTTTTTTAAATTTCCAACAGAGTGATTGGACGGACTTACTTCCTTTTGCAGAAGTTGCCTACAATAATGCAGTCCACTCCAGCACAGGCTACACTCCTTTTCAAATAGCCAACGGCCAAAGTTTCAACCCTATGCCAGAGTTAACCCCAAAAGAACCAACGATCCCTTCACTGAAAGAATGGATGGAAAACCTACAAAACACCTGGCCAATAGTCAGAAAATCACTAGATGAAGCTAGGCGGGCATACAAAGCACAAGCCGATAAAAAAAGGGTTGAGCCTACACCATTCATTATAGGAGAAATGGTGTACTTATCTACAAAATACCTAAAGTCCCTACAGCCCTGTAAAAAACTTGGACCAAAATATATAGGACCTTTTCCAATTAAAAGGATCATAAATCCAGTAACAGTAGAATTAGAATTACCCAAAAACCTCAGGCAAATACACCCAATTTTTCATTGCAGCTTGCTGAAAAGAGAGCATCAGTCACCTCTACGGCCAAAAATCCCCCCCCCACCACCTCCAATCATGGTGGAGGGGGAACAACACTTCGAAATAAAAGAGATCCTTGACTCTAGGAGATATCGTGGAACAACTCAGTACCTAGTTGCCTGGAAACACCTCCCTGCCTCACAAAATGAGTGGGTCCATAAACGTCACGTCAGAGCCCCGAAGCTATTGAAGAAGTTTCACACAGAGTATCCTAACAAGCCTAACTAAATTTTTTACTTGTGTTTTCTTTCAGGTGGATCTCTCTTATTGTTAAGAGGGGCCGGATGTCAGAATCCAATTATATTTCATCTTTAATTATCAAACATAGAAACTCCCAATTCTGCCTTCTCTGGATTCTGCCATAAGAGGGAGAAAAGGGGGAGAGCAAAGGGGCTTTATGGCCCTCACTTCCTTCAGCACACTTCAAAGGACTGAATGTGTGTTTATTGTGGCCTCTAAGCGTTAGCATATCAAAGAAGAGTAATTGCCTTTCATGTAGTTATCTGAAGTCTCCATCCAGACGGAAGAAGAAAGGGGATGGAATTGTGATACTTGAAACTATCACTGGAAGGGGGGTTGATTGGGTGGGACTACTGGGGAACCCCTTAAAACCTTGAATGGGAGAGCTTGAACCCCAAGTCCTGTCTAGCATGCCTGCAACCATTTTCTCTTAATAAAGGATTCCTGTTGGAAGAATTATTCCAAGAGTTCTGTCTTCTTAAGATGCAAAGTGGGGTGGGTCCTTACAGGTAGGTAGGTAGATAGATAGATAGAGATAGGTAGGTAGGTAGGTAGATACAGATAGGTAGGTAGGTAGATAGAGAGAGATAGGTAGGTAAGTAGGTAGATAGATAGATAGAGATTGGTAGGTAGGTAGATAGATAGATAGATAGATAGATAGATAGATAGAGATAGATAGGTAGGTAGGTAGATAGATAGAGATAGGTAGGTAGGTAGATAGATAGATACAGATATGTAGGTAGGTAGATAGATAGATAGAGATAGGTAGGTAGGTAGATAGATAGAGATAGGTAGGTAGGTCGATAGATAGATACAGATAGGTAGGTAGGTAGATTGATAGATACAGTTAGGTAGGTAGGTAGGTAGATAGATAGATAGAGATAGGTAGGTAGGTAGGTAGGTAGAGATAGTTAGGTAGGTAGGTAGATAGAAAGAGATAGGTAGGTAGGTAGATAGATAGATAGAGATAGGTAGGTATGTAGATAGATAGATAGATAGATAGATAGATAGATAGATAGATAGATAGATAGATAGATAGATAGATAGATAGATAGATAGATAGATAGATAGATAGATAGATAAAGCTAGGTAGGTAGGTAGATAGATAGATAGAGATAGGTAGGTAGGTAGACTGATAGATACAGATAGGTAGGTAGGTAGGTAGATAGAGATAGGTAGGTAGGTAGATAGATAGATAGAGATATTTAGGTAGGTAGGTAGATAGATACAGATAGGTAGGTAGGTAGATAGATAAATACTGATAGGTCGGTAGGTAGATAGATAGATAGAGATAGGTAGGTAGGTAGATAGATAGATAGAGATAGGTAGGTAGGTAGATAGATAAATACAGATAGGTAGGTAGGTAGATAGATAAATACTGATAGGTCGGTAGGTAGATAGATAGATAGAGATAGGTAGGTAGGTAGATAGATAGATAGAGATAGGTAGGTAGGTAGATAGATAAATCCAGATAGGTAGGTAGGTAGGAAGATAGATAGAGATAGGTAGGTAGGTAGGTAGGTAGATAGATACAGATAGGTAGGTAGGTAGATTGATAGATACAGGTAGGTAGATAGGTAGATTGATAGATACAGATAGGTAGGTAGGTAGATAGACAGATACAGATAGGTAGGTAGGTAGATAGATAGATAGAGATAGGTAGGTAGCTAGATAGATAAATACAGATAGGTAGGTAGGTATGTAGATAGATAGAGATAGGTAGGTAGGTAGATAGATAGATAGAGATAGGTAGGTAGGTAGATTGATAGATACAGATAGGTAGGTAGGTAGATAGATAGATAGATAGAGATAGGTAGGTAGGTAGATAGATAAATACAGATAGGTAGGTAAGTAGATTGATAGATACAGATAGGTAGGTAGGTAGGTAGGTAGATAGATAGATACAGATAGGTAGGTAGGTAGATAGATAGATAGAGATAGGTAGGTAGGTAGGTAGATAAATACAGATAGGTAGGTAGGTAGATAGATAGATACAGATAGGTAGGTAGGTAGGTAGATAAATACAGATAGGTAGGTAGGTAGATAGATAGATAGAGAGGTAGGTAGGTAGATTGATAGATACAGATAGGTAGGTAGGTAGATTGATAGATACAGATAGGTAGGTAGGTAGATAGATAGATACAGATAGGTAGGTAGGTAGGTAGATAAATACAGATAGGTAGGTAGGTAGATAGATAGATAGAGAGGTAGGTAGGTAGATTGATAGATACAGATAGGTAGGTAGGTAGATTGATAGATACAGATAGGTAGGTAGGTAGATTGATAGATAGAGATAGGTAGGTAGGTAGATTGATAGATACAGATAGGTAGGTAGGTAGATTGATAGATAGAGATAGTTAGGTAGCTAGATAGATAAATACAGATAGGTAGGTAGGTAGATAGATAGAGATAGGTAGGTAGGTAGATAGATAGATAGATAGAGATAGGTAGGTAGGTAGATAGATAGATACAGATAGGTAGGTAGGTAGATAGATAGATACAGATAGGTAGGTAGGTAGATAGATAAATACAGATAGGTAGGTAGGTAGATAGATAGAGATAGGTAGGTATGTAGATTGATAGATACAGATAGGTAGGTAGGTAGATTGATAGATACAGATAGGTAGGTAGGTAGGTAGGTAGATAGATACAGATAGGTAGGTAAGTAGATAGATACAGATAGGTAGGTAGGTAGATAGATAGATACAGATAGGTAGGTAGGTAGGTAGATAAATACAGATAGGTAGGTAGGTAGATAGATAGATAGAGAGGTAGGTAGGTAGATTGATAGATACAGATAGGTAGGTATGTAGATTGATAGATACAGATAGGTAGGTAGGTAGGTAGGTAGGTAGATAGATACAGATAGGTAGGTAAGTAGATAGATAGATAGAGATAGGTAGGTAAGTAGATAGATAGAGATAGATAGGTAAGTAGACTGATAGAGACAGATATGTAGGTAGGTAGATTGATAGATAGAGATAGGTAGGTAGGTAGATTGATAGATACAGATAGGTAGGTAGGTAGATTGATAGATAGAGATAGTTAGGTAGCTAGATAGATAAATACAGATAGGTAGGTAGGTAGATTGATAGATACAGATAGGTAGGTAGGTAGATTGATAGATAGAGATAGGTAGGTAGGTAGATTGATAGATACAGATAGGTAGGTAGGTAGATTGATAGATAGAGAAAGTTAGGTAGTTAGATAGATAAATACAGATAGGTAGGTAGGTAGATAGATAGAGATAGGTAGGTAGGTAGATAGATAGATAGATAGAGATAGGTAGGTAGGTAGATAGATAGATAGAGATAGGTAGGTAAGTAGATAGATAGATAGAGATAGGTAGGTAGGTAGATTGATAGATACAGATAGGTAGGTAGGTAGATAGATAGATCAGATAGGTAGGTAGGTAGATAGATAGATAGAGATAGGTAGGTAGCTAGATAGATAAATACAGATAGGTAGGTAGGTATGTAGATAGATAGAGATAGGTAGGTAGATAGATAGATAGAGATAGGTAGGTAGGTAGATTGATAGATACAGATAGGTAGGTAGGTAGATAGATAGATAGAGATAGGTAGGTAGGTAGATAGATAAATACAGATAGGTAGGTAAGTAGATTGATAGATACAGATAGGTAGGTAGGTAGGTAGGTAGATAGATAGATACAGATAGGTAGGTAGGTAGATAGATAGATAGAGATAGGTAGGTAGGTAGGTAGATAAATACAGATAGGTAGGTAGGTAGATAGATAGATACAGATAGGTAGGTAGGTAGGTAGGTAGATAAATACAGATAGGTAGGTAGGTAGATAGATAGATAGAGAGGTAGGTAGGTAGATTGATAGATACAGATAGGTAGGTAGGTAGATTGATAGATACAGATAGGTAGGTAGGTAGATAGATAGATACAGATAGGTAGGTAGGTAGGTAGATAAATACAGATAGGTAGGTAGGTAGATAGATAGATAGAGAGGTAGGTAGGTAGATTGATAGATACAGATAGGTAGGTAGGTAGATTGATAGATACAGATAGGTAGGTAGGTAGATTGATAGATAGAGATAGGTAGGTAGGTAGATTGATAGATACAGATAGGTAGGTAGGTAGATTGATAGATAGAGATAGTTAGGTAGCTAGATAGATAAATACAGATAGGTAGGTAGGTAGATAGATAGAGATAGGTAGGTAGGTAGATAGATAGATAGATAGAGATAGGTAGGTAGGTAGATAGATAGATACAGATAGGTAGGTAGGTAGATAGATAGATACAGATAGGTAGGTAGGTAGATAGATAAATACAGATAGGTAGGTAGGTAGATAGATAGAGATAGGTAGGTATGTAGATTGATAGATACAGATAGGTAGGTAGGTAGATTGATAGATACAGATAGGTAGGTAGGTAGGTAGGTAGATAGATACAGATAGGTAGGTAAGTAGATAGATACAGATAGGTAGGTAGGTAGATAGATAGATACAGATAGGTAGGTAGGTAGGTAGATAAATACAGATAGGTAGGTAGGTAGATAGATAGATAGAGAGGTAGGTAGGTAGATTGATAGATACAGATAGGTAGGTATGTAGATTGATAGATACAGATAGGTAGGTAGGTAGGTAGGTAGGTAGATAGATACAGATAGGTAGGTAAGTAGATAGATAGATAGAGATAGGTAGGTAAGTAGATAGATAGATAGAGATAGATAGGTAAGTAGACTGATAGAGACAGATATGTAGGTAGGTAGATTGATAGATAGAGATAGGTAGGTAGGTAGATTGATAGATACAGATAGGTAGGTAGGTAGATTGATAGATAGAGATAGTTAGGTAGCTAGATAGATAAATACAGATAGGTAGGTAGGTAGATTGATAGATACAGATAGGTAGGTAGGTAGATTGATAGATAGAGATAGGTAGGTAGGTAGATTGATAGATACAGATAGGTAGGTAGGTAGATTGATAGATAGAGATAGTTAGGTAGTTAGATAGATAAATACAGATAGGTAGGTAGGTAGATAGATAGAGATAGGTAGGTAGGTAGATAGATAGATAGATAGATAGAGATAGGTAGGTAGGTAGATAGATAGATAGAGATAGGTAGGTAAGTAGATAGATAGATAGAGATAGGTAGGTAGGTAGATTGATAGATACAGATAGGTAGGTAGGTAGATAGATAGATCAGATAGGTAGGTAGGTAGATAGATAGATAGAGATAGGTAGGTAGCTAGATAGATAAATACAGATAGGTAGGTAGGTATGTAGATAGATAGAGATAGGTAGGTAGGTAGATAGATAGATAGAGATAGGTAGGTAGGTAGATTGATAGATACAGATAGGTAGGTAGGTAGATAGATAGATAGATAGAGATAGGTAGGTAGGTAGATAGATAAATACAGATAGGTAGGTAAGTAGATTGATAGATACAGATAGGTAGGTAGGTAGGTAGGTAGATAGATAGATACAGATAGGTAGGTAGGTAGATAGATAGATAGAGATAGGTAGGTAGGTAGATAGATAGATAGATACAGATAGGTAGGTAGGTAGATAGATAGATAGATAGATAGATAGATAGATAGATAGATAGAGATAGGTAGGTAGGTAGATTGATAGATACAGATAGGTAGGTAGGTAGATTGATAGATACAGATAGGTAGGTAGGTAGGTAGGTAGATAGATAGATACAGATAGGTAGGTAAGTAGATAGATAGATAGAGATAGATCGGTAAGTAGATTGATAGAGACAGATAGGTAGGTAGCTAGATAGATAGATAGAGATAGGTAGGTAGCTAGATAGATTACAGATAGGTAGGTAGGTAGGTAGATAGATAGAGATAGGTAGGTAGCTAGATAGATAGATAGAGATAGGTAGGTAGGTAGATAGATAGATACAGATAGGTAGGTAGGTAGATAGATAAATACAGATAGGTAGGTAGGTAGGTAGATAGATAGAGATAGGTAGGTATGTAGATTGATAGATACAGATAGGTAGGTAGGTAGGTAGATAAATAAAGATAGGTAGGTAGGTAGATAGATAGATAGATAGATAGATAGATAGAGATAGGTAGGTAGGTAGATTGATAGATACAGATAGGTAGGTAGGTAGATTGATAGATACAGATAGGTAGGTAGGTAGGTAGGTAGGTAGATAGATACAGATAGGTAGGTAGGTAGATTGATAGATACAGATAGGTAGGTAGGTAGATAGATAGATAGATACAGATAGGTAGGTAGGTAGATAGATAGATACAGATAGGTAGGTAGGTAGGTAGATAGATACAGATAGGTAGGTAGGTAGATTGATAGATACAAATAGGTAGGTAGGTAGATAGATGGATACAGATAGGTAGGTAGGTAGGTAGATAAATACAGATAGGTAGGTAGGTAGATAGATAGATAGAGATAGGTAGGTAGGTAGATTGATAGATACAGATAGGTAGGTAGGTAGATTGATTGATACAGATAGGTAGGTAGGTAGGTAGGTAGGTAGATAGATACAGATAGGTAGGTAAGTAGATAGATAGATAGAGAGATAGGTAAGTAGATTGATAGAGACAGATAGGTAGGTAGGTAGATAGATAGATAGAGATAGGTAGGTAGCTAGATAGATAAATACAGATAGGTAGGTAGGTAGATAGATAGATAGATAGAGATAGGTAGGTAGGTAGATAGATATATAGAGATAGCTAGGTAGGTAGATTGATAGATAGAGATAGCTAGGTAGGTAGATTGATAGATACAGATAGGTAGGTAGGTAGATTGATAGATACAGATAGGTAGGTAGGTAGATTGATAGATACAGATAGGTAGGTAGGTAGGTAGATAGATACAGATAGGTAGGTAGGTAGATTGATAGATACAGATAGGTAGGTAGGTAGATATATAGATACAGATAGGTAGGTAGGTAGGTAGGTAGGTAGATAAATACAGATAGGTAGGTAGGTAGATAGATAGATAGAGATAGGTAGGTAGGTAGATTGATAGATACAGATAGGTAGGTAGGTAGATTGATAGATACAGATAGGTAGGTAGGTAGGTAGGTAGGTAGATAGATACAGATAGGTAGGTAAGTAGATAGATAGATAGAGATAGATAGGTAAGTAGATTGATAGAGACAGATAGGTAGGTAGGTAGATAGATAGATAGATAGATAGATAGAGATAGGTAGGTAGCTAGATAGATTACAGATAGGTAGGTAGGTAGGTAGATAGATAGAGATAGGTAGGTAGGTAGATAGATAGAGATAGGTAGGTAGGTAGATTGATAGATACAGATAGGTAGGTAGGTAGATAGATAGATACAGATAGGTAGGTAGGTAGATAGATAAATACAGATAGGTAGGTAGGTAGATAGATAGATAGAGATAGGTAGGTATGTAGATTGATAGATACAGATAGGTAGGTAGGTAGATTGATAGATACAGATAGGTAGGTAGGTAGATTGATAGATACAGATAGGTAGGTAGGTAAGTAGATAGATACAGATAGGTAGGTAGGTAGGTAGGTAGGTAGATAAATAAAGATAGGTAGGTAGGTAGGTAGGTAGATAGATAGATAGATAGATAGATAGATAGATAGATAGATAGATAGATAGATAGGTAGGTAGATTGATAGATACAGATAGGTAGTGTCAGAATCCAATTATATTTCATCTTTAATTATCAAACATAGAAACTCCCAATTCTGCCTTCTCTGGATTCTGCCATAAGAGGGAGAAAAGGGGGAGAGCAAAGGGGCTTTATGGCCCTCACTTCCTTCAGCACACTTCAAAGGACTGAATGTGTGTTTATTGTGGCCTCTAAGCGTTAGCATATCAAAGAAGAGTAATTGCCTTTCATGTAGTTATCTGAAGTCTCCATCCAGACGGAAGAAGAAAGGGGATGGAATTGTGATACTTGAAACTATCACTGGAAGGGGGGTTGATTGGGTGGGACTACTGGGGAACCCCTTAAAACCTTGAATGGGAGAGCTTGAACCCCAAGTCCTGTCTAGCATGCCTGCAACCATTTTCTCTTAATAAAGGATTCCTGTTGGAAGAATTATTCCAAGAGTTCTGTCTTCTTAAGATGCAAAGTGGGGTGGGTCCTTACATTAGACAGGACTTGCAAAATTAATCCACCTGGAAGGAAGACCCTTGCCGGGGGATTTTGCAAAAATTTACCATGTCAGACAATGGAGGAAGAGAGGGGGAAAACTCCCTGGAAAGAGAGCCGCTGACCCAGTTGGAACCTTGCCAGATGTTGGGATCCGAGAGGCCAGATTCCTCAGGAGAAGAAGTGGTGGAGACACAGGACCACAAGCCTCGCTGGTCGATGGGCGTTGGAAAGAAAAGTGAGTGGGGAAAGGAATCAAGAAAGGTGACCCTGAGACGGGGGACCAAGCAACCAGAATGGAAGCAGGAGATGGAGAAATCCCTGCACGCAAGTGAAGAGGGAGGAAGCTGGGCACCGTACTCAGACTGGATCCTAGAGAAAGCTATTGACCTGATGAAGAGAACTCTCAGCTCCCTAGGAGAGGAGAATACTGAACCCTACGGCTGCCCCAGTTCCTGGAGCCGCAAAGGGAGAGACACCGAGGGGGACGTGGAACCTGCAACCCCAGGGACATCTACTGATCCAGGAGCTCCCACCCCCTACCGGACCACAGATGGCAATCTGGACGGAAGGCACTACCACCCACAACAGAGGCACCGATCCATTCCAAGACGTCCACCGTTGGAAGTGAAATTCAAAGGGGAGCCAACACGCTTGGGGTTTTTCCTAACCCAAGTCCTCAGCTACATGGAGGAATATGGGCAGGATATTCCCAGCGACAAAGCCCGCATCCGGATCGTGCAATCTGCCCTGGATGGACCAGCTGCGGATTGGGTAGTGAACTTGCATGACTCCAATGCCCCAGAACTCAGTAACTTCAACCGTTTCATGTCCTCTTTGAGAAGATGATTTGAAGACCCCCTGGCTGATCGCAAAGCCCGTGAAAGAATAACAACGATGAGGCAGGGCAAACGCCCAGTGGCTGAGTATACACAAGAATTCCGGGCCATTGCCAGCAAACTGAATTGGCCAGAAGACATCCTCCTTGGCCATTTCAAAGACGGACTAAACTATGATCTATATGATGCTTGCCTGCCCCGAGGGGACCCACATCGACTTGAGGAATGGTACGTCTTGGCAGAGGAAGCAGAGATCGACATATTGAAGAGGCACCGCCGAGGAAAACAATGGAGCCGCCCCCCGCCTGAGCTGACACACCAACCGGTGAAATCATCGGATACAGCCAAGAAGCAAATGAGATGTTTCAAGTGCGGAAGAGAAGGGCATCGAGCTGTAGAATGCCGCTCAAAGGCCCCCCAGCACAACCCAGACAGATCCCCAATCAACAAACCCGGAAAGTATTCAGCTAAGCCAAAAGAAACGGCCATGAGAATGATGGAAATTGCAGAAACCCCCACCTCTGCTCACCAAGGGGAAAGGACTCCAGCCTACACCACAGGGCCGGTGGATGCCTCAGATGACAGCTCGGAGGGCGAACCCCTGGTAAGTGGATGCATCACACCCATCTTCAAAACAGTGACTATATTAATCCCCCCCATGCCCGAAGCTGTGAAGGTGAAAGCCTTAATAGACTCTGGCTGTACCCGCTGCCTCATTAGCCCAACACTAGTGGGGAATCTGGGCATCCCATCCAGGAGACTGGAACAACCAATCTCATTTGGCCAGCTAGATGGATCCATAGCAGGGGGGGTGCCAGCTACCCTAGCCACTTTGCCAATACATCTCTCCCTGGGCAACCATGAAGAGGACTTAACATTTGTGGTGACCCCAGGTATGGAATGCCCAATGATTCTAGGGATGGAATGGTTGAAAAAATGGAACCCCTGGGTAAATTGGAGGACGACAGAAATCAAATTCCCGAAGGGGGACCCTATGGACTTAAAACCCCAAGGGAGGCTACCAGAATCAAGAATAGAAAAAGCATCCATAGGAGAGGAAAAAAGATTAACAGAAATACCAGAGGAATATAGGGACCTTGCTGAAGTCTTCAGTGAGGAGAGGGCGAATGAGCTTCCCCCCCACCGACCCACAGACTGTACCATTGAATTCAAGCCTGGGGCAAAACTCCCGAAGCCCAGATTATACTCCATGAGCCCAAAGGAGAAGGAGGAAATGGAAAGATTTATAAAAAAAAACCTGGAGAGAGGTTTCATTGAGCCAGCCAAGCCTAAAGTGGCTGCCCCGGTCCTTTTTAGAGAGAAGAAGGATGGCTCTTTACGTTTATGCGTGGATTATAGGGCCCTGAATACAATCAGTAAAAGCAACCTATACCCGCTGCCCCTCATGAAAGACATGCTGTCACACCTATCGAAAGGGAAAATTTTTTCTAAACTAGACTTAAGGGAAGCTTACTATCGAGTAAGAATCAAGGAAGGGGACGAATGGAAGACTGCATTTAACTGCCCCATGGGGTGCTATCAATTCAAAGTCTTGCCATTTGGATTACAAGGGGGCCCTGCAGTCTTTATGCAATTAATCAATGACGTTCTAAGGGAGCACCTGTTTAAGGGGGTCCTTGTTTACTTGGACGACATTCTTATCTTTACCGAAACAAAAGAAGAACACGTCAAACTTGTCAGAGCGGTTTTAAAGAAGCTGCGAGCCGCTCACCTATATGCCAAACTCTCAAAATGCGAATTCCACCAGGAAAGGATAGACTACCTAGGCTATCGCATATCCCCACAGGGCATTGAAATGGACCCAGAGAAGGTCAGAGCAGTATTAGAATGGGCACCACCCCGCACAAGAAAGCAACTACAAAGTTTCCTGGGCTTTGCAAATTTTTACCGCCAATTCATCCCCTCATTTGCACAGATAGCCTTGCCCCTCACTAACTTACTAAAAACGAAGGGAACACCCTCAGTAAAACCTAGCCAGCCACTAACATGGACAATGGAGTGCCAAGCAGCGTTTGAGAGACTAAAGAGACTTTTTTCTGCCGAACCAGTACTAAGGCACCCAGACATGGACAAACCCTTCATAATACAGGCAGATGCAAGTGATGTGGCAGTGGGGGCTGTGCTATTACAAGAAAATGATGATGCAGTATTGCAACCCTGTGCATATACATCTAAGAAACTCACGGAAACAGAACAGCGCTGGCCCGTATGGGAGAAGGAGGCTTATGGGATACGTTGGGCATTACTCACGTGGCGACAGTTCCTGGAAGGCAACAAAATCCCCTTCCAGGTATGGACTGATCACAAAAATTTAGAAGCCCTGAAAACTTCCAGGAAACAAGCCCGCTGGTCCCAGCATTTTCACCAATTCCAATTTAAGCTCAAACATTTACCAGGAAGAAAGAACTTCCTGGCAGATGCACTATCTCGCATGCCCCAATATAACAGCGCACGAACCACAGACTCTAGACCAATAATGGCAGAGTCACAACTGGCAGCGCCAGTAACCACAAGAACCCAAGCCAAAATAAAACCACAACTGGACAGCCAAACTGGAATTGAATTCAGAAAAAGTTTGGAAACAGATGATTGGTTCCAGAAAAACAAACATGTGTGCACAATGAGAGACGGATTGCCTTGGGTAGGGGAAAAGTTATATATACCAACAACTCAAAGACTAACTTTCATGCAACTTTGCCATGACACAAAATCAGCAGGGCATTTTGGATTTGTAAAAACTTTACACTTAATTAAACGGCAATTTGGTGGCCATCAATAAAAAAGGACATAGAAAGTTATGTTGCCAGCTGCCCAACCTGTGCATCAGCAAAGAGGTTGCAAGGGAAATCGCCAGGGCTGTTACAACCAGTGGCAAGTCCCTCAGCCCCCTGGAGGGAAATAGCCATGGATTTTATAGTGGAATTGCCTGAAAGCAATGGGAATACTGTTATCTGGACAGTCACGGACCTATTTTCCAAACAGGTGCACTTTATCCCTTGCCAAAAAATTCCCACTGCAAAGGCCTTAGCAAAACTTTTCATCCAGCACATTTACAGATTGCACGGGGCACCCCAACGCATCATCTCTGATAGGGGAGTGCAATTTACGTCTGCATTTTGGAAGGAATTTTTATTCCTCTTAGGGACCACTCAGGGATTGACATCTAGCCACCACCCTCAAGGAGATGGACAAGCGGAACGCTGCCAGTCGGTACTTGAGCAATATTTGAGATGTTTTTTAAATTTCCAACAGAGTGATTGGACGGACTTACTTCCTTTTGCAGAAGTTGCCTACAATAATGCAGTCCACTCCAGCACAGGCTACACTCCTTTTCAAATAGCCAACGGCCAAAGTTTCAACCCTATGCCAGAGTTAACCCCAAAAGAACCAACGATCCCTTCACTGAAAGAATGGATGGAAAACCTACAAAACACCTGGCCAATAGTCAGAAAATCACTAGATGAAGCTAGGCGGGCATACAAAGCACAAGCCGATAAAAAAAGGGTTGAGCCTACACCATTCATTATAGGAGAAATGGTGTACTTATCTACAAAATACCTAAAGTCCCTACAGCCCTGTAAAAAACTTGGACCAAAATATATAGGACCTTTTCCAATTAAAAGGATCATAAATCCAGTAACAGTAGAATTAGAATTACCCAAAAACCTCAGGCAAATACACCCAATTTTTCATTGCAGCTTGCTGAAAAGAGAGCATCAGTCACCTCTACGGCCAAAAATCCCCCCCCCCACCACCTCCAATCATGGTGGAGGGGGAACAACACTTCGAAATAAAAGAGATCCTTGACTCTAGGAGATATCGTGGAACAACTCAGTACCTAGTTGCCTGGAAACACCTCCCTGCCTCACAAAATGAGTGGGTCCATAAACGTCACGTCAGAGCCCCGAAGCTATTGAAGAAGTTTCACACAGAGTATCCTAACAAGCCTAACTAAATTTTTTACTTGTGTTTTCTTTCAGGTGGATCTCTCTTATTGTTAAGAGGGGCCGGATGTCAGAATCCAATTATATTTCATCTTTAATTATCAAACATAGAAACTCCCAATTCTGCCTTCTCTGGATTCTGCCATAAGAGGGAGAAAAGGGGGAGAGCAAAGGGGCTTTATGGCCCTCACTTCCTTCAGCACACTTCAAAGGACTGAATGTGTGTTTATTGTGGCCTCTAAGCGTTAGCATATCAAAGAAGAGTAATTGCCTTTCATGTAGTTATCTGAAGTCTCCATCCAGACGGAAGAAGAAAGGGGATGGAATTGTGATACTTGAAACTATCACTGGAAGGGGGGTTGATTGGGTGGGACTACTGGGGAACCCCTTAAAACCTTGAATGGGAGAGCTTGAACCCCAAGTCCTGTCTAGCATGCCTGCAACCATTTTCTCTTAATAAAGGATTCCTGTTGGAAGAATTATTCCAAGAGTTCTGTCTTCTGAAGATGCAAAGTGGGGTGGGTCCTTACAGGTAGGTAGGTAGATAGATAGATAGAGATAGGTAGGTAGGTAGGTAGATACAGATAGGTAGGTAGGTAGATAGAGAGAGATAGGTAGGTAAGTAGGTAGATAGATAGATAGAGATTGGTAGGTAGGTAGGTAGATAGATAGATAGATAGATAGATAGATAGATAGATAGATAGATAGATAGATAGATAGATAGAGATAGATAGGTAGGTAGGTAGATAGATAGAGATAGGTAGGTAGGTAGATAGATAGATACAGATATGTAGGTAGGTAGATAGATAGATAGAGATAGGTAGGTAGGTAGATAGATAGAGATAGGTAGGTAGGTCGATAGATAGATACAGATAGGTAGGTAGGTAGATTGATAGATACAGTTAGGTAGGTAGGTAGGTAGATAGATAGATAGAGATAGGTAGGTAGGTAGGTAGGTAGAGATAGTTAGGTAGGTAGGTAGATAGAAAGAGATAGGTAGGTAGGTAGATAGATAGATAGAGATAGGTAGGTATGTAGATAGATAGATAGATAGATAGATAGATAGATAGATAGATAGATAGATAGATAGATAGATAGATAGATAGATAGATAGATAGATAGATAGATAGATAGATAGATAGATAGATAGATAAAGCTAGGTAGGTAGGTAGATAGATAGATAGAGATAGGTAGGTAGGTAGACTGATAGATACAGATAGGTAGGTAGGTAGGTAGGTAGATAGAGATAGGTAGGTAGGTAGATAGATAGATAGAGATATTTAGGTAGGTAGGTAGATAGATACAGATAGGTAGGTAGGTAGATAGATAAATACTGATAGGTCGGTAGGTAGATAGATAGATAGAGATAGGTAGGTAGGTAGATAGATAGATAGAGATAGGTAGGTAGGTAGATAGATAAATACAGATAGGTAGGTAGGTAGATAGATAAATACTGATAGGTCGGTAGGTAGATAGATAGATAGAGATAGGTAGGTAGGTAGATAGATAGATAGAGATAGGTAGGTAGGTAGATAGATAAATACAGATAGGTAGGTAGGTAGGTAGATAGATAGAGATAGGTAGGTAGGTAGGTAGATAGATACAGATAGGTAGGTAGGTAGATTGATAGATACAGGTAGGTAGATAGGTAGATTGATAGATACAGATAGGTAGGTAGGTAGATAGACAGATACAGATAGGTAGGTAGGTAGATAGATAGATAGAGATAGGTAGGTAGCTAGATAGATAAATACAGATAGGTAGGTAGGTATGTAGGTAGATAGAGATAGGTAGGTAGGTAGATAGATAGATAGAGATAGGTAGGTAGGTAGATTGATAGATACAGATAGGTAGGTAGGTAGATAGATAGATAGATAGAGATAGGTAGGTAGGTAGATAGATAAATACAGATAGGTAGGTAAGTAGATTGATAGATACAGATAGGTAGGTAGGTAGGTAGGTAGATAGATAGATACAGATAGGTAGGTAGGTAGATAGATAGATAGAGATAGGTAGGTAGGTAGGTAGATAAATACAGATAGGTAGGTAGGTAGATAGATAGATACAGATAGGTAGGTAGGTAGGTAGATAAATACAGATAGGTAGGTAGGTAGATAGATAGATAGAGAGGTAGGTAGGTAGATTGATAGATACAGATAGGTAGGTAGGTAGATTGATAGATACAGATAGGTAGGTAGGTAGATAGATAGATACAGATAGGTAGGTAGGTAGGTAGATAAATACAGATAGGTAGGTAGGTAGATAGATAGATAGAGAGGTACGTAGGTAGATTGATAGATACAGATAGGTAGGTAGGTAGATTGATAGATACAGATAGGTAGGTAGGTAGATTGATAGATAGAGATAGGTAGGTAGGTAGATTGATAGATACAGATAGGTAGGTAGGTAGATTGATAGATAGAGATAGTTAGGTAGCTAGATAGATAAATACAGATAGGTAGGTAGGTAGATAGATAGAGATAGGTAGGTAGGTAGATAGATAGATAGATAGAGATAGGTAGGTAGGTAGATAGATAGATACAGATAGGTAGGTAGGTAGATAGATAGATACAGATAGGTAGGTAGGTAGATAGATAAATACAGATAGGTAGGTAGGTAGATAGATAGAGATAGGTAGGTATGTAGATTGATAGATACAGATAGGTAGGTAGGTAGATTGATAGATACAGATAGGTAGGTAGGTAGGTAGGTAGATAGATACAGATAGGTAGGTAAGTAGATAGATACAGATAGGTAGGTAGGTAGATAGATAGATACAGATAGGTAGGTAGGTAGGTAGATAAATACAGATAGGTAGGTAGGTAGATAGATAGATAGAGAGGTAGGTAGGTAGATTGATAGATACAGATAGGTAGGTATGTAGATTGATAGATACAGATAGGTAGGTAGGTAGGTAGGTAGGTAGATAGATACAGATAGGTAGGTAAGTAGATAGATAGATAGAGATAGGTAGGTAAGTAGATAGATAGAGATAGATAGGTAAGTAGACTGATAGAGACAGATATGTAGGTAGGTAGATTGATAGATAGAGATAGGTAGGTAGGTAGATTGATAGATACAGATAGGTAGGTAGGTAGATTGATAGATAGAGATAGTTAGGTAGCTAGATAGATAAATACAGATAGGTAGGTAGGTAGATTGATAGATACAGATAGGTAGGTAGGTAGATTGATAGATAGAGATAGGTAGGTAGGTAGATTGATAGATACAGATAGGTAGGTAGGTAGATTGATAGATAGAGAAAGTTAGGTAGTTAGATAGATAAATACAGATAGGTAGGTAGGTAGATAGATAGAGATAGGTAGGTAGGTAGATAGATAGATAGATAGAGATAGGTAGGTAGGTAGATAGATAGATAGAGATAGGTAGGTAAGTAGATAGATAGATAGAGATAGGTAGGTAGGTAGATTGATAGATACAGATAGGTAGGTAGGTAGATAGATAGATCAGATAGGTAGGTAGGTAGATAGATAGATAGAGATAGGTAGGTAGCTAGATAGATAAATACAGATAGGTAGGTAGGTATGTAGATAGATAGAGATAGGTAGGTAGATAGATAGATAGAGATAGGTAGGTAGGTAGATTGATAGATACAGATAGGTAGGTAGGTAGATAGATAGATAGAGATAGGTAGGTAGGTAGATAGATAAATACAGATAGGTAGGTAAGTAGATTGATAGATACAGATAGGTAGGTAGGTAGGTAGGTAGATAGATAGATACAGATAGGTAGGTAGGTAGATAGATAGATAGAGATAGGTAGGTAGGTAGGTAGATAAATACAGATAGGTAGGTAGGTAGATAGATAGATACAGATAGGTAGGTAGGTAGGTAGGTAGATAAATACAGATAGGTAGGTAGGTAGATAGATAGATAGAGAGGTAGGTAGGTAGATTGATAGATACAGATAGGTAGGTAGGTAGATTGATAGATACAGATAGGTAGGTAGGTAGATAGATAGATACAGATAGGTAGGTAGGTAGGTAGATAAATACAGATAGGTAGGTAGGTAGATAGATAGATAGAGAGGTAGGTAGGTAGATTGATAGATACAGATAGGTAGGTAGGTAGATTGATAGATACAGATAGGTAGGTAGGTAGATTGATAGATAGAGATAGGTAGGTAGGTAGATTGATAGATACAGATAGGTAGGTAGGTAGATTGATAGATAGAGATAGTTAGGTAGCTAGATAGATAAATACAGATAGGTAGGTAGGTAGATAGATAGAGATAGGTAGGTAGGTAGATAGATAGATAGATAGAGATAGGTAGGTAGGTAGATAGATAGATACAGATAGGTAGGTAGGTAGATAGATAGATACAGATAGGTAGGTAGGTAGATAGATAAATACAGATAGGTAGGTAGGTAGATAGATAGAGATAGGTAGGTATGTAGATTGATAGATACAGATAGGTAGGTAGGTAGATTGATAGATACAGATAGGTAGGTAGGTAGGTAGGTAGATAGATACAGATAGGTAGGTAAGTAGATAGATACAGATAGGTAGGTAGGTAGATAGATAGATACAGATAGGTAGGTAGGTAGGTAGATAAATACAGATAGGTAGGTAGGTAGATAGATAGATAGAGAGGTAGGTAGGTAGATTGATAGATACAGATAGGTAGGTATGTAGATTGATAGATACAGATAGGTAGGTAGGTAGGTAGGTAGGTAGATAGATACAGATAGGTAGGTAAGTAGATAGATAGATAGAGATAGGTAGGTAAGTAGATAGATAGATAGAGATAGATAGGTAAGTAGACTGATAGAGACAGATATGTAGGTAGGTAGATTGATAGATAGAGATAGGTAGGTAGGTAGATTGATAGATACAGATAGGTAGGTAGGTAGATTGATAGATAGAGATAGTTAGGTAGCTAGATAGATAAATACAGATAGGTAGGTAGGTAGATTGATAGATACAGATAGGTAGGTAGGTAGATTGATAGATAGAGATAGGTAGGTAGGTAGATTGATAGATACAGATAGGTAGGTAGGTAGATTGATAGATAGAGATAGTTAGGTAGTTAGATAGATAAATACAGATAGGTAGGTAGGTAGATAGATAGAGATAGGTAGGTAGGTAGATAGATAGATAGATAGATAGAGATAGGTAGGTAGGTAGATAGATAGATAGAGATAGGTAGGTAAGTAGATAGATAGATAGAGATAGGTAGGTAGGTAGATTGATAGATACAGATAGGTAGGTAGGTAGATAGATAGATCAGATAGGTAGGTAGGTAGATAGATAGATAGAGATAGGTAGGTAGCTAGATAGATAAATACAGATAGGTAGGTAGGTATGTAGATAGATAGAGATAGGTAGGTAGGTAGATAGATAGATAGAGATAGGTAGGTAGGTAGATTGATAGATACAGATAGGTAGGTAGGTAGATAGATAGATAGATAGAGATAGGTAGGTAGGTAGATAGATAAATACAGATAGGTAGGTAAGTAGATTGATAGATACAGATAGGTAGGTAGGTAGGTAGGTAGATAGATAGATACAGATAGGTAGGTAGGTAGATAGATAGATAGAGATAGGTAGGTAGGTAGGTAGATAAATACAGATAGGTGGGTAGGTAGATAGATAGATACAGATAGGTAGGTAGGTAGGTAGATAAATACAGATAGGTAGGTAGGTAGATAGATAGATAGAGAGGTAGGTAGGTAGATTGATAGATACAGATAGGTAGGTAGGTAGATTGATAGATACAGATAGGTAGGTAGGTAGATAGATAGATACAGATAGGTAGGTAGGTAGGTAGATAAATACAGATAGGTAGGTAGGTAGATAGATAGATAGAGAGGTAGGTAGGTAGATTGATAGATACAGATAGGTAGGTAGGTAGATTGATAGATACAGATAGGTAGGTAGGTAGATTGATAGATAGAGATAGGTAGGTAGGTAGATTGATAGATACAGATAGGTAGGTAGGTAGATTGATAGATAGAGATAGTTAGGTAGCTAGATAGATAAATACAGATAGGTAGGTAGGTAGATAGATAGAGATAGGTAGGTAGGTAGATAGATAGATAGATAGATAGATAGATAGAGATAGGTAGGTAGATAGATAGATACAGATAGGTAGGTAGGTAGATAGATAGATACAGATAGGTAGGTAGGTAGATAGATAAATACAGATAGGTAGGTAGGTAGATAGATAGAGATAGGTAGGTATGTAGATTGATAGATACAGATAGGTAGGTAGGTAGATTGATAGATACAGATAGGTAGGTAGGTAGGTAGGTAGATAGATACAGATAGGTAGGTAAGTAGATAGATACAGATAGGTAGGTAGGTAGATAGATAGATACAGATAGGTAGGAAGGTAGGTAGATAAATACAGATAGGTAGGTAGGTAGATAGATAGATAGAGAGGTAGGTAGGTAGATTGATAGATACAGATAGGTAGGTATGTAGATTGATAGATACAGATAGGTAGGTAGGTAGGTAGGTAGGTAGGTAGATAGATACAGATAGGTAGGTAAGTAGATAGATAGATAGAGATAGGTAGGTAAGTAGATAGATAGATAGAGATAGATAGGTAAGTAGACTGATAGAGACAGATATGTAGGTAGGTAGATTGATAGATAGAGATAGGTAGGTAGGTAGATTGATAGATACAGATAGGTAGGTAGGTAGATTGATAGATAGAGATAGTTAGGTAGCTAGATAGATAAATACAGATAGGTAGGTAGGTAGATTGATAGATACAGATAGGTAGGTAGGTAGATTGATAGATAGAGATAGGTAGGTAGGTAGATTGATAGATACAGATAGGTAGGTAGGTAGATTGATAGATAGAGATAGTTAGGTAGTTAGATAGATAAATACAGATAGGTAGGTAGGTAGATAGATAGAGATAGGTAGGTAGGTAGATAGATAGATAGATAGAGATAGGTAGGTAGGTAGATAGATAGATAGAGATAGGTAGGTAAGTAGATAGATAGATAGAGATAGGTAGGTAGGTAGATTGATAGATACAGATAGGTAGGTAGGTAGATAGATAGATCAGATAGGTAGGTAGGTAGATAAATACAGATAGGTAGGTAGGTAGATAGATAGATAGAGATAGGTAGGTATGTAGATTGATAGATACAGATAGGTAGGTAGGTAGGTAGATAGATACAGATAGGTAGGTAGGTAGATAGATAGATACAGATAGGTAGGTAGGTAGATAGATAGATAGAGATAGGTAGGTAGGTGGATAGATAAATATAGATAGGTAGGTAGGTAGGTAGATAGATAGATAGAGATAGCTAGGTAGGTAGATTGATAGATACAGATAGGTAGGTAGGTAGATAGATAGATACAGATAGGTAGGTAGGTAGATAGATAAATAAAGATAGGTAGGTAGGTAGATAGATAGACAGATAGAGATAGGTAGGTAGGTAGATTGATAGATGCAGATAGGTAGGTAGGTAGATTGATAGATACAGATAGGTAGGTAGGTAGGTAGATAGACAGATACAGATAGGTAGGTAGATAGATAGATAGATAGAGATAGGTAGGTAGCTAGATAGATAAATACAGATAGGTAGGTAGGTAGGTAGTTAGATAGAGATAGGCAGGTAGGTAGATAGATAGATAGAGATAGGTAGGTAGGTAGATTGATAGATACAGATAGGTAGGTAGGTAGATTGATAGATACAGATAGGTAGGTAGGTAAGTAGATAGATACAGATAGGTAGGTAGGTAGGTAGATAAATAAAGATAGGTAGGTAGGTAGATAGATAGATAGATAGATAGATAGATAGAGATAGGTAGGTAGGTAGATTGATAGATACAGATAGGTAGGTAGGTAGATAGATAGATAGAGATAGGTAGGTAGGTAGGTAGATACAGATAGGTAGGTAGGTAGATAGAGAGAGATAGGTAGGTAAGTAGGTAGATAGATAGATAGAGATTGGTAGGTAGGTAGGTAGATAGATAGATAGATAGATAGATAGATAGATAGATAGATAGATAGATAGATAGATAGATAGATAGATAGATAGATAGATAGATAGAGATAGATAGGTAGGTAGGTAGATAGATAGAGATAGGTAGGTAGGTAGATAGATAGATACAGATATGTAGGTAGGTAGATAGATAGATAGAGATAGGTAGGTAGGTAGGTAGATACAGATAGGTAGGTAGGTAGATAGAGAGAGATAGGTAGGTAAGTAGGTAGATAGATAGATAGAGATTGGTAGGTAGGTAGATAGATAGATAGATAGATAGATGGATAGATAGATAGATAGATAGGTAGGTAGGTAGGTAGATAGATAGAGATAGGTAGGTAGGTAGATAGATAGATAGATACAGATATGTAGGTAGGTAGATAGATAGATAGAGATAGGTAGGTAGGTAGATAGATAGAGATAGGTAGGTAGGTCGATAGATAGATACAGATAGGTAGGTAGGTAGATAGATAGATAGAGATAGGTAGGTAGGTAGGTAGGTAGAGATAGTTAGGTAGGTAGGTAGATAGAAAGAGATAGGTAGGTAGGTAGATAGATAGATAGAGATAGGTAGGTATGTAGATAGATAGATAGATAGATAGATAGATAGATAGATAGATAGATAGATAGATAGATAGATAGATAGATAGATAGATAGATAAAGCTAGGTAGGTAGGTAGATAGATAGATAGAGATAGGTAGGTAGGTAGACTGATAGATACAGATAGGTAGGTAGGTAGGTAGATAGAGATAGGTAGGTAGGTAGATAGATAGATAGAGATATTTAGGTAGGTAGGTAGATAGATACAGATAGGTAGGTAGGTAGATAGATAAATACTGATAGGTCGGTAGGTAGATAGATAGATAGAGATAGGTAGGTAGGTAGATAGATAGATAGAGATAGGTAGGTAGGTAGATTGATAGATAGAGATAGGTAGGTAGGTAGATTGATAGATACAGATAGGTAGGTAGGTAGATTGATAGATAGAGATAGTTAGGTAGCTAGATAGATAAATACAGATAGGTAGGTAGGTAGATAGATAGAGATAGGTAGGTAGGTAGGTAGATAGATAGATACAGATAGGTAGGTAGGTAGATAGATAGATACAGATAGGTAGGTAGGTAGATAGATAGATACAGATAGGTAGGTAGGTAGATAGATAGAGATAGGTAGGTATGTAGATTGATAGATACAGATAGGTAGGTAGGTAGATTGATAGATACAGATAGGTAGGTAGGTAGGTAGGTAGGTAGGTAGATAGATACAGATAGGTAGGTAAGTAGATAGATACAGATAGGTAGGTAGGTAGATAGATAGATACAGATAGGTAGGTAGGTAGGTAGATAAATACAGATAGGTAGGTAGGTAGATAGATAGAGATAGGTAGGTATGTAGATTGATAGATACAGATAGGTAGGTAGGTAGATTGATAGATAGAGATAGGTAGGTAGGTAGATTGATAGATACAGATAGGTAGGTAGGTAGATTGATAGATAGAGATAGTTAGGTAGTTAGATAGATAAATACAGATAGGTAGGTAGGTAGATAGATAGAGATAGGTAGGTAGGTAGATAGATAGATAGATAGAGATAGGTAGGTAGGTAGATAGATAGATAGAGATAGGTAGGTAAGTAGATAGATAGATAGAGATAGGTAGGTAGGTAGATTGATAGATACAGATAGGTAGGTAGGTAGATAGATAGATCAGATAGGTAGGTAGGTAGATAAATACAGATAGGTAGGTAGGTAGATAGATAGATAGAGATAGGTAAGTATGTAGATTGATAGATACAGATAGGTAGGTAGGTAGGTAGATAGATACAGATAGGTAGGTAGGTAGATAGATAGATACAGATAGGTAGGTAGGTAGATAGATAGATAGAGATAGGTAGGTAGGTGGATAGATAAATATAGATAGGTAGGTAGGTAGGTAGATAGATAGATAGAGATAGGTAGGTAGGTAGACTGATAGATACAGATAGGTAGGTAGGTAGATAGATAGATACAGATAGGTAGGTAGGTAGATAGATAGATAGAGATAGGTAGGTAGGTAGATAGATAAATATAGATAGGTAGGTAGGTAGGTAGGTAGATAGATAGAGATAGCTAGGTAGGTAGATTGATAGATACAGATAGGTAGGTAGGTAGATAGATAGATACAGATAGGTAGGTAGGTAGATAGATAAATAAAGATAGGTAGGTAGGTAGATAGATAGACAGATAGAGATAGGTAGGTAGGTAGATTGATAGATGCAGATAGGTAGGTAGGTAGATTGATAGATACAGATAGGTAGGTAGGTAGGTAGATAGACAGATACAGATAGGTAGGTAGGTAGATAGATAGATAGAGATAGGTAGGTAGCTAGATAGATAAATACAGATAGGTAGGTAGGTAGGTAGTTAGATAGAGATAGGTAGGTAGGTAGATAGATAGATAGAGATAGGTAGGTATGTAGATTGATAGATACAGATAGGTAGGTAGTTAGATTGATAGATACAGATAGGTAGGTAGGTAGGTAGGTAGTTAGATAGATACAGATAGGTAGGTAGGTAGATAGATAGATACAGATAGGTAGGTAGGTAGATAGATAGATAGAGATAGGTAGGTAGGTAGATAGATAAATACAGATAGGTAGGTAGGTAGGTAGATAGATAGATAGAGATAGCTAGGTAGGTAGATTGATAGATACAGATAGGTAGGTAGGTAGATAGATAGATACAGATAGGTAGGTAGGTAGATAGATAAATACAGATATGTAGGTAGGTAGATAGATAGATAGATAGATAGATAGATAGAGATAGGTAGGTAGGTAGATTGATAGATACAGATAGGTAGGTAGGTAGATTGATAGATACAGATAGGTAGGTAGGTAGGTAGATAGATACAGATAGGTAGGTAGGTAGATTGATAGATACAGATAGGTAGGTAGGTAGATAGATAGATACAGATAGGTAGGTAGGTAGGTAGATAAATACAGATAGAGATAGGTAGGTAGGTAGATTGATAGATACAGATAGGTAGGTAGGTAGATAGATAGATAGATAGATAGATAGATAGATAGATAGAGATAGGTAGGTAGGTAGATTGATAGATACAGATAGGTAGGTAGATAGATTGATAGATAGAGATAGGTAGGTAGGTAGATTGATAGATACAGATAGGTAGGTAGGTAGATTGATAGATACAGATAGGTAGGTAGGTATGTAGATAGATACAGATAGGTAGGTAAGTAGATAGATAGATAGAGATAGATAGATAGGTAAGTAGATTGATAGAGACAGATAGGTAGGTAGGTATAGAGATAGGTAGGTAGCCAGATAGATAAATACAGATAGGTAGGTAGGTAAGTAGATAGATATAGATAGGTAGGTAGGTAGATAGATAGATAGAGATAGGTAGGTAGGTAGATAGATAGATACAGATAGGTAGGTAGGTAGATAGATAGATACAGATAGGTAGGTAGGTAGATAGATAGATAGAGATAGGTAGGTATGTAGATTGATAGATACAGATAGGTAGGTAGGTAGATTGATAGAAACAGATAGGTAGGTAGGTAGGTAGATAGATACAGATAGGTAGGTAAGTAGATTGATAGATACAGATAGGTAGGTAGATAGATAGATAGATACAGATAGGTAGGTAGGTAGGTAGGTAGATAAATACAGATAGGTAGGTAGGTAGGTAGATAGATAGAGATAGGTAGGTAGGTAGATTGATAGATACAGATAGGTAGGTAGGTAGATTGATAGATACAGATAGGTAGGTAGGTAGGTAGATAGATACAGATAGGTAGGTAAGTAGATAGATAGATAGATAGAGATAGATAGGTAAGTATATTGATAGAGACAGATAGGTAGGTAGGTAGATAGATAGATAGAGATAGGTAGGTAGGTAGATAGATAAATACAGATAGGTAGGTAGGTAGGTAGATAGATACAGATAGGTAGGTAAGTAGATAGATAGATAGAGATAGATAGGTAAGTATATTGATAGAGACAGATAGGTAGGTAGGTAGATAGATAGATAGAGATAGGTAGGTAGGTAGATAGATAAATACAGATAGGTAGGTAGGTAGGTAGATAGATAGAGATAGGTAGGTAGGTAGATAGATAGATAGAGATAGGTAGGTAGGTAGATTGATAGATACAGATAGGTAGGTAGGTAGATAGATAGATACAGATAGGTAGGTAGGTAGATAGATAAATACAGATAGGTAGGTAGGTAGATAGATAGATACAGATAGGTAGGTAGGTAGATTGATAGATACAGATAGGTAGGTAGGTAGGTAGATAGATACAGATAGGTAGGTAGGTAGATTGATAGATACAGATAGGTAAGTAGGTAGATAGATGGATACAGATAGGTAGGTAGGTAGGTAGATAAATACAGATAGGTAGGTAGGTAGATAGATAGATAGAGATAGGTAGGTAGGTAGATTGATAGATACAGATAGGTAGGTAGGTAGATTGATAGATACAGATAGGTAGGTAGGTAGGTAGATAGATACAGATAGGTAGGTAAGTAGATAGATAGATAGAGATAGATAGGTAAGTAGATTGATAGAGACAGATAGGTAGGTAGGTAGATAGATAGATAGATAGATAGAGATAGGTAGGTAGCTAGATAGATAAATACAGATAGGTAGGTAGGTAGGTAGATAGATAGAGATAGGTAGGTAGGTAGATAGATAGATAGAGATAGCTAGGTAGGTAGATTGATAGATACAGATAGGTAGGTAGGTAGATAGATAGATACAGATAGGTAGGTAGGTAGATAGATAGATAGAGATAGGTAGGTATGTAGAATGATAGATACAGATAGGTAGGTAGGTAGATTGATAGATACAGATAGGTAGGTAGGTAGATTGATAGATACAGATAGGTAGGTAGGTAGATTTATAGATACAGATAGGTAGGTAGGTAGATAGATAGATACAGATAGGTAGGTAGGTAGGTAGATAAATACAGATAGGTAGGTAGGTAGATAGATAGAGATAGGTAGGTAGGTAGATTGATAGATACAGATAGGTAGGTAGGTAGATTGATAGATACAGATAGGTAGGTAGGTAGGTAGGTAGGTAGATAGATACAGATAGGTAGGTAAGTAGATAGATAGATAGAGATAGATAGGTAAGTAGATTGATAGAGACAGATAGGTAGGTAGGTAGGTAGATAGATAGATAGAGATACGTAGGTAGCTAGATAGATTACAGATAGGTAGGTAGGTAGGTAGGTAGATAGAGATAGGTAGGTAGGTAGATAGATAGATAGATAGATAGATAGATAGATAGATAGATAGATAGATAGATAGAGATAGGTAGGTAGGTAGGTAGATAGATAGATACAGATAGGTAGGTAGGTAGATAGATAAATACAGATAGGTAGGTAGATAGATAGATAGATAGATAGATAGATAGATAGATAGATAGATAGATAGATAGATAGATAGATAGAGATAGGTAGGTAGGCAGATTGATAGATACAGATAGGTAGGTAGGTAGATTGATAGATACAGATAGGTAGGTAGGTAGGTAGATAGATACAGATAGGTAGGTAGGTAGATTGATAGATACAGATAGGTAGGTAGGTAGATAGATAGATACAGATAGGTAGGTAGGTAGGTAGATAAATACAGATAGAGATAGGTAGGTAGGTAGATTGATAGATACAGATAGGTAGGTAGGTAGATAGATAGATAGAGATAGGTAGGTAGGTAGATTGATAGATACAGATAGGTAGGTAGGTAGATTGATAGATAGAGATAGGTAGGTAGGTAGATTGATAGATACAGATAGGTAGGTAGGTAGGTAGATAGATACAGATAGGTAGGTAGGTAGATAGATAGATACAGATAGGTAGGTAGGTAGATAGATAGATAGAGATAGGTAGGTAGGTAGATAGATAAATACAGATAGGTAGGTAGGTAGGTATATAGATAGATAGAGATAGCTAGGTAGGTAGATTGATAGATACAGATAGGTAGGTAGGTAGATAGATAGATACAGATAGGTAGGTAGGTAGATAGATAAATACAGATAGGTAGGTAGGTAGATAGATAGATAGATAGAGATAGGTAGGTAGGTAGATTGATAGATACAGATAGGTAGGTAGGTAGATTGATAGATACAGATAGGTAGGTAGGTAGGTAGGTAGGTAGATAGATACAGATAGGTAGGTAGGTAGATTGATAGATACAGATAGGTAGGTAGGTAGATAGATAGATACAGATAGGTAGGTAGGTAGGTAGATAAATACAGATAGAGATAGGTAGGTAGGTAGATTGATAGATACAGATAGGTAGGTAGGTAGATAGATAGATAGAGATAGGTAGGTAGGTAGATTGATAGATACAGATAGGTAGGTAGGTAGATTGATAGATAGAGATAGGTAGGTAGGTAGATTGATAGATACAGATAGGTAGGTAGGTAGGTAGATAGATAGAGATAGGTAGGTAGGTAGATAGATAGATAGATAGAGATAGGTAGGTAGGTAGATTGATAGATACAGATAGGTAGGTAGGTAGATAGATAGAGATAGGTAGGTATGTAGATTGATAGATACAGATAGGTAGGTAGGTAGATTGATAGATAGAGATAGGTAGGTAGGTAGATTGATAGATACAGATAGGTAGGTAGGTAGGTAGGTAGATAGATAGAGATAGGTAGGTAGGTAGATAGATAGATACAGATAGGTAGGTAGGTAGATAGATAAATACAGATAGGTAGGTAGGTAGATAGATAGATAGATAGATAGAGATAGGTAGGTAGGCAGATTGATAGATACAGATAGGTAGGTAGGTAGATAGATAGATAGAGATAGGTAGGTAGGTAGGTAGATAGATACAGATAGGTAGGTAGGTAGATTGATAGATACAGATAGGTAGGTAGGTAGGTAGATAGATACAGATAGGTAGGTAGGTAGATAGATAGATACAGATAGGTAGGTAGGTAGATAGATAGATAGAGATAGGTAGGTAGGTAGATAGATAAATACAGATAGGTAGGTAGGTAGGTATATAGATAGATAGAGATAGCTAGGTAGGTAGATTGATAGATACAGATAGGTAGGTAGGTAGATAGATAGATACAGATAGGTAGGTAGGTAGATAGATAAATACAGATAGGTAGGTAGGTAGATAGATAGATAGATAGATAGATAGAGATAGGTAGGTAGGTAGATTGATAGATACAGATAGGTAGGTAGGTAGATTGATAGATACAGATAGGTAGGTAGGTAGGTAGATAGATACAGATAGGTAGGTAGGTAGATTGATAGATACAGATAGGTAGGTAGGTAGATAGATAGATACAGATAGGTAGGTAGGTAGGTAGATAAATACAGATAGAGATAGGTAGGTAGGTAGATTGATAGATACAGATAGGTAGGTAGGTAGATAGATAGATAGAGATAGGTAGGTAGGTAGATTGATAGATACAGATAGGTAGGTAGGTAGATTGATAGATAGAGATAGGTAGGTAGGTAGATTGATAGATACAGATAGGTAGGTAGGTAGGTAGGTAGATAGATAGAGATAGGTAGGTAGGTAGATAGATAGATAGAGATAGGTAGGTAGGTAGATTGATAGATACAGATAGGTAGGTAGGTAGATAGATAGAGATAGGTAGGTATGTAGATTGATAGATACAGATAGGTAGGTAGGTAGATTGATAGATAGAGATAGATAGGTAAGTATATTGATAGAGACAGATAGGTAGGTAGGTAGATAGATAGATAGAGATAGGTAGGTAGGTAGATAGATAAATACAGATAGGTAGGTAGGTAGGTAGATAGATAGAGATAGGTAGGTATGTAGATAGATAGATAGAGATAGGTAGGTAGGTAGATTGATAGATACAGATAGGTAGGTAGGTAGATAGATAGATACAGATAGGTAGGTAGGTAGATAGATAAATACAGATAGGTAGGTAGGTAGATAGATAGATAGAGATAGGTAGGTAGGTAGATTGATAGATACAGATAGGTAGGTAGGTAGATTGATAGATACAAATAGGTAGGTAGGTAGGTAGATAGATACAGGTAGGTAGGTAGGTAGATTGATAGATACAGATAGGTAAGTAGGTAGATAGATGGATACAGATAGATAGGTAGGTAGGTAGATAAATACAGATAGGTAGGTAGGTAGATAGATAGATAGAGATAGGTAGGTAGGTAGATTGATAGATACAGATAGGTAGGTAGGTAGATTGATAGATACAGATAGGTAGGTAGGTAGGTAGATAGATACAGATAGGTAGGTAAGTAGATAGATAGATAGAGATAGATAGGTAAGTAGATTGATAGAGACAGATAGGTAGGTAGGTAGATAGATAGATAGATAGAGATAGGTAGGTAGCTAGATAGATAAATACAGATAGGTAGGTAGGTAGGTAGATAGATAGAGATAGGTAGGTAGGTAGATAGATAGATAGATAGAGATAGCTAGGTAGGTAGATTGATAGATACAGATAGGTAGGTAGGTAGATAGATAGATACAGATAGGTAGGTAAGTAGATAGATAAATACAGATAGGTAGGTAGGTAGATAGATAGATAGAGATAGGTAGGTATTTAGAATGATAGATACAGATAGGTAGGTAGGTAGATTGATAGATACAGATAGGTAGGTAGGTAGATTGATAGATACAGATAGGTAGGTAGGTAGATTTATAGATACAGATAGGTAGGTAGGTAGATAGATAGATACAGATAGGTAGGTAGGTAGGTAGATAAATACAGATAGGTATGTAGGTAGATAGATAGAGATAGATAGGTAAGTAGATTGATAGATACAGATAGGTAGGTAGGTAGATAGATAGATAGAGATACGTAGGTAGCTAGATAGATTACAGATAGGTAGGTAGGTAGGTAGGTAGGTAGATAGAGATAGATAGATAGATAGATAGATAGATAGATAGATAGATAGATAGATAGATAGATAGATAGATAGATAGATAGATAGATAGATAGAGATAGGTAGGTAGGTAGGTAGGTAGATAGATACAGATAGGTAGGTAGGTAGATAGATAAATACAGATAGGTAGGTAGGTAGATAGATAGATAGATAGATAGATAGATAGATAGATAGATAGATAGATAGATAGATAGATAGATAGATAGATAGATAGATAGATAGAGATAGGTAGGTAGGCAGATTGATAGATACAGATAGGTAGGTAGGTAGATAGATAGATAGAGATAGGTAGGTAGGTAGGTAGATAGATACAGATAGGTAGGTAGGTAGATTGATAGATACAGATAGGTAGGTAGGTAGGTAGATAGATACAGATAGGTAGGTAGGTAGATAGATAGATACAGATAGGTAGGTAGGTAGATAGATAGATAGAGATAGGTAGGTAGGTAGATAGATAAATACAGATAGGTAGGTAGGTAGGTATATAGATAGATAGAGATAGCTAGGTAGGTAGATTGATAGATACAGATAGGTAGGTAGGTAGATAGATAGATACAGATAGGTAGGTAGGTAGATAGATAAATACAGATAGGTAGGTAGGTAGGTAGATAGATAGATAGATAGATAGAGATAGGTAGGTAGGTAGATTGATAGATAAAGATAGGTAGGTAGGTAGATTGATAGATACAGATAGGTAGGTAGGTAGATTGATAGATAGAGATAGGTAGGTAGGTAGATTGATAGATACAGATAGGTAGGTAGGTAGATTGATAGATAGAGATAGGTAGGTAGGTAGATTGATAGATACAGATAGGTAGGTAGGTAGGTAGATAGATACAGATAGGTAGGTAGGTAGATAGATAGATACAGATAGGTAGGTAGGTAGATAGATAGATAGAGATAGGTAGGTAGGTAGATAGATAAATACAGATAGGTAGGTAGGTAGGTATATAGATAGATAGAGATAGCTAGGTAGGTAGATTGATAGATACAGATAGGTAGGTAGGTAGATAGATAGATACAGATAGGTAGGTAGGTAGATAGATAAATACAGATAGGTAGGTAGGTAGGTAGATAGATAGATAGATAGATAGAGATAGGTAGGTAGGTAGATTGATAGATAAAGTTAGGTAGGTAGGTAGATTGATAGATACAGATAGGTAGGTAGGTAGATTGATAGATAGAGATAGGTAGGTAGGTAGATTGATAGATACAGATAGGTAGGTAGGTAGATTGATAGATAGAGATAGGTAGGTAGGTAGATTGATAGATACAGATAGGTAGGTAGGTAGGTAGATAGATACAGATAGGTAGGTAGGTAGATAGATAGATACAGATAGGTAGGTAGGTAGATAGATAGATAGAGATAGGTAGGTAGGTAGATAGATAAATACAGATAGGTAGGTAGGTAGGTATATAGATAGATAGAGATAGCTAGGTAGGTAGATTGATAGATACAGATAGGTAGGTAGGTAGATAGATAGATACAGATAGGTAGGTAGGTAGATAGATAAATACAGATAGGTAGGTAGGTAGATAGATAGATAGATAGAGATAGGTAGGTAGGTAGATTGATAGATACAGATAGGTAGGTAGGTAGATTGATAGATACAGATAGGTAGGTAGGTAGGTAGGTAGATAGATACAGATAGGTAGGTAGGTAGATTGATAGATACAGATAGGTAGGTAGGTAGATAGATAGATACAGATAGGTAGGTAGGTAGGTAGATAAATACAGATAGAGATAGGTAGGTAGGTAGATTGATAGATACAGATAGGTAGGTAGGTAGATAGATAGATAGAGATAGGTAGGTAGGTAGATTGATAGATACAGATAGGTAGGTAGGTAGATTGATAGATAGAGATAGGTAGGTAGGTAGATTGATAGATACAGATAGGTAGGTAGGTAGGTAGATAGATAGAGATAGGTAGGTAGGTAGATAGATAGATAGAGATAGGTAGGTAGGTAGATTGATAGATACAGATAGGTAGGTAGGTAGATTGATAGATAGAGATAGGTAGGTAGGTAGATTGATAGATACAGATAGGTAGGTAGGTAGATTGATAGATAGAGATAGGTAGGTAGGTAGATTGATAGATACAGATAGGTAGGTAGGTAGGTAGATAGATACAGATAGGTAGGTAGGTAGATAGATAGATACAGATAGGTAGGTAGGTAGATAGATAGATAGAGATAGGTAGGTAGGTAGATAGATAAATACAGATAGGTAGGTAGGTATATAGATAGATAGAGATAGCTAGGTAGGTAGATTGATAGATACAGATAGGTAGGTAGGTAGATAGATAGATACAGATAGGTAGGTAGGTAGATAGATAAATACAGATAGGTAGGTAGGTAGGTAGATAGATAGATAGATAGATAGAGATAGGTAGGTAGGTAGATTGATAGATAAAGATAGGTAGGTAGGTAGATTGATAGATACAGATAGGTAGGTAGGTAGATTGATAGATAGAGATAGGTAGGTAGGTAGATTGATAGATACAGATAGGTAGGTAGGTAGATTGATAGATAGAGATAGGTAGGTAGGTAGATTGATAGATACAGATAGGTAGGTAGGTAGGTAGATAGATACAGATAGGTAGGTAGGTAGATAGATAGATACAGATAGGTAGGTAGGTAGATAGATAGATAGAGATAGGTAGGTAGGTAGATAGATAAATACAGATAGGTAGGTAGGTAGGTATATAGATAGATAGAGATAGCTAGGTAGGTAGATTGATAGATACAGATAGGTAGGTAGGTAGATAGATAGATACAGATAGGTAGGTAGGTAGATAGATAAATACAGATAGGTAGGTAGGTAGATAGATAGATAGATAGATAGAGATAGGTAGGTAGGTACATTGATAGATACAGATAGGTAGGTAGGTAGATTGATAGATACAGATAGGTAGGTAGGTAGGTAGGTAGATAGATACAGATAGGTAGGTAGGTAGATTGATAGATACAGATAGGTAGGTAGGTAGGTAGATAAATACAGATAGAGATAGGTAGGTAGGTAGATTGATAGATACAGATAGGTAGGTAGGTAGATAGATAGATAGAGATAGGTAGGTAGGTAGATTGATAGATACAGATAGGTAGGTAGGTAGATTGATAGATAGAGATAGGTAGGTAGGTAGATTGATAGATACAGATAGGTAGGTAGGTAGGTAGGTAGATAGAGATAGGTAGGTAGGTAGATAGATAGATAGAGATAGGTAGGTAGGTAGATTGATAGATACAGATAGGTAGGTAGGTAGATAGATAGAGATAGGTAGGTATGTAGATTGATAGATACAGATAGGTAGGTAGGTAGATTGATAGATAGAGATAGGTAGGTAGATAGATTGATAGATACAGATAGGTAGGTAGGTAGGTAGGTAGATAGATAGAGATAGGTAGGTAGGTAGATAGATAGATACAGATAGGTAGGTAGGTAGATAGATAAATACAGATAGGTAGGTAGGTAGATAGATAGATAGATAGATAGATAGATAGATAGATAGATAGAGATAGGTAGGTAGGCAGATTGATAGATACAGATAGGTAGGTAGGTAGATAGATAGATAGAGATAGGTAGGTAGGTAGGTAGATAGATACAGATAGGTAGGTAGGTAGATTGATAGATACAGATAGGTAGGTAGGTAGGTAGATAGATACAGATAGGTAGGTAGGTAGATAGATAGATACAGATAGGTAGGTAGGTAGATAGATAGATAGAGATAGGTAGGTAGGTAGATAGATAAATACAGATAGGTAGGTAGGTAGGTATATAGATAGATAGAGATAGCTAGGTAGGTAGATTGATAGATACAGATAGGTAGGTAGGTAGATAGATAGATACAGATAGGTAGGTAGGTAAATAGATAAATACAGATAGGTAGGTAGGTAGATAGATAGATAGATAGATAGATAGATAGATAGATAGATAGATAGATAGATAGATAGATAGATAGAGATAGGTAGGTAGGTAGATTGATAGATACAGATAGGTAGGTAGGTAGATTGATAGATACAGATAGGTAGGTAGGTAGGTAGATAGATACAGATAGGTAGGTAGGTAGATTGATAGATACAGATAGGTAGGTAGGTAGATAGATAGATAGATACAGATAGGTAGGTAGGTAGGTAGATAAATACAGATAGAGATAGGTAGGTAGGTAGATTGATAGATACAGATAGGTAGGTAGGTAGATAGATAGATAGAGATAGGTAGGTAGGTAGATTGATAGATACAGATAGGTAGGTAGGTAGATTGATAGATAGAGATAGGTAGGTAGGTAGATTGATAGATACAGATAGGTAGGTAGGTAGGTAGGTAGATAGATAGAGATAGGTAGGTAGGTAGATAGATAGATAGAGATAGGTAGGTAGGTAGATTGATAGATACAGATAGGTAGGTAGGTAGATAGATAGAGATAGGTAGGTATGTAGATTGATAGATACAGATAGGTAGGTAGGTAGATTGATAGATAGAGATAGATAGGTAAGTATATTGATAGAGACAGATAGGTAGGTAGGTAGATAGATAGATAGAGATAGGTAGTTAGGTAGATAGATAAATACAGATAGGTAGGTAGGTAGGTAGATAGATAGAGATAGGTAGGTATGTAGATAGATAGATAGAGATAGGTAGGTAGGTAGATTGATAGATACAGATAGGTAGGTAGGTAGATAGATAGATACAGATAGGTAGGTAGGTAGATAGATAAATACAGATAGGTAGGTAGGTAGATAGATAGATAGAGATAGGTAGGTAGGTAGATTGATAGATACAGATAGGTAGGTAGGTAGATTGATAGATACAAATAGGTAGGTAGGTAGGTAGATAGATACAGGTAGGTAGGTAGGTAGATTGATAGATACAGATAGGTAAGTAGGTAGATAGATGGATACAGATAGATAGGTAGGTAGGTAGATAAATACAGATAGGTAGGTAGGTAGATAGATAGATAGAGATAGGTAGGTAGGTAGATTGATAGATACAGATAGGTAGGTAGGTAGATTGATAGATACAGATAGGTAGGTAGGTAGGTAGGTAGATACAGATAGGTAGGTAAGTAGATAGATAGATAGAGATAGATAGGTAAGTAGATTGATAGAGACAGATAGGTAGGTAGGTAGATAGATAGATAGATAGATAGAGATAGGTAGGTAGCTAGATAGATAAATACAGATAGGTAGGTAGGTAGGTAGATAGATAGAGATAGGTAGGTAGGTAGATAGATAGATAGAGATAGCTAGGTAGGTAGATTGATAGATACAGATAGGTAGGTAGGTAGATAGATAGATACAGATAGGTAGGTAGGTAGATAGATAAATACAGATAGGTAGGTAGGTAGATAGATAGATAGAGATAGGTAGGTATTTAGAATGATAGATACAGATAGGTAGGTAGGTAGATTGATAGATACAGATAGGTAGGTAGGTAGATTGATAGATACAGATAGGTAGGTAGGTAGATTTATAGATACAGATAGGTAGGTAGGTAGATAGATAGATACAGATAGGTAGGTAGGTAGGTAGATAAATACAGATAGGTAGGTAGGTAGATAGATAGAGATAGATAGGTAAGTAGATTGATAGATACAGATAGGTAGGTAGGTAGATAGATAGATAGAGATACGTAGGTAGCTAGATAGATTACAGATAGGTAGGTAGGTAGGTAGGTAGGTAGGTAGATAGAGATAGGTAGGTAGGTAGATAGATAGATAGATAGATAGATAGATAGATAGATAGATAGATAGATAGATAGATAGATAGATAGATAGATAGAGATAGGTAGGTAGGTAGGTAGGTAGATAGATACAGATAGGTAGGTAGGTAGATAGATAAATACAGATAGGTAGGTAGATAGATAGATAGATAGATAGATAGATAGATAGATAGATAGATAGATAGATAGATAGATAGATAGATAGATAGATAGATAGATAGAGATAGGTAGGTAGGCAGATTGATAGATACAGATAGGTAGGTAGGTAGATAGATAGATAGAGATAGGTAGGTAGGTAGGTAGATAGATACAGATAGGTAGGTAGGTAGATTGATAGATACAGATAGGTAGGTAGGTAGGTAGATAGATACAGATAGGTAGGTAGGTAGATAGATAGATACAGATAGGTAGGTAGGTAGATAGATAGATAGAGATAGGTAGGTAGGTAGATAGATAAATACAGATAGGTAGGTAGGTAGGTATATAGATAGATAGAGATAGCTAGGTAGGTAGATTGATAGATACAGATAGGTAGGTAGGTAGATAGATAGATACAGATAGGTAGGTAGGTAGATAGATAAATACAGATAGGTAGGTAGGTAGGTAGATAGATAGATAGATAGATAGAGATAGGTAGGTAGGTAGATTGATAGATAAAGATAGGTAGGTAGGTAGATTGATAGATACAGATAGGTAGGTAGGTAGGTAGATAGATACAGATATGTAGGTAGGTAGATTGATAGATACAGATAGGTAGGTAGGTAGATAGATAGATACAGATAGGTAGGTAGGTAGGTAGATAAATACAGATAGAGATAGGTAGGTAGGTAGATTGATAGATACAGATAGGTAGGTAGGTAGAGAGATAGATAGAGATAGGTAGTTAGGTAGATTGATAGATACAGATAGGTAGGTAGGTAGATTGATAGATAGAGATAGGGAGGTAGGTAGATTGATAGATACAGATAGGTAGGTATGTAGATTGATAGATACAGATAGGTAGGTAGGTAGGTAGATAGATACAGATAGGTAGGTAAGTAGATAGATAGATAGAGATAGGTAGGTAGCCAGATAGATAAATACAGATAGGTAGGTAGGTAGGTAGATAGATAGAGATAGGTAGGTAGGTAGATAGATAGATAGAGATAGGTAGGTAGCTAGGTAGATAGATAGATACAGATTGGTAGGTAGGTAGATAGATAGATACAGATAGGTAGGTAGGTAGATAGATAAATAGAGATAGGTAGGTAGGTAGATTGATAGATACAGATAGGTAGGTAGGTAGATTGATAGATACAGATAGGTAGGTAGGTGGGTAGGTAGATACAGATAGGTAGGTAGCTAGATAGATAAATACAGATAGGTAGTTAGGTAGGTAGTTAGATAGAGATAGGTAGGTAGGTAGATAGATAGATAGAGATAGGTAGGTATGTAGATTGATAGATACAGATAGGTAGGTAGGTAGATAGATAGATACAGATAGGTAGGTAGGTAGATAGATAAATACAGATAGGTAGGTTGGTAGATAGATAGATAGAGATAGGTAGGTATGTAGATTGATAGATACAGATAGGTAGGTAGGTAGATTGATAGATACAGATAGGTAGGTAGGTAGGTAGATAGATACAGATAGGTAGGTAGGTAGATTGATAGATACAGATAGGTAGGTAGGTAGATAAATACAGATAGGTAGGTAGGTAGATTGATAGATAGAGATAGTTAGGTAGCTAGATAGATAAATACAGATAGGTAGGTAGGTAGATAGATAGAGATAGGTAGGTAGGTAGATAGATAGATAGATAGATAGAGATAGGTAGGTAGGTAGATAGATAGATACAGATAGGTAGGTAGGTAGGTAGATAGATAGAGATAGGTAGGTAGGTAGATAGATATATAGAGATAGCTAGGTAGGTAGATTGATAGATACAGATAAGTAGATAGGTAGATAGATAGATACAGATAGGTAGGTAGGTAGATAGATAGATACAGATAGGTAGGTAGGTAGATTGATAGATACAGATAGGTAGGTAGGTAGGTAGGTAGATACAGATAGGTAGGTAAGTAGATAGATAGATAGAGATAGATAGGTAAGTAGATTGATAGAGACAGATAGATAGGTAGGTAGATAGATAGATAGAGATAGGTAGGTAGCTAGATAGATAAATACAGATAGGTAGGTAGGTAGGTAGATAGATAGAGATAGGTAGGTAGGTAGATAGATATATAGAGATAGCTAGGTAGGTAGATTGATAGATACAGATAGGTAGATAGGTAGATAGATAGATACAGATAGATAGGTAGGTAGATAGATAAATACAGATAGGTAGGTAGGTAGATAGATAGATAGAGATAGGTAGGTATGTACATTGATAGATACAGATAGGTAGGTAGGTAGATTGATAGATACAGATAGGTAGGTAGGTAGATTAATAGATACAGATAGGTAGGTAGGTAGATTTATAGGTACAGATAGGTAGGTAGGTAGATAGATAGATACAGATAGGTAGGTAGGTAGGTAGATAAATACAGATAGGTAGGTAGGTAGATAGATAGATAGAGATAGGTAGGTAGGTAGATTGATAGATACAGATAGGTAGGTAGGTAGATTGATAGATACAGATAGGTAGGTAGGTAGGTAGATACATACAGATAGGTAGGTAAGTAGATAGATAGATAGAGATAGATAGGTAAGTAGATTGATAGAGACAGATAGGTAGGTAGGTAGATAGATAGATAGAGATAGGTAGGTAGCTAGATAGATTACAGATAGGTAGGTAGGTAGGTAGGTAGATAGATAGAGATAGGTAGGTAGGTAGATAGATAGATAGATAGATAGAGATAGGTAGGTAGGTAGATAGATAGATACAGATAGGTAGGTAGATAGATAGATAAATACAGATAGGTAGGTAGGTAGATAGATAGATAGAGATAGGTAGGTATGTAGATTGATAGATACAGATAGGTAGGTAGGTAGATTGATAGATACAGATAGGTAGGTAGGTAGATTGATACAGATAGGTAGGTAGGTAGGTAGGTAGATAAATAAAGATAGGTAGGTTGGTAGATAGATAGATAGATAGATAGAGTTAGGTAGGTAGGTAGATTGATAGATACAGATTGGTAGGTAGGTAGATAGATAGATAGAGATAGGTAGGTAGGTAGGTAGGTAGGTAGATAGATACAAATAGGTAGGTAGGTAGATAGATAGATAGAGATAGGTAGGTAAGTAGGTAGATAGATAGATAGAGATAGGTAGGTAGATAGATAGATAGATAGATAAAGCTAGTTAGGTAGGTATATAGATAGATAGAGATAGGTAGGTAGGTAGATAGATAGATAGAGATATTTAGGTAGGTAGGTAGGTAGAGATAGGTAGGTAGGTAGATAGATAGATAGAGATAGGTAGGTAGGTAGATTGATAGATACAGATACGTAGGTGGGTAGATAGATAGAAAGAGATAGGTAGGTAGGTAGGTAGATAGATAGATAGATACAGATAGGTAGGTAGGTAGATAGATAGATAGAGATAGGTAGGTAGGTAGATAGATAGATACAGATAGGTAGGTAGGTAGATAGATAGATAGAGATAGGTAGGTAGGTAGGTAGATAGATAGATAGAGATAGATAGGTAGGTAGATTGATAGAGACAGATAGGTAGGTAGGTAGATACAAAGAGATATGTAGGTAGGTAGGTAGGTAGGTAGGTAGATAGATAGATAGATAGATAGATACATAGATAGATAGATAGATAGATAGATAGATAGATAGATAGATAGATAGATAGATAGATAGATAGATAGATAGATAGAAATAGGTAGGTAGGTAGATTGATAGATAGAGATAGGTAGGTAGGTAGATAGATAGATAGATAGATAGATAGATAGATAGATAGATAGATAGATAGATAGATAGATAGATAGATAGATAGATACAGATAGGTAGGTAGGTAGATAGAGATAGATAGATAGATAGATAGATAGATAGATAGATAGATAGATAGATAGATAGATAGATAGATAGATAGATAGATAGATAGATAGATAGATAGACATAGGTAGGTAGGTAGATTGATAGATACAGATAGGTAGGTAGGTAGATAAATAGATACAGATAGGTAGGTAGGTAGATAGATAGATAGATAGAGATAGGTAGGTAGGTAGGTAGATAGATAGATAGACATAGGTAGGTAGGTAGATTGATAGATACAGATAGGTAGGTAGGTAGATTGATAGATACAAATACGTAGGTATGTAAATAGATAGAAAGAGATAGGTAGGTAGGTGGATAGATAGATAGATAGATAGATACAGATAGGTAGGTAGGTAGATAGATAGATAGAGATAGGTAGGTAGGTAGGTAGATAGATACAGATAGATAGGTAGGTAGATTGATAGATAGAGATAGGTAGGTAGGTAGATAGATAGAGATAGGTAGGTAGGTAGGTAGGTAGGTAGAGATAGTTATGTAGGTAGATAGATAGATACAGATGGGTCGGTAGGTAGATAGATAGATAGAGATAGGTAGGTAGGTAGATAGATAGATAGAGATAGATAGGTAGGTAGATTGATAGAGACAGATAGGTAGGTAGGTAGGTAGATAGAAAGAGATATGTAGGAAGGTAGGTAGGTAGGTAGATAGATAGATAGATAGATAGATAGATAGATAGATAGATAGATAGATAGATAGATAGATAGATAGATAGATAGATAGATAGATAGAAATAGGTAGGTAGGTAGATTGATAGATAGAGATAGGTAGGTAGGTAGATAGATAGAGATAGGTAGGTAGGTAGATAGATAGATAGAGATAGGTAGGTAGGTAGGTAGGTAGATAGATAGATAGATAGATAGATAGATAGATAGATAGATAGATAGACATAGGTAGGTAGGTAGATTGATAGATACAGATAGGTAGGTAGGTAAATAGATAGATACAGATAGGTAGGTAGGTAGATAGATTGATACAGATAGGTAGGTAGGTAGATTGATAGATACAGATACGTAGGTGGGTAGATAGATAGAAAGAGATAGGTAGATAGGTAGATAGATAGATAGATACAGATAGGTAGGTAGGTAGATAGATAAATACAGATAGGTAGGTAGGTAGATAGATAGATACAGATAGGTAGGTAGGTAGATAGATAGATAGAGATAGGTAGGTAGGTAGATTGATAGAGACAGATAGGTAGGTAGGTAGATACAAAGAGATATGTAGGTAGGTAGGTAGGTAGGTAGGTAGGTAGATAGATAGATAGATAGATAGATAGATAGATAGATAGATAGATAGATAGATAGATAGATAGATAGATAGATAGATAGATAGATAGAAATAGGTAGGTAGGTAGATTGATAGATAGAGATAGGTAGGTAGATAGATAGATAGATAGATAGATAGATAGATAGATAGATAGATAGATAGATAGATAGATAGATAGATACAGATAGGTAGGTAGGTAGGTAGATAGATAGAGATAGATAGATAGATAGATAGATAGATAGATAGATAGATAGACATAGGTAGGTAGGTAGATTGATAGATACAGATAGGTAGGTAGGTAGATAAATAGATACAGATAGGTAGGTAGGTAGATAGATAGATAGATAGAGATAGGTAGGTAGGTAGATAGATAGATAGACATAGGTAGGTAGGTAGATTGATAGATACAGATAGGTAGGTAGGTAGATTGATAGATACAAATACGTAGGTATGTAAATAGATAGAAAGAGATAGGTAGGTAGGTAGGTAGATAGATAGATAGATAGATAGATACAGATAGGTAGGTAGGTAGATAGATAGATAGAGATAGGTAGGTAGGTAGGTAGATAGATACAGATAGATAGGTAGGTAGATTGATAGATAGAGATAGGTAGGTAGGTAGATAGATAGAGATAGGTAGGTAGGTAGGTAGGTAGGTAGGTAGGTAGGTAGAGATAGTTATGTAGGTAGATAGATAGATACAGATAGGTCGGTAGGTAGATAGATAGATAGATAGAGATAGGTAGGTAGGTAGATAGATAGATAGAGATAGATAGGTAGGTAGATTGATAGAGACAGATAGGTAGGTAGGTAGGTAGATAGAAAGAGATATGTAGGTAGGTAGGTAGGTAGGTAGATAGATAGATAGATAGATAGATAGATAGATAGATAGATAGATAGATAGATAGATAGATAGATAGATAGATAGATAGATAGAAATAGGTAGGTAGGTAGATTGATAGATAGAGATAGGTAGGTAGGTAGATAGATAGAGATAGGTAGGTAGGTAGATAGATAGATAGAGATAGGTAGGTAGGTAGGTAGGTAGATAGATAGATAGATAGATAGATAGACATAGGTAGGTAGGTAGATTGATAGATACAGATAGGTAGGTAGGTAAATAGATAGATACAGATAGGTAGGTAGGTAGATAGATTGATACAGATAGGTAGGTAGGTAGATAGATAGATAGAGATAGGTAGGTAGGTAGATAGATAAATATAGATAGGTAGGTAGGTAGGTAGATAGATAGAGATAGGTAGGTAGGTAGATAGATAGAGATAGGTAGGTAGGTAGATTGATAGATACAGATAGGTAGGTAGGTAGATTGATAGATACAGATAGGTAGGTAGGTAGGTAGGTAGATAGATACAGATAAGTAGGTAGGTAGATTGATAGATACAGATATGTAGGTAGGTAGGTAGATAGATACAGATAGGTAGGTAGGTAGATAGATAGATAGATAGATAGATAGATAGATAGATAGACAGACAGACAGACAGACAGACAGATAGATAGATAGATAGATAGATAGATAGATAGATAGATAGATAGATAGATAGATACAGATATGTAGGTAGGTAGGTAGGTAGGTAGGTAGATAGATAGATAGATAGATAGATAGATAGATAGATAGATAGATAGATAGATAGATAGATAGATAGATAGATAGATAGATAGATAGAGATAGGTAGGTAGGTAGATTGATAGGTACAGATAGGTAGGTAGGTAGATAGATAGATACAGATAGGTAGGTAGGTAGATAGATAAATACAGATAGGTAGGTAGGTAGATAGATAGATAGAGATAGGTAGGTAGGTAGATTGATAGATACAGATAGGTAGGTAGGTAGATTGATAGATACAGATATGTAGGTAGGTAGGTAGATAGATACAGATAGGTAGGTTGGTAGATTGATAGATACAGATACGTAGGTATGTAAATAGATAGAACGAGATAGGTAGGTAGGTAGATAGATAGATAGATACAGATAGGTAGGTAGGTAGATAGATAGAGATAGGTAGGTAGGTAGATAGATAGATACAGATAGGTAGGTAGGTAGATTGATAGATAGAGATAGGTAGGTAGGTAGATAGATAGAGATAGGTAGGTAGGTAGGTAGGTAGAGATAGTTATGTAGGTAGATAGAAAGATACAGATAAGTAGGTAGGTAGATAGATAGATAGAGATAGGTAGGTAGGTAGATAGATAGATAGAGATAGATAGGTAGGTAGATTGATAGAGACAGATAGGTAGGTAGGTAGGTAGATAGAAAGAGATATGTAGGTAGGTAGGTAGATAGATAGATAGATAGAAATAGGTAGGTAGGTAGATTGATAGATAGAGATAGGTAGGTAGGTAGATAGATAGAGATAGGTACGTAGGTAGATAGATAGATACAGATAGGTAGGTAGGTAGATAGATAGATACAGATAGGTATTTAGGTAGGTAGATAGATAGATAGATAGACATAGGTAGGTAGGTAGATTGATAGATACAGATAGGTAGGTAGGTAGATAGATAGATACAGATAGGTAGGTAGGTAGATAGATAGATAGAGATAGGTAGGTAGGTAGATAGATAGATAGACATAGGTAGGTAGGTTGATTGATAGATACAGATAGGTAGGTAGGTAGATTGATAGATACAGATAGGTAGGTAGGTAGGTAGATAGATACAGATAGGTAGGTAGGTAGATTGATAGATACAGATAGGTAGGTAGGTAGATAGATAGATACAGATAGGTAGGTAGGTAGGTAGGTAGATAAATACAGATAGAGATAGGTAGGTAGGTAGATAGATAGAGATAGGTAGGTAGGTAGGTAGGTAGAGATAGTTATGTAGGTAGATAGAAAGATACAGATAAGTAGGTAGGTAGATAGATAGATAGAGATAGGTAGGTAGGTAGATAGATAGATAGAGATAGATAGGTAGGTAGATTGATAGAGACAGATAGGTAGGTAGGTAGGTAGATAGAAAGAGATATGTAGGTAGGTAGGTAGATAGATAGATAGATAGAAATAGGTAGGTAGGTAGATTGATAGATAGAGATAGGTAGGTAGGTAGATAGATAGAGATAGGTACGTAGGTAGATAGATAGATACAGATAGGTAGGTAGGTAGATAGATAGATACAGATAGGTATTTAGGTAGGTAGATAGATAGATAGATAGACATAGGTAGGTAGGTAGATTGATAGATACAGATAGGTAGGTAGGTAGATAGATAGATACAGATAGGTAGGTAGGTAGATAGATAGATAGAGATAGGTAGGTAGGTAGATAGATAGATAGACATAGGTAGGTAGGTTGATTGATAGATACAGATAGGTAGGTAGGTAGATTGATAGATACAGATAGGTAGGTAGGTAGGTAGATAGATACAGATAGGTAGGTAGGTAGATTGATAGATACAGATAGGTAGGTAGGTAGATAGATAGATACAGATAGGTAGGTAGGTAGGTAGGTAGATAAATACAGATAGAGATAGGTAGGTAGGTAGATTGATAGATACAGATAGGTAGGTAGGTAGAGAGATAGATAGAGATAGGTAGGTAGGTAGATTGATAGATACAGATAGGTAGGTAGGTAGATTGATAGATAGAGATAGGTAGGTAGGTAGATTGATAGATACAGATAGGTAGGTATGTAGATTGATAGATACAGATAGGTAGGTAGGTAGGTAGATAGATACAGATAGGTAGGTAAGTAGATAGATAGATAGAGATAGATAGGTAAGTAGATTGATAGAGATAGATAGGTAGGTAGGTAGATAGATAGATAGAGATAGGTAGGTAGCCAGATAGATAAATACAGATAGGTAGGTAGGTAGGTAGATAGATAGAGATAGGTAGGTAGGTAGATAGATAGATAGAGATAGGTAGCTAGGTAGATAGATAGATACAGATTGGTAGGTAGGTAGATAGATAGATACAGATAGGTAGGTAGGTAGATAGATAGAGATAGGTAGGTAGGTAGATAGATAGATACAGATAGGTAGGTAGGTAGATTGATAGATAGAGATAGGTAGGTAGGTAGATAGATAGAGATAGGTAGGTAGGTAGGTAGGTAGAGATAGTTATGTAGGTAGATAGAAAGATACAGATAAGTAGGTAGGTAGATAGATAGATAGAGATAGGTAGATAGATAGATAGAGATAGATAGGTAGGTAGATTGATAGAGACAGATAGGTAGGTAGGTAGGTAGATAGAAAGAGATATGTAGGTAGGTAGGTAGATAGATAGATAGATAGAAATAGGTAGGTAGGTAGATTGATAGATAGAGATAGGTAGGTAGGTAGATAGATAGAGATAGGTACGTAGGTAGATAGATAGATACAGATAGGTAGGTAGGTAGATAGATAGATACAGATAGGTAGTTAGGTAGGTAGATAGATAGATAGATAGACATAGGTAGGTAGGTAGATTGATAGATACAGATAGGTAGGTAGGTAGATAGATAGATACAGATAGGTAGGTAGGTAGATAGATAGATAGAGATAGGTAGGTAGGTAGATAGATAGATAGACATAGGTAGGTAGGTTGATTGATAGATACAGATAGGTAGGTAGGTAGATAGATTGATACAGATAGGTAGGTAGGTAGATAGATAGATAGAGATAGGTAGGTAGGTAGATAGATAAATATAGATAGGTAGGTAGGTAGGTAGATAGATAGAGATAGTTAGGTAGGTAGATAGATAGATAGAGATAGGTAGGTAGGTAGATTGATAGATACAGATAGGTAGGTAGGTAGATTGATAGATACAGATAGGTAGGTAGGTAGGTAGATAGATACAGATAAGTAGGTAGGTAGATTGATAGATACAGATAGGTAGGTAGGTAGGTAGATACAGATAAGTAGGTAGGTAGATTGATAGATACAGATAGGTAGGTAGGTAGATAGATAGATACAGATAGGTAGGTAGGTAGATAAATAGATAGAGATAGGTATGTACGTAGATAGATAAATACAGATAGGTAGGTAGGTAGGTAGATAGATAAGATAGGTAGGTAGGTAGATAGATAGATACAGATAGGTAGGTAGGTAGATAGATAAATACAGATAGGTAGGTAGATAGATAGATAGACATAGGTAGGTAGGTAGTTTGATAGATACAGATAGGTAGGTAGATAGATAGATAGATAGATAGATAGATAGATAGATAGATAGATAGATAGATGATAGATAGATAGATAGATAGATAGATAGATAGATAGATAGATAGATAGATAGATAGATAGAGATAGGTAGGTAGGTAGATTGATAGGTACAGATAGGTAGGTAGGTAGATAGATAGATACAGATAGGTAGGTAGGTAGGTAGACAAATACAGATAGGTAGGTAGGTAGATAGATAGATAAAGATAGGTAGGTAGGTAGATTGATAGATACAGATAGGTAAGTAGGTAGATTGATAGATACAGATATGTAGGTAGGTAGGTAGGTAGATACAGATAGGTAGGTAGGTAGATTGATAGATACAGATAGGTAGGTAGATAGATAGATAGATAGATAGATAGAGATAGGTAGGTAGGTAGATAGATAGATAGAGATAGGTAGGTATGTAGATAGATAAATACAGATAGGTAGGTAGGTAGGTAGATAGATAGAGATAGGTAGGTAGGTAGGTAGATAGATAGATAGAGATAGGTAGGTAGGTAGATTGATAGATACAGATAGGTAGGTAGGTAGATTGATAGATAGAGATAGGTAGGTAGGTAGATTGATACAGATAGGTAGGTAGGTAGATTGATAGATACAGATAGGTAGGTAGTTAGATAGATAGATAGATAGATAGATAGAGATAGGTAGGTAGGTAGATAGATAGACATAGGTAGGTAGGTAGATGGATAGATACAGATAGGTATGTAGGTAGATAGATAAATACAGATAGGTAGGTAGGTAGATAGATAGATAGAGATAGGTAGGTAGGGAGAAATATAGATAGATAGATAAAGATAGGTAGGTAGGTAGATAGATAGATAGAGATAGGTAGGTAGGTAGATTGATAGATACAGATAGGTAGATTGATAGATAGAGATAGGTAGGTAGGTAGATTGATGGATACAGATAGGTAGGTAGGTAGATTGATAGATACAGATAGGTAGGTAGTTAGATAGATAGATAGAGATAGGTAGGTAGGTAGATAGATAGACATAGGTAGGTAGGTAGATTGATAGATACAGATAGGTAGGTAGGTAGATAGATAAATACAGATAGGTAGGTAGGTAGATAGATAGATAGATAGATCGATCGATAGATAGATAGATAGATAGATAGATAGATAGATAGATAGATAGATAGATAGATAGATAGATAGATTGATAGAGACAGATAGGTAGGTAGGTAGGTAGATAAAGATAGGTAGGTAGGTAGATAGATAGATAGAGATAGGTAGGTAGGTAGATTGATGGATACAGATACGTAGGTATGTAAATAGAAAGAAAGAGATAGGTAGGTAGGTAGATAGATAGATAGATAGATACAGATAGGTAGGTAGGTAGATAGATAGATAGAGATAGGTAGGTAGGTAGGTAGATAGATACAGATAGATAGGTAGGTAGATTGATAGATAGAGATAGGTAGGTAGGTAGATAGATAGAGATAGGTAGGTAGGTAGGTAGGTAGGTAGGTAGAGATAGTTATGTAGGTAGATAGATAGATACAGATAGGTAGGTAGGTAGATTGATAGAGACAGATAGGTAGGTAGGTAGGTAGATAGAGATAGGTAGGTAGGTAGATAGATAGATAGATAGATAGACATAGGTAGGTAGGTATTTTGATAGATACAGATAGGTAGGTAGGAAGATAGATAGATACAGATAGATAGATAGATAGATAGATAGATAGATAGATAGATAGATAGATAGATAGATAGATAGATAGATAGATAGATAGAGAAAGGTAGGTAGGTAGATAGATAAATACAGATAGGTAGGTAGGTAGATAGATAGAGATAGGTAGGTAGGTAGATAGATAGATAGATAGATAGATAGATAGATAGATAGATAGATAGATAGATAGATAGATAGATAGATAGATAGAGAGAGGTAGGTAGGTAGATTGATAGGTACAGATAGGTAGGTAGGTAGATAGATAGATACAGATAGGTAGGTAGGTAGATAGATAAATACAGATAGGTAGGTAGGTAGATAGATAGATAGAGATTGGTAGGTAGGTAGATTGATAGATACAGATAGGTAGGTAGGTAGATTGATAGATACAGATATGTAGGTAGGTAGGTAGATAGATACAGATAGGTAGGTAGGTAGATTGATAGATACAGATACGTAGGTATGTAAATAGATAGAAAGAGATAGGTAGGTAGGTAGATAGATAGATAGATAGATAGATACAGATAGGTAGGTAGGTAGATAGATAGATAGAGATAGGTAGGTAGGTAGGTAGATAGGTACAGATAGATAGGTAGGTAGATTGATAGATAGAGATAGGTAGGTAGGTAGATAGATAGAGATAGGTAGGTAGGTAGGTAGGTAGAGATAGTTATGTAGGTAGATAGATAGATACAGATAGGTAGGTAGGTAGATAGATAGATAGAGATAGGTAGGTAGGTAGATAGATAGATAGAGATAGATAGGTAGGTAGATTGATAGAGACAGATAGGTAGGTAGGTAGGTAGATAGAAAGAGATATGTAGGTAGGTAGGTAGGTAGATAGATAGATAGATAGATAGATAGATAGATAGATAGATAGATAGATAGATAGATAGATAGATAGATAGAAATAGGTAGGTAGGTAGATTGATAGATAGAGATAGGTAGGTAGGTAGATAGATAGAGATAGGTAGGTAGGTAAGTAGATAGATAGATAGAGATAGGTAGGTAGGTAGGTAGGTAGATAGATAGATAGATAGACATATGTAGGTAGGTAGATTGATAGATACAGATAGATAGGTAGGTAGATAGATAGATACAGATAGGTAGGTAGGTAGATAGATAGATAGACATAGGTAGGTAGGTAGATTGATAGATACAGATAGGTAGGTAGGTAGATAGATTGATACAGATAGGTAGGTAGGTAGATAGATAGATAGAGATAGGTAGATAGGTAGATTGATAGATACAGATAGGTAGGTAGGTAGATAGATAGATACAGATAGGTAGGTAGGTAGATAGATAGATACAGATAGGTAGGTAGGTAGATTGATAGATACAGATAGGTAGGTAGGTAGATAGATAGATACAGATAGGTAGGTAGGTAGGTAGGTAGATAAATACAGATAGAGATAGGTAGGTAGGTAGATTGATAGATACAGATAGGTAGGTAGGTAGATAGATAGATAGAGATAGGTAGTTAGGTAGATTGATAGATACAGATAGCTAGGTAGGTAGATTGATAGATAGAGATAGGTAGGTAGGTAGATTGATAGATACAGATAGGTAGGTATGTAGATTGATAGATACAGATAGGTAGGTAGGTAGGTAGATAGATACAGATAGGTAGGTAAGTAGATAGATAGATAGAGATAGATAGGTAAGTAGATTGATAGAGACAGATAGGTAGGTAGGTAGATAGATAGATAGAGATAGGTAGCTAGGTAGATAGATAGATACAGATTGGTAGGTAGGTAGATAGATAGATACAGATAGGTAGGTAGGTAGATAGATAAATACAGATAGGTAGGTAGGTAGATAGATAGATAGAGATAGGTAGGTAGGTAGATTGATAGATACAGATAGGTAGGTAGGTAGATTGATAGATACAGATAGGTAGGTAGGTAGGTAGATAGATACAGATAGGTAGGTAAGTAGATTGATAGATACAGATAGGTAGGTAGGTAGATAGATAGATACAGATAGGTAGGTAGATAGGTAGATAAATACAGATAGGTTTTTTAGGTAGATAGATAGATAGAGATAGGTAGGTAGGTAGATTGATAGATACAGATAGGTAGGTAGGTAGATTGATAGATACAGATAGGTAGGTAGGTAGGTAGATAGATACAGATAGGTAGGTAAGTAGATAGATAGATAGAGATAGATAGGTAAGTAGATTGATAGAGACAGATAGGTAGGTAGGTAGATAGATAAATAGTGATAGGTAGGTAGGTAGATTGATAGATACAGCTAGGTAGGTAGGTAGATTGATAGATACAGATAGGTAGGTAGGTAGGTAGGTAGATACAGATAGGTAGGTAGCTAGATAGATAAATACAGATAGGTAGTTAGGTAGGTAGTTAGATAGAGATAGGTAGGTAGGTAGATAGATAGATAGAGATAGGTAGGTATGTAGATTGATAGATACAGATAGGTAGGTAGGTAGGTAGGTAGATAAATACAGATAGGTAGGTAGGTAGATAGATAGATAGAGATAGGTAGGTAGGTAGATTGATAGATACAGATAGGTAGGTAGGTAGATTGATAGATACAGATAGGTAGGTAGGTAGATAGATAGATAGAGATAGGTAGTTAGGTAGATTGATAGATACAGATAGGTAGGTAGGTAGATTGATAGATAGAGATAGGTAGGTAGGTAGATTGATAGATACAGATAGGTAGGTATGTAGATTGATAGATACAGATAGGTAGGTAGGTAGGTAGATAGATACAGATAGGTAGGTAAGTAGATAGATAGATAGAGATAGATAGGTAAGTAGATTGATAGAGACAGATAGGTAGGTAGGTAGATAGATAGATAGAGATAGGTAGCTAGGTAGATAGATAGATACAGATTGGTAGGTAGGTAGATAGATAGATACAGATAGGTAGGTAGGTAGATAGATAAATACAGATAGGTAGGTAGGTAGATAGATAGATAGAGATAGGTAGGTAGGTAGATTGATAGATACAGATAGGTAGGTAGGTAGATTGATAGATACAGATAGGTAGGTAGGTAGGTAGATAGATACAGATAGGTAGGTAAGTAGATTGATAGATACAGATAGGTAGGTAGGTAGATAGATAGATACAGATAGGTAGGTAGGTAGGTAGATAAATACAGATAGGTAGGTAGGTAGATAGATAGATAGAGATAGGTAGGTAGGTAGATTGATAGATACAGATAGGTAGGTAGGTAGATTGATAGATACAGATAGGTAGGTAGGTAGGTAGATAGATACAGATAGGTAGGTAAGTAGATAGATAGATAGAGATAGATAGGTAAGTAGATTGATAGAGACAGATAGGTAGGTAGGTAGATAGATAAATAGTGATAGGTAGGTAGGTAGATTGATAGATACAGCTAGGTAGGTAGGTAGATTGATAGATACAGATAGGTAGGTAGGTAGATATATAAATACAGATAGGTAGGTTGGTAGATAGATAGATAGATAGATAGATAGAGATAGGTAGGTAGGTAGATTGATAGATACAGATAGGTAGGTAGGTAGGTAGATAGATACAGATAGGTAGGTAGCTAGATAAATAAATACAGATAGGTAGTTAGGTAGGTAGTTAGATAGAGATAGGTAGGTAGGTAGATAGATAGATAGAGATAGGTAGGTATGTAGATTGATAGATACAGATAGGTAGGTAGGTAGATAGATAGATACAGATAGGTAGGTAGGTAGATAGATAAATACAGATAGGTAGGTTGGTAGATAGATAGATAGATAGATAGATAGAGATAGGTAGGTAGGTAGATTGATAGATACAGATAGGTAGGTAGGTAGGTAGATAGATACAGATAGGTAGGTAGGTAGATTGATAGATACAGATAGGTAGGTAGGTAGATAGATAGATACAGATAGGTAGGTAGGTAGATAGATAGAGATAGGTAGGTAGGTAGATAGATAGATAGAGATAGGTAGGTAGGTAGGTAGATAAATACAGATAGGTAGGTAGGTAGGTAGATAGATAGAGATAGGTAGGTAGGTAGATAGATAGATAGAGATAGGTAGGTAGGTAGATTGATAGATACAGATGGGTAGGTAGGTAGATTGATAGATACAGTTAGGTAGGTAGCTAGATAGATAAATACAGATAGGTAGGTAGGTAGATAGATAGATAGAGATAGGTAGGTAGGTAGATTGATAGATACAGATAGGTAGGTAGGTAGATTGATAGATACAGATAGGTAGGTAGGTAGATAGATGGATACAGATAGGTAGGTAGGTAGGTAGGTAGATAAATACAGATAGGTAGGTAGGTAGATAGATAGATAGAGATAGGTAGGTAGGTAGATTGATAGATACAGATAGGTAGGTAGGTAGATTGATAGATACAGATAGGTAGGTAGGTAGGTAGGTAGATAGATACAGATAGGTAGGTAAGTAGATAGATAGATAGAGATAGATAGGTAAGTAGATTGATAGAACAGATAGATAGGTAGGTAGATAGATAGATAGAGATAGGTAGGTAGCTAGATAGATAAATACAGATAGGTAGGTAGGTAGATAGATAGAGATAGGTAGGTAGGTAGATAGATAGATAGATAGATAGAGATAGGTAGGTAGGTAGATTGATAGATACAGATAGGTAGGTAGGTAGATAGATAGATACAGATAGGTAGGTAGGTAGATAGATAAATACAGATAGGTAGGTAGGTAGATAGATAGATAGAGATAGGTAGGTATGTAGATTGATAGATACAGATAGGTAGGTAGGTAGATTGATAGATACAGATAGGTAGGTAGGTAGATTGATAGATACAGATAGGCAGGTAGGTAGATTTATAGATACAGATAGGTAGGTAGGTAGATAGATAGATACAGATAGGTAGGTAGGTAGGTAGATAAATACAGATAGGTAGGTAGGTAGATCGATAGATAGAGATAGGTAGGCAGGTAGATTGATAGATACAGATAGGTAGGTAGGTAGATTGATAAATACAGATAGGTAGGTAGGTAGGTAGGTAGATACAGATAGGTAGGTAAGTAGATAGATAGATAGAGATAGATAGGTAAGTAGATTGATAGAGACAGATAGATAGGTAGGTAGATAGATAGATAGAGATAGGTAGGTAGCTAGATAGATAAATACAGATAGGTAGGTAGGTAGGTAGATAGATAGAGATAGGTAGGTAGGTAGATAGATATATAGAGATAGCTAGGTAGGTAGATTGATAGATACAGATAGGTAGGTAGGTAGATAGATAGATACAGATAGATAGATAGGTAGGTAGATAGATAAATACAGATAGGTAGGTAGGTAGATAGATAGATAGATAGATAGAGATAGGTAGGTATGTAGATTGATAGATACAGATAGGTAGGTAGGTAGATTGATAGATACAGATAGGTAGGTAGGTAGATTTATAGGTACAGATAGGTAGGTAGGTAGATAGATAGATACAGATAGGTAGGTAGGTAGGTAGATAAATACAGATAGGTAGGTAGGTAGATAGATAGATAGAGATAGGTAGGTAGGTAGATTGATAGATACAGATAGGTAGGTAGGTAGATTGATAGATACAGATAGGTAGGTAGGTAGGTAGATACATACAGATAGGTAGGTAAGTAGATAGATAGATAGATAGAGATAGATAGGTAAGTAGATTGATAGAGACAGATAGGTAGGTAGGTAGATAGATAGATAGAGATAGGTAGGTAGCTAGATAGATTACAGATAGGTAGGTAGGTAGGTAGATAGATAGAGATAGGTAGGTAGGTAGATAGATAGATAGAGATAGGTAGGTAGGTAGATAGATAGATACAGATAGGTAGGTAGGTAGATAGATAAATACAGATAGGTAGGTAGGTAGATAGATAGATAGAGATAGGTAGGTATGTAGATTGATAGATACAGATAGGTAGGTAGGTAGATTGATAGATACAGATAGGTAGGTAGGCAGATAGATAGAGATAGGTAGGTAGGTAGGTAGATAGATACAAATAGGTAGGTAGGTAGATAGATAGATAGAGATAGGTAGGTAAGTAGGTAGATAGATAGATAGAGATAGGTAGGTAGGTAGGTAGATAGATAGATAGATAGATAGATAGATAGAGATAGGTAGGTAGGTAGGTAGATAGATAGAGACAGGTAGGTAGGTAGATAGATAGATTACAGATAGGTAGGTAGGTAGGTAGATAGATAGAGATAGGTAGGTAGGTAGGTAGATAGATAGAGACAGGTAGGTAGGTAGGTAGATAGATAGATAGATAGATAGATAGATAGATAGATAGATAGATAGATAGATAGATAGATAGATAGATAGATAGATAGATAGATAGATAGACAGATAGATAGAGATAGGTAGGTAGGTAGGTAGATAGATAGAGACAGGTAGGTAGGTAGATAGATAGATAGATAGATAGAGTTAGGTAGGTAGGTAGATTGATAGATACAGATTGGTAGGTAGGTAGATAGATAGATAGAGATAGGTAGGTAGGTAGGTAGATAGATACAAATAGGTAGGTAGGTAGATAGATAGATAGAGATAGGTAGGTAAGTAGGTAGATAGATAGATAGAGATAGGTAGGTAGGTAGGTAGATAGATAGATAGATAGATAGATAGATAGATAGATAGATAGATAGATAGATAGATAGATAGATAGAGATAGGTAGGTAGGTAGGTAGATAGATAGAGACAGGTAGGTAGGTAGATAGATAGATACAGATATGTAGGTAGGTAGATAGATAGATAGAGATAGGTAGGTAGGTAGGTAGATAGATAGAGATAGGTAGGTAGGTCGATAGATAGATACAGATAGGTAGGTAGGTAGATTGATAGATACAGATAGGTAGGTAGGTAGGTAGATAGATAGATAGAGATAGGTAGGTAGGTAGGTAGGTAGAGATAGTTAGGTAGGTAGGTAGATAGAAAGAGATTGGTAGGTAGGTAGATAGATAGATAGATATAGATAGGTAGGTAGATAGATAGATAGATAGATAGATAGATAGATAGATAGATAGATAGATAGATAGATAGATAGATAGATAGATAGATAGATAAAGCTAGGTAGGTAGGTAGATAGATAGATAGAGATAGGTAGGTAGGTAGATAGATAGATAGAGATATTTAGGTAGGTAGGTAGATAGAGATAGGTAGGTAGGTAGATAGATAGATAGAGATAGGTAGGTAGGTAGATAGATACAGATAGGTAGGTAGGTAGATTGATAGATACAGATAGGTAGGTAGGTAGATTGATACAGATAGGTAGGTAGGTAGGTAGGTAGGTAGGTAGGTAGGTAGATAAATAAAGATAGGTAGGTAGGTAGATAGATAGATAGATAGAGATAGGTAGGTAGGTAGATTGATAGATACAGATTGGTAGGTAGGTAGATAGATAGATAGAGATAGGTAGGTAGGTAGGTAGAGATAGTTAGGTAGGTAGGTAGATAGAAAGAGATAGGTAGGTAGGTAGATAGATAGATAGATAGATAGAGATAGGTAGGTAGGTAGATAGATAGATAGATAGATAAAGCTAGGTAGGTAGGTAGATAGATAGATAGAGATAGGTAGGTAGGTAGATAGATAGATAGAGATATTTAGGTAGGTAGGTAGATAGAGATAGGTAGGTAGGTAGATAGATAGATAGAGATAGGTAGGTAGGTGGATTGATAGATACAGATACGTATGTAGGTAGATAGATAGAAAGAGATAGGTAGGTAGGTAGATAGATAGATACAGATAGGTAGGTAGGTAGATAGATAGATAGAGATAGGTAGGTAGATAGATAGATACAGATAGGTAGGTAGGTAGATTGATAGATAGAGATAGGTAGGTAGGTAGATAGATAGAGATAGGTAGGTAGGTAGGTAGGTAGAGATATTTATGTTGGTAGATAGATAGATACAGATAGGTAGGTAGGTAGATAGATAGATAGAGATAGGTAGGTAGGTAGGTAGATAGATAGATAGAGATAGATAGGTAGGTAGATTGATAGAGACAGATAGGTAGGTAGGTAGATACAAAGAGATATGTAGGTAGGTAGGTAGGTAGATAGATAGATAGATAGATAGATAGATAGATAGATAGATAGATAGATAGATAGATAGATAGATAGATAGATAGATAGATAGATAGATAGAAATAGGTAGGTAGGTAGATTGATAGATAGAGATAGGTAGGTAGGTAGATAGATAGATAGAGATAGATAGATAGATAGATAGATAGATAGATAGATAGATAGATAGATAGATAGATAGATAGATACAGATAGGTAGGTAGGTAGATAGATAGATAGATAGAGATAGATAGATAGATAGATAGATAGATAGATAGATGATAGATAGATAGATAGATAGATAGATAGATAGATAGATAGATAGATAGATAGATAGATAGATAGATAGATAGATAGATAGATAGACATAGGTAGGTAGGTAGATTGATAGATACAGATAGGTAGGTAGGTAGATAGATAGATACAGATAGGTAGGTAGGTAGATAGATAGATAGAGATAGGTAGGTAGATAGATAGATAGACATAGGTAGGTAGGTAGATTGATAGATACAGATAGGTAGGTAGGTAGATAGATTGATACAGATAGGTAGGTAGGTAGATAGATAGATAGAGATAGGTAGGTAGGTAGATAGATAAATACAGATAGGTAGGTAGGTAGGTAGATAGATAGAGATAGGTAGGTAGGTAGATAGATAGATAGAGATAGGTAGGTAGGTAGATTGATAGATACAGATATGTAGGTAGGTAGATTGATAGATACAGATAGGTAGGTAGGTAGGTAGATAGATACAGATAAGTAGGTAGGTAGATTGATAGATACAGATAGGTAGGTAGGTAGGTAGATAGATAGAGATAGGTAGGTAGGTAGATAGATAGATACAGATAGGTAGGTAGGTAGATAGATAAATACAGATAGGTAGGTAGATAGATAGATAGACATAGGTAGGTAGGTATTTTGATAGATACAGATAGGTAGGTAGGAAGATAGATAGATACAGATAGGTAGGTAGATAGATAGATAGATAGATAGATAGATAGATAGATAGATAGATAGATAGATAGATAGATAGATAGATAGGTAGGTAGGTAGGTAGGTAGATAGATAGATAGATAGATAGATAGATAGATAGATAGATAGATAGATAGATAGATAGATAGATAGATAGATAGATAGATAGATAGAGATAGGTAGGTAGGTAGATAGATAGATAAAGATAGGTAGGTAGGTAGATAGATAAATACAGATAGGTAGGTAGGTAGATAGATAGATAGATAGAGATAGGTAGGTAGGTAGATTGATAGATACAGATAGGTAGGTAGGTAGATTGATAGATACAGATATGTAGGTAGGTAGGTAGATAGATACAGATTGGTAGGTAGGTAGATTGATAGATACAAATACGTAGGTATGTAAATAGATAGAAAGAGATAGGTAGGTAGGTAGATAGATAGATAGATAGATAGATACAGATAGGTAGGTAGGTAGATAGATAGATAGAGATAGGTAGGTAGGTAGGTAGATAGATACAGATAGATAGGTAGGTAGATTGATAGATAGAGATAGGTAGGTAGGTAGATAGATAGAGATAGGTAGGTAGGTAGGTAGGTAGGTAGGTAGGTAGGTAGAGATAGTTATGTAGGTAGATAGATAGATACAGATAGGTAGGTAGGTAGATAGATAGATAGAGATAGGTAGGTAGGTAGATAGATAGATAGATAGAGATAGATAGGTAGGTAGATTGATAGAGACAGATAGGTAGGTAGGTAGATAGATAAATACAGATAGGTAGGTAGGTAGGTAGGTAGATAGATAGATAGATAGATAGATAGATAGATAGATAGATAGATAGATAGATAGATAGATAGATAGATAGATACATAGATAGATAGAAATAGGTAGGTAGGTAGATTGATAGATAGAGATAGGTAGGTAGGTAGATAGATAGAGATAGGTAGGTAGGTAGATAGATAGATAGATAGAGATAGGTAGGTAGGTAGGTAGATAGATAGATAGATAGACATAGGTAGGTAGGTAGATTGATAGATACAGATAGGTAGGTAGGTAGATAGATTGATACAGATAGGTAGGTAATTAGATAGATAGATAGAGATAGGTAGGTAGGTAGATAGATAAATACAGATAGGTAGGTAGGTAGGTAGATAGATAGAGATAGGTAGGTAGGTAGATAGATAGATAGAGATAGGTAGGTAGGTAGATTGATAGATACAGATAGGTAGGTAGGTAGATTGATAGATACAGATAGGTAGGTAGGTAGGTAGATAGATACAGATAAGTAGGTAGGTAGATTGATAGACACAGATAGGTAGGTAGGTAGGTAGATAGATACAGATGAGTAGGTAGGTAGATTGATAGATACAGATAGGTAGGTAGGTAGATAGATAGATACAGATAGGTAGGTAGGTAGATAGATAGATAGAGATTGGTAGGTAGGTAGGTAGATAAATACAGATAGGTAGGTAGGTAGGTAGATAGATAGAGATAGGTAGGTAGGTAGATAGATAGATACAGATAGGTAGGTAGGTAGATAGATAAATACAGATATGTAGGTAGATAGATAGATAGACATAGGTAGGTAGGTATTTTGATAGATACAGATAGGTAGGTAGGAAGATAGATAGATACAGATAGGTAGGTCGATAGATAGATAGATAGATAGATAGATAGATAGATAGATAGATAGATAGATAGATAGATAGATAGATAGATAGATAGATAGATAGATAGATAGATAGATAGAGATAGGTAGGTAGGTAGATAGATAAATACAGATAGGTAGGTAGGTAGATAGATAGAGATAGGTAGGTAGATAGATAGATAGATAGATAGATAGATAGATAGATAGATAGATAGATAGATAGATAGTGATAGGTAGGTAGGTAGATTGATAGGTACAGATAGGTAGGTAGGTAGATAGATAGATACAGATAGGTAGGTAGGTAGATAGATAAATACAGATAGGTAGGTAGGTAGATAGATAGATAGAGATAGGTAGGTAGGTAGATTGATAGATACAGATAGGTAGGTAGGTAGATTGATAGATACAGATATGTAGGTAGGTAGGTAGATAGATACAGATTGGTAGGTAGGTAGATTGATAGATACAAATACGTAGGTATGTAAATAGATAGAAAGAGATAGGTAGGTAGGTAGATAGATAGATAGATACAGATAGGTAGGTAGGTAGATAGATAGATAGAGATAGGTAGGTTGGTAGGTAGATAGATACAGATAGATAGGTAGGTAGATTGATAGATAGAGATAGGTAGGTAGGTAGATAGATAGAGATAGGTAGGTAGGTAGGTAGGTAGGTAGGTAGGTAGGTAGAGATAGTTATGTAGGTAGATAGATAGATACAGATAGGTAGGTAGGTAGATAGATAGATAGAGATAGGTAGGTAGGTAGATAGATAGATAGAGATAGATAGGTAGTTAGATTGATAGAGACAGATAGGTAGGTAGGTAGGTAGATAGAAAGAGATATGTAGGTAGGTAGGTAGGTAGGTAGGTAGGTAGATAGATAGATAGATAGATAGATAGATAGATAGATAGAAATAGGTAGGTAGGTAGATTGATAGATAGAGATAGGTAGGTAGGTAGATAGATAGAGATAGGTAGGTAGGTAGATAGATAGATAGAGATAGGTAGGTAGGTAGGTAGATAGATAGATAGATAGACATAAGTAGGTAGGTAGATTGATAGATACAGATAGGTAGGTAGGTAGATAGATAGATACAGATAGGTAGGTAGGTAGATAGATTGATACAGATAGGTAGGTAGGTAGATAGATAGATAGAGATAGGTAGGTAGGTAGATAGATAAATATAGATAGGTAGGTAGGTAGGTAGATAGATAGAGATAGGTAGGTAGGTAGATAGATAGATAGATAGATAGAGATAGGTAGGTAGGTAGATTGATAGATACAGATAGGTAGGTAGGTAGATTGATAGATACAGATAGGTAGGTAGGTAGGTAGATAGATACAGAGAAGTAGGTAGGTAGATTGATAGATACAGATATGTAGGTAGGTAGGTAGATAGATACAGATAGGTAGGTAGGTAGATTGATAGATACAGATACGTAGGTATGTAAATAGATAGAAAGAGATAGGTAGGTAGGTAGGTAGATAGATAGATAGATAGATAGATAGATAGATAGATAGATAGATAGATAGATAGATAGATACAGATAGGTAGGTAGGTAGGTAGGTAGGTAGATAGATAGATAGATAGATAGATAGATAGATAGATAGATAGATAGATAGATAGATAGATAGATAGATAGATAGAGATAGGTAGGTAGATAGATTGATAGATACAGATAGGTAGGTAGGTAGATTGATAGATACAGGTATGTAGGTAGGTAGGTAGATAGATACAGATAGGTAGGTAGGTAGATTGATAGATACAGATACGTAGGTATGTAAATAGATAGAAAGAGATAGGTAGGTAGGTAGATAGATAGATACAGATAGGTAGGTAGGTAGATAGATAGATTGAGATAGGTAGGTAGGTAGATAGATAGATACAGATAGGTAGGTAGGTAGATTGATAGATAGAGATAGGTAGGTAGGTAGATAGATAGAGATAGGTAGGTAGGTAGGTAGGTAGAGATAGTTATGTAGGTAGATAGATAGATACAGATAAGTAGGTAGGTAGATAGATAGATAGAGATAGGTAGGTAGGTAGATAGATTGATACAGATAGGTAGGTAGGTAGATAGATAGATAGAGATAGGTAGGTAGGTAGATAGATAAATATAGATAGGTAGGTAGGTAGGTAGATAGATAGAGATAGGTAGGTAGGTAGATAGATAGATAGAGATAGGTAGGTAGGTAGATTGATAGATACAGATAGGTAGGTAGGTAGATTGATAGATACAGATAGGTAGGTAGGTAGGTAGATAGATACAGATAGGTAGGTAGGTAGATAGATAGATACAGATAGGTAGGTAGGTAGATAGATAGATAGAGATAGGTATGTACGTAGATAGATAAATACAGATAGGTAGGTAGGTAGGTAGATAGATAAGATAGGTAGGTAGGTAGATAGATAGATACAGATAGGTAGGTAGGTAGATAGATAAATACAGATAGGTAGGTAGATAGATAGATAGACATAGGTAGGTAGGTAGTTTGATAGATACAGATAGGTATGTAGGAAGATAGATAGATACAGATAGGTAGGTAGGTAGGTAGATAGATAGATAGATAGATAGATAGATAGATAGATAGATAGATAGATAGATAGATAGATAGATAGATGATAGATAGATAGATAGATAGATAGATAGATAGATAGATAGATAGATAGAGATAGGTAGGTAGGTAGATTGATAGGTACAGATAGGTAGGTAGGTAGATAGATAGATACAGATAGGTAGGTAGGTAGGTAGACAAATACAGATAGGTAGGTAGGTAGGTAGATAGATAGAGATAGGTAGGTAGGTAGATTGATAGATACAGATAGGTAGGTAGGTAGATTGATAGATAGATAGATACAGATAGGTAGGTAGGTAGATAGATAGATAGAGATAGGTAGGTAGGTAGGTAGATAGATACAGATAGATAGGTAGGTAGATTGATAGATAGAGATAGGTAGGTAGGTAGATAGATAGAGATAGGTAGGTAGGTAGGTAGGTAGGTAGGTAGAGATAGTTATGTAGGTAGATAGATAGATACATATAGGTAGGTAGGTAGATAGATAGATAGAGATAGGTAGGTAGGTAGATAGATAGATAGAGATAGATAGATAGGTAGGTAGATTGATAGAGACAGATAGGTAGGTAGGTAGGTAGGTAGATAGAAAGAGATATGTAGGTAGGTAGGTCGGTAGGTAGATAGATAGATAGATAGATAGATAGATAGATAGATAGATAGATAGATAGATATATAGATAGATAGATAGATAGATAGATAGATAGATAGATAGATAGATAGATAGAAATAGGTAGGTAGGTAGATTGATAGATAGAGATAGGTAGGTAGGTAGATAGATAGAGATAGGTAGGTAGGTAGATAGATAGATAGAGATAGGTAGGTAGGTAGGTAGATAGATAGATAGATAGACATAGGTAGGTAGGTAGATTGATAGATACAGATAGGTAGGTAGGTAGATAGATTGATACAGATAGGTAGGTAGGTAGGTAGATAGATAGATAGAGATAGGTAGGTAGGTAGATAGATAAATACAGATAGGTAGGTAGGTAGGTAGATAGATAGAGATAGGTAGGTAGGTAGATAGATAGATAGAGATAGGTAGGTAGGTAGATTGATAGATACAGATAGCTAGGTAGGTAGATTGATAGATACAGATAGGTAGGTAGGTAGGTAGATAGATACAGATAAGTAGGTAGGTAGATTGATAGATACAGATAGGTAGGTAGGTAGGTAGATAGATACAGATGAGTAGGTAGGTAGATTGATAGATACAGATAGGTAGGTAGGTAGATAGATAGATACAGATAGGTAGGTAGGTAGATAGATAGATAGAGATTGGTAGGTAGGTAGATAGATAAATACAGATAGGTAGGTAGGTAGGTAGGTAGATAGATAGAGATAGGTAGGTAGGTAGATAGATAGATACAGATAGGTAGGTAGGTAGATAGATAGAGATAGGTAGGTAGGTAGGTAGAGATAGTTATGTAGGTAGATAGATAGATACAGATAGGTAGGTAGGTAGATAGATAGATAGAGATAGGTAGTTAGGTAGATAGATAGATAGAGATAGATAGGTAGGTAGATTGATAGAGACAGATAGGTAGGTAGGTAGGTAGATAGAAAGAGATATGTAGGTAGGTAGGTAGGTAGATAGATAGATAGATAGATAGATAGATAGATAGATAGATAGATAGATAGATAGATAGATAGATAGATAGATAGATAGATAGATAGATAGATAGAAATAGGTAGGTAGGTAGATTGATAGATAGAGATAGGTAGGTAGGTAGATAGATAGAGATAGGTAGGTAGGTAGATAGATAGATAGAGATAGGTAGGTAGGTAGGTAGATAGATAGATAGATAGACATAGGTAGGTAGGTAGATTGATAGATACAGATAGGTAGGTAGGTAGATAGATAGATACAGATAGGTAGGTACGTAGATAGATAGATAGACATAGGTAGGTAGGTAGATTGATAGATACAGATAGGTAGGTAGGTAGGTAGATAGATTGATACAGATAGGTAGGTAGGTAGATTGATAGATACAGATAGGTAGGTAGGTAGATTGATAGATACAGATATGTAGGTAGGTAGGTAGATAGATACAGATAGGTAGGTAGGTAGATTGATAGATACAGATACGTAGGTATGTAAATAGATAGAAAGAGATAGGTAGGTAGGTAGATTGATAGATACAGATAGGTAGGTAGGCAGGTAGATAGATACAGATAAGTAGGTAGGTAGATTGATAGATACAGATATGTAGGTAGGTAGGTAGATAGATACAGATAGGTAGGTAGGTAGATTGATAGATACAGATACGTAGTTATGTAAATAGATAGAAAGAGATAGGTAGGTAGGTAGGTAGGTAGATAGATAGATAGATAGATAGATAGATAGATAGATAGATAGATACAGATAGGTAGGTAGGTAGATAGATAGATAGATAGATAGATAGATAGATAGATAGATAGATAGATAGATAGATAGATAGAGATAGGTAGGTAGGTAGATTGATAGGTACAGATAGGTAGGTAGGTAGATAGATAAATACAGATAGGTAGGTAGGTAGATAGATAGATAGAGATAGGTAGGTAGGTAGATTGATAGATACAGATAGGTAGGTAGGTAGATTGATAGATACAGATATGTAGGTAGGTAGATAGATAGATACAGATAGGTAGGTAGGTAGATTGATAGATACAGATACGTAGGTATGTAAATAGATAGAAAGAGATAGGTAGGTAGGTAGATAGATAGATAGATAGATAGATAGATACAGATAGGTAGGTAGGTAGATAGATAGATAGAGATAGGTAGGTAGGTAGATAGATAGATACAGATAGGTAGGTAGGTAGATTGATAGATAGAGATAGGTAGGTAGGTAGATAGATAGAGATAGGTAGGTAGGTAGATTGATAGATACAGATAGGTAGGTAGGTAGATAGATAGATACAGATAGGTAGGTAGGTAGATAGATAAATACAGATATGTAGGTAGATAGATAGATAGACATAGGTAGGTAGGTATTTTGATAGATACAGATAGGTAGGTAGGAAGATAGATAGATACAGATAGGTAGGTCGATAGATAGATAGATAGATAGATAGATAGATAGATAGATAGATAGATAGATAGATAGATAGATAGATAGATAGATAGATAGATAGATAGATAGAGATAGGTAGGTAGGTAGATAGATAAATACAGATAGGTAGGTAGGTAGATAGATAGAGATAGGTAGGTAGATAGATAGATAGATAGATAGATAGATAGATAGATAGATAGATAGATAGATAGATAGATAGATAGATAGAGATAGGTAGGTAGGTAGATTGATAGGTACAGATAGGTAGGTAGGTAGATAGATAGATACAGATAGGTAGGTAGGTAGATAGATAAATACAGATAGGTAGGTAGGTAGATAGATAGATAGAGATAGGTAGGTAGGTAGATTGATAGATACAGATAGGTAGGTAGGTAGATTGATAGATACAGATATGTAGGTAGGTAGGTAGATAGATACAGATTGGTAGGTAGGTAGATTGATAAAATACGTAGGTATGTAAATAGATAGAAAGAGATAGGTAGGTAGGTAGATAGATAGATAGATACAGATAGGTAGGTAGGTAGATAGATAGATAGAGATAGGTAGGTAGGTAGGTAGATAGATACAGATAGATAGGTAGGTAGATTGATAGATAGAGATAGGTAGGTAGGTAGATAGATAGAGATAGGTAGGTAGGTAGATAGATAGATAGAGATAGGTATGTATGTAGATAGATAAATACAGATAGGTAGGTAGGTAGGTAGATAGATAAGATAGGTAGGTAGGTAGATAGATAGATACAGATAGGTAGGTAGGTAGATAGATAGATAGATAGATAGATAGATAGATAGATAGATAGATAGATAGATAGATAGAAATAGGTAGGTACGTAGATTGATAGATAGAGATAGGTAGGTAGGTAGATAGATAGAGATAGGTAGGTAGGTAGATAGATAGATAGAGATAGGTAGGTAGGTAGGTAGATAGATAGATAGATAGACATAGGTAGGTAGGTAGATTGATAGATACAGATAGGTAGGTAGGTAGATAGATAGATACAGATAGGTAGGTAGGTAGATAGATTGATACAGATAGGTAGGTAGGTAGATAGATAGATAGAGATAGGTAGGTAGGTAGATAGATAAATATAGATAGGTAGGTAGGTAGGTAGGTAGATAGATAGAGATAGGTAGGTAGGTAGATAGATAGATAGATAGAGATAGGTAGGTAGGTAGATTGATAGATACAGATAGGTAGGTAGGTAGATTGATAGATACAGATAGGTAGGTAGGTAGGTAGATAGATACAGAGAAGTAGGTAGGTAGATTGATAGATACAGATATGTAGGTAGGTAGGTAGATAGATACAGATAGGTAGGTAGGTAGATTGATAGATACAGATACGTAGGTATGTAAATAGATAGAAAGAGATAGGTAGGTAGGTAGGTAGGTAGATAGATAGATAGATAGATAGATAGATAGATAGATAGATAGATAGATAGATAGATAGATAGATAGATAGATAGATAGATAGATACAGATAGGTAGGTAGGTAGGTAGATAGATAGATAGATAGAGAGAGAGAGAGAGAGAGAGAGAGAGAGATAGATAGATAGATAGATAGATAGATAGATAGATAGATAGATAGATAGATAGATAGATAGATAGATAGATAGATAGAGATAGGTAGGTAGATAGATTGATAGATACAGATAGGTAGGTAGGTAGATTGATAGATACAGGTATGTAGGTAGGTAGGTAGATAGATACAGATAGGTAGGTAGGTAGATTGATAGATACAGATACGTAGGTATGTAAATAGATAGAAAGAGATAGGTAGGTAGGTAGATAGATAGATAGATACAGATCGGTAGGTAGGTAGATAGATAGATAGAGATAGGTAGGTAGGTAGATAGATAGATACAGATAGGTAGGTAGGTAGATTGATAGATAGAGATAGGTAGGTAGGTAGATAGATAGAGATAGGTAGGTAGGTAGGTAGGTAGAGATAGTTATGTAGGTAGATAGATAGATACAGGTAAGTAGGTAGGTAGATAGATAGATAGAGATAGGTAGGTAGGTAGATAGATAAATATAGATAGGTAGGTAGGTAGGTAGATAGATAGAGATAGGTAGGTAGCTAGATAGATAGATAGAGATAGGTAGGTAGGTAGATTGATAGATACAGATAGGTAGGTAGGTAGATTGATAGATACAGATAGGTAGGTAGGTAGGTAGATAGATACAGATAAGTATGTAGGTAGATTGATAGATACAGATAGGTAGGTAGGTAGATAGATAGATAGAGATAGGTATGTATGTAGATAGATAAATACAGATAGGTAGGTAGGTAGGTAGATAGATAAGATAGGTAGGTAGGTAGATAGATAGATACAGATAGGTAGGTAGGTAGATAGATAAATACAGATAGGTAGGTAGATAGATAGATAGACATAGGTAGGTAGGTAGTTTGATAGATACAGATAGGTATGTAGGAAGATAGATAGATACAGATAGGTAGGTAGGTAGGTAGATAGATAGATAGATAGATAGATAGATAGATAGATAGATAGATAGATAGATAGATAGATAGATAGATAGATAGATGATAGATAGATAGATAGATAGATAGATAGATAGATAGATAGATAGAGATAGGTAGGTAGGTAGATTGATAGGTACAGATAGGTAGGTAGGTAGGTAGACAAATACAGATAGGTAGGTAGGTAGATAGATAGATAGAGATAGGTAGGTAGGTAGATTGATAGATACAGATAGGTAGGTAGGTAGATTGATAGATAGATAGATAGATAGATACAGATAGGTAGGTAGGTAGATAGATAGATAGAGATAGGTAGGTAGGTAGGTAGATAGATACAGATAGATAGGTAGGTAGATTGATAGATAGAGATAGGTAGGTAGGTAGATAGATAGAGATAGGTAGGTAGGTAGGTAGGTAGGTAGAGATAGTTATGTAGGTAGATAGATAGATACAGATAGGTAGGTAGGTAGATAGAGAGAGATAGGTAGGTAGGTAGATAGATAGATAGAGATAGATAGGTAGGTAGATTGATAGAGACAGATAGGTAGGTAGGTAGGTAGGTAGATAGAAAGAGATATGTAGGTAGGTAGGTAGGTAGGTAGATAGATAGATAGATAGATAGATAGATAGATAGATAGATAGATAGATAGATAGATAGATAGATAGATAGATAGATAGATAGAAATAGGTAGGTAGGTAGATTGATAGATAGAGATAGGTAGGTAGGTAGATAGATAGAGATAGGTAGGTAGGTAGATAGATAGATAGAGATAGGTAGGTAGGTAGGTAGATAGATAGATAGATAGACATAGGTAGGTAGGTAGATTGATAGATACAGATAGGTAGGTAGGTAGATAGATTGATACAGATAGGTAGGTAGGTAGATAGATAGATAGAGATAGGTAGGTAGGTAGATAGATAAATACAGATCGGTAGGTAGGTAGGTAGATAGATAGAGATAGGTAGGTAGGTAGATAGATAGATAGAGATAGGTAGGTAGGTAGATTTATAGATAGAGATAGGTAGGTAGATAGATAGATAGACATAGGTAGGTAGGTAGATTGATAGATACAGATAGGTAGGTAGGTAGATAGATAAATACAGATAGGTAGGTAGGTAGATAGATAGAGATAGGTAGGTAGGTAGATTGATAGATAGAGATAGGTAGGTAGGTAGATAGATAAATACAGATAGGTAGGTAGGTAGGTAGATAGATAGAGATAGGTAGGTAGGTAGATAGATAGATAGAGATAGGTAGGTAGGTAGATTGATAGATACAGATAGGTAGGTAGGTAGGTAGATAGATACAGATAGGTAGGTAGGTAGATTGATAGATACAGATAGGTAGGTAGGTAGATTGATAGATACAGATATGTAGGTAGGTAGGTAGATAGATACAGATAGGTAGGTAGGTAGATTGATAGATACAGATACGTAGGTATGTAAATAGATAGAAAGAGATAGGTAGGTAGGTAGATTGATAGATACAGATAGGTAGGTAGGCAGGTAGATAGATACAGATAAGTAGGTAGGTAGATTGATAGATACAGATATGTAGGTAGGTAGGTAGATAGATACAGATAGGTAGGTAGGTAGATTGATAGATACAGATACGTAGTTATGTAAATAGATAGAAAGAGATAGGTAGGTAGGTAGGTAGGTAGGTAGGTAGATAGATAGATAGATAGATAGATAGATACAGATAGGTAGGTAGGTAGATAGATAGATAGAGATAGGTAGGTAGGTAGATTGATAGATACAGATAGGTAGGTAGGTAGATTGATAGATACAGATATGTAGGTAGGTAGATAGATAGATACAGATAGGTAGGTAGGTAGATTGATAGATACAGATACGTAGGTATGTAAATAGATAGAAAGAGATAGGTAGGTAGGTAGATAGATAGATAGATAGATAGATAGATACAGATAGGTAGGTAGGTAGATAGATAGATAGAGATAGGTAGGTAGGTAGATAGATAGATACAGATAGGTAGGTAGGTAGATTGATAGATAGAGATAGGTAGGTAGGTAGATAGATAGAGATAGGTAGGTAGGTAGATTGATAGATACAGATAGGTAGGTAGGTAGATTGATAGATACAGATAGGTAGGTAGGTAGGTAGATAGATACAGATATGTAGGTAGGTAGATTTATAGATAGAGATAGGAAGGTAGGTAGATAGATAGATAGATAGATAGATAGATACAGATAGGTAGGTAGGTAGATAGATAGATAGAGATAGGTAGGTAGGTAGATAGATAGATACAGATAGGTAGGTAGGTAGATTGATAGATAGAGATAGGTAGGTAGGTAGATAGATAGAGATAGGTAGGTAGGTAGATTGATAGATACAGATAGGTAGGTAGGTAGATAGATAAATACAGATAGGTAGGTAGGTAGGTAGATAGATAGAGATAGGTAGGTAGGTAGGTAGATTGATAGAGATAGGTAGGTAGGTAGATTGATAGATACAGATAGGTAGGTAGGTAGGTAGATAGATACAGATAGGTAGGTAGGTAGATTGATAGATACAGATAGGTAGGTAGGTAGATTGATAGATACAGATATGTTGGTAGGTAGGTAGATAGATACAGATAGGTAGGTAGGTAGATTGATAGATACAGATACGTAGGTATGTAAATAGATAGAAAGAGATAGGTAGGTAGGTAGATTGATAGATACAGATAGGTAGGTAGGTAGATTGATAGATACAGATAGGTAGGTAGGTAGGTAGATAGATACAGATAAGTAGGTAGGTAGATTGATAGATACAGATATGTAGGTAGGTAGGTAGATAGATACAGATAGGTAGGTAGGTAGATTGATAGATACAGATACGTAGTTATGTAAATAGATAGAAAGAGATAGGTAGGTAGGTAGATAGATAGATAGATAGATAGATACAGATAGGTAGGTAGGTAGGTAGGTAGGTAGATAGATAGTTAGATAGATAGATAGATAGATAGATAGATAGATAGATAGATAGATAGATAGATAGATAGAGATAGGTAGGTAGGTAGATTGATAGGTACAGATAGGTAGGTAGGTAGATAGATAGATACAGATAGGTAGGTAGGTAGATAGATAAATACAGATAGGTAGGTAGGTAGATAGATAGATAGAGATAGGTAGGTAGGTAGATTGATAGATACAGATAGGTAGGTAGGTAGATTGATAGATACAGATACGTAGGTATGTAAATAGATAGAAAGAGATAGGTAGGTAGGTAGATAGATAGATAGATACAGATAGGTAGGTAGGTAGATAGATAGATAGAGATAGGTAGGTAGGTAGATAGATAGATACAGATAGGTAGGTAGGTAGATTGATAGATAGAGATAGGTAGATAGGTAGATAGCTAGAGATAGGTAGGTAGGTAGGTAGGTAGAGATAGTTATGTAGGTAGATAGATAGATACAGATAAGTAGGTAGATAGATAGATAGATAGAGATAGGTAGGTAGGTAGATAGATAGATAGAGATAGATAGGTAGGTAGAATGATAGAGACAGATAGGTAGGTAGGTAGGTAGATAGAAAGAGATATGTAGGTAGGTAGGTAGATAGATAGATAGATAGAAATAGGTAGGTAGGTAGATAGATAGAAATAGGTAGGTAGGTAGATTGATAGATAGAGATAGGTAGGTAGGTAGATAGATAGAGATAGGTAGGTAGGTAGATAGATAGATAGAGATAGGTAGGTAGGTAGGTAGATAGATAGATAGATAGACATAGGTAGGTAGGTAGATTAATAGATACAGATAGGTAGGTAGGTAGATAGATAGATACAGATAGGTAGGTAGGTAGATAGATAGATAGAGATAGGTAGGTAGGTAGGTAGATAGATAGACATAGGTAGGTAGGTAGATTGATAGATACAGATAGGTAGGTAGGTAGATAGATTGATACAGATAGGTAGGTAGGTAGATAGATAGATAGAGATAGGTAGGTAGGTAGATTGATAGATACAGATAGGTAGGTAGGTAGATTGATAGATACAGATAGGTAGGTAGGTAGGTAGATAGATACAGATAGGTAGGTAGGTAGATTTATAGATAGAGATAGGTAGGTAGATAGATACATAGACATAGGTAGGTAGGTAGGTTGATAGATACAGATAGGTAGGTAGGTAGATAGATAAATACAGATAGGTAGGTAGGTAGATAGATAGAGATAGGTAGGTAGGTAGATTGATAGATACAGATAGGTAGGTAGGTAGATAGATAAATACAGATAGGTAGGTAGGTAGGTAGATAGATAGAGATAGTTAGGTAGGTAGATAGATAGATAGAGATAGGTAGGTAGGTAGATTGATAGATACAGATAGGTAGGTAAGTAGGTAGATAGATAGAGATAGGTAGGTAGGTAGATTGATAGATACAGATAGGTAGGTAGGTAGATTGATAGATACAGATACGTAGGTATGTAAATAGAAAGAGATAGGTAGGTAGGTAGATTGATAGATACAGATAGGTAGGTAGGTAGATTGATAGATACAGATAGGTAGGTAGGTAGGTAGATAGATACAGATAAGTAGGTAGGTAGATTGATAGATACAGATATGTAGGTAGGTAGGTAGATAGATACAGATAGGTAGGTAGGTAGATTGATAGATACAGATACGTAGGTATGTAAATAGATAGAAAGAGATAGGTAGGTAGGTAGATAGATAGATAGATAGATAGATACAGATAGGTAGGTAGGTAGATAGATAGATAGATAGATAGATAGATAGATAGATAGATAGATAGATAGATAGATAGATAGATAGATAGATAGATAGATAGATAGAGATAGGTAGGTAGGTAGATTGATAGGTACAGATAGGTAGGTAGGTAGATTGATAGATACAGATATGTAGGTAGGTAGGTAGATAGATACAGATAGGTAGGTAGGTAGATTGATAGATACAGATACGTAGGTATGTAAATAGATAGAAAGAGATAGGTAGGTAGGTAGATAGATAGATAGATACAGATAGGTAGGTAGGTAGATAGATAGATAGAGATAGGTAGGTAGATAGATAGATACAGATAGGTAGGTAGGTAGATTGATAGATAGAGATAGGTAGGTAGGTAGATAGATAGAGATAGGTAGGTAGGTAGGTAGGTAGAGATAGTTATGTAGGTAGATAGATAGATACAGATAAGTAGGTAGATAGATAGATAGATAGATAGAGATAGGTAGGTAGGTAGATAGATAGATAGAGATAGATAGGTAGGTAGAATGATAGAGACAGATAGGTAGGTAGGTAGGTAGATAGAAAGAGATATGTAGGTAGGTAGGTAGATAGATAGATAGATAGAAATAGGTAGGTAGGTAGATAGATAGAAATAGGTAGGTAGGTAGATTGATAGATAGAGATAGGTAGGTAGGTAGATAGATAGAGATAGGTAGGTAGGTAGATAGATAGATAGAGATAGGTAGGTAGGTAGGTAGATAGATAGATAGATAGACATAGGTAGGTAGGTAGATTAATAGATACAGATAGGTAGGTAGGTAGATAGATAGATACAGATAGGTAGGTAGGTAGATAGATAGATAGAGATAGGTAGGTAGGTAGGTAGATAGATAGACATAGGTAGGTAGGTAGATTGATACATACAGATAGGTAGGTAGGTAGATAGATTGATACAGATAGGTAGGTAGGTAGATAGATAGATAGAGATAGGTAGGTAGGTAGATTGATAGATACAGATAGGTAGGTAGGTAGATTGATAGATACAGATAGGTAGGTAGGTAGGTAGATAGATACAGATAGGTAAGTAGGTAGATTTATAGATAGAGATAGGTAGGTAGATAGATACATAGACATAGGTAGGTAGGTAGGTTGATAGATACAGATAGGTAGGTAGGTAGATAGATAAATACAGATAGGTAGGTAGGTAGATAGAGATAGGTAGGTAGGTAGATTGATAGATACAGATAGGTAGGTAGGTAGATAGATAAATACAGATAGGTAGGTAGGTAGGTAGATAGATAGAGATAGGTAGGTAGGTAGATTGATAGATACAGATAGGTAGGTAAGTAGGTAGATAGATAGAGATAGGTAGGTAGGTAGATTGATAGATACAGATAGGTAGGTAGGTAGATTGATAGATACAGATACGTAGGTATGTAAATAGAAAGAGATAGGTAGGTAGGTAGATTGATAGATACAGATAGGTAGGTAGGTAGATTGATAGATACAGATAGGTAGGTAGGTAGGTAGATAGATACAGATAAGTAGGTAGGTAGATTGATAGATACAGATATGTAGGTAGGTAGGTAGATAGATACAGATAGGTAGGTAGGTAGATTGATAGATACAGATACGTAGGTATGTAAATAGATAGAAAGAGATAGGTAGGTAGGTAGATAGATAGATAGATAGATACAAATAGGTAGGTAGGTAGATAGATAGATAGATAGATAGATAGATAGATAGATAGGTAGATAGATAGATAGAGATAGGTAGGTAGGTAGATTGATAGGTACAGATAGGTAGGTAGGTAGATTGATAGATACAGATATGTAGGTAGGTAGGTAGATAGATACAGATAGGTAGGTAGGTAGATTGATAGATACAGATACGTAGGTATGTAAATAGATAGAAAGAGATAGGTAGGTAGGTAGATAGATAGATAGATACAGATAGGTAGGTAGGTAGATAGATAGATAGAGATAGGTAGGTAGATAGATAGATACAGATAGGTAGGTAGGTAGATTGATAGATAGAGATAGGTAGGTAGGTAGATAGATAGAGATAGGTAGGTAGGTAGGTAGGTAGAGATAGTTATGTAGGTAGATAGATAGATACAGATAAGTAGGTAGATAGATAGATAGATAGATAGATAGATAGATAGAGATAGGTAGGTAGGTAGATAGATAGATAGAGATAGATAGGTAGGTAGAATGATAGAGACAGATAGGTAGGTAGGTAGGTAGATAGAAAGAGATATGTAGGTAGGTAGGTAGATAGATAGATAGATAGAAATAGGTAGGTAGGTAGATAGATAGAAATAGGTAGGTAGGTAGATTGATAGATAGAGATAGGTAGGTAGGTAGATAGATAGAGATAGGTAGGTAGGTAGATAGATAGATAGAGATAGGTAGGTAGGTAGGTAGATAGATAGATAGATAGACATAGGTAGGTAGGTAGATTAATAGATACAGATAGGTAGGTAGGTAGATAGATAGATACAGATAGGTAGGTAGGTAGATAGATAGATAGAGATAGGTAGGTAGGTAGGTAGATAGATAGACATAGGTAGGTAGGTAGATTGATAGATACAGATAGGTAGGTAGGTATATAGATTGATACAGAGAGGTAGGTAGGTAGATAGATAGATAGAGATAGGTAGGTAGGTAGATTGATAGATACAGATAGGTAGGTAGGTAGATTGATAGATACAGATAGGTAGGTAGGTAGGTAGATAGATACAGATAGGTAAGTAGGTAGATTTATAGATAGAGATAGGTAGGTAGATAGATACATAGACATAGGTAGGTAGGTAGGTTGATAGATACAGATAGGTAGGTAGGTAGATAGATAAATACAGATAGGTAGGTAGGTAGATAGAGATAGGTAGGTAGGTAGATTGATAGATACAGATAGGTAGGTAGGTAGATAGATAAATACAGATAGGTAGGTAGGTAGGTAGATAGATAGAGATAGGTAGGTAGGTAGATAGATAGATAGAGATAGGTAGGTAGGTAGATTGATAGATACAGATAGGTAGGTAGGTAGGTAGATACATAGAGATAGGTAGGTAGGTAGATTGATAGATACAGATAGGTAGGTAGGTAGATTGATAGATACAGATACGTAGGTATGTAAATAGAAAGAGATAGGTAGGTAGGTAGATTGATAGATACAGATAGGTAGGTAGATTGATAGATACAGATAGGTAGGTAGGTAGGTAGATAGATACAGATAAGTAGGTAGGTAGATTGATAGATACAGATATGTAGGTAGGTAGGTAGATAGATACAGATAGGTAGGTAGGTAGATTGATAGATACAGATACGTAGGTATGTAAATAGATAGAAAGAGATAGGTAGGTAGGTAGATAGATAGATAGATAGATAGATAGATACAGATAGGTAGGTAGGTAGATAGATAGATAGATAGATAGATAGATAGATAGATAGATAGATAGATAGATAGATAGATAGATAGATAGATAGATAGATAGAGATAGGTAGGTAGGTAGATTGATAGGTACAGATAGGTAGGTAGGTAGGTAGATAGATAGATAGATACAGATAGGTAGGTAGGTAGATAGATAAATACAGATAGGTAGGTAGGTAGGTAGATAGATAGATAGAGATAGGTAGGTAGGTAGATTGATAGATACAGATAGGTAGGTAGGTAGGTAGATTGATAGATACAGATATGTAGGTAGGTAGGTAGATAGATACAGATAGGTAGGTAGGTAGATTGATAGATACAGATACGTAGGTATGTAAATAGATAGAAAGAGATAGGTAGGTAGGTAGATAGATAGATACATACAGATAGGTAGGTAGGTAGATAGATAGATAGAGATAGGTAGGTAGGTAGATAGATAGATACAGATAGGTAGGTAGGTAGATTGATAGATAGAGATAGGTCGGTAGGTAGATAGATAGAGATAGGTAGGTAGGTAGGTAGGTAGGTAGAGATAGTTATGTAGGTAGATAGATAGATACAGATAAGTAGGTAGGTAGATAGATAGATAGAGATAGGTAGGTAGGTAGATAGATAGATAGATAGAGATAGATAGGTAGGTAGATTGATAGAGACAGATAGGTAGGTAGGTAGGTAGATAGAAAAAGATATGTAGGTAGGTAGGTAGGTAGATAGATAGATAGATAGAAATAGGTAGGTAGGTAGATTGATAGATAGAGATATGTAGGTAGGTAGGTAGATAGATAGATAGAGATAGGTAGGTAGGTAGGTAGATAGATAGATAGATAGACATAGGTAGGTAGGTAGATTGATAGATACAGATAGGTAGGTAGGTAGGTAGATTGATAGATACAGATATGTAGGTAGGTAGGTAGATAGATACAGATAGGTAGGTAGGTAGATTGATAGATACAGATACGTAGGTATGTAAAGAGATAGAAAGAGATAGGTAGGTAGGTAGATAGATAGATACATACAGATAGGTAGGTAGGTAGATAGATAGATAGAGATAGGTAGGTAGGTAGATAGATAGATACAGATAGGTAGGTAGGTAGATTGATAGATAGAGATAGGTAGGTAGGTAGATAGATAGAGATAGGTAGGTAGGTAGGTAGGTAGAGATAGTTATGTAGGTAGATAGATAGATACAGATAAGTAGGTAGGTAGATAGATAGATAGAGATAGGTAGGTAGGTAGATAGATAGATAGATAGATAGAGATAGATAGGTAGGTAGATTGATAGAGACAGATAGGTAGGTAGGTAGGTAGATAGAAAGAGATATGTAGGTAGGTAGGTAGATAGATAGAGATAGGTAGGTAGGTAGATAGATAGATAGAGATAGGTAGGTAGGTAGATAGATTGATACAGATAGGTAGGTAGGTAGATAGATAGAGATAGGTAGGTAGGTAGGTTAGTAGAGATAGTTATGTAGGTAGATAGATAGATACAGATAAGTAGGTAGGTAGATAGATAGATAGAGATAGGTAGGTAGGTAGATAGATAGATAGAAATAGGTAGGTAGGTAGATTGATAGATAGAGATATGTAGGTAGGTAGGTAGATAGATAGATAGAGATAGGTAGGTAGGTAGGTAGGTAGGTAGATAGATAGATAGATAGATAGATAGATAGACAGACATAGGTAGGTAGGTAGATTGATAGATACAGATAGGTAGGTAGGTAGATAGATAGATACAGATAGGTAGGTAGGTAGATAGATAGATAGATAGAGATAGGTAGGTAGGTAGATAGATAGATAGACATAGGTAGGTAGGTAGATTGATAGATACAGATAGGTAGGTAGATAGATTGATACAGATAGGTAGGTAGGTAGATAGATAGAGATAGGTAGGTAGGTAGGTAGGTAGAGATAGTTATGTAGGTAGATAGATAGATACAGATAAGTAGGTAGGTAGATAGATAGATAGAGATAGGTAGGTAGGTAGATAGATAGATAGAGATAGATAGGTAGGTAGATTGATAGAGACAGATAGGTAGGTAGGTAGGTAGATAGAAAGAGATATATAGGTAGGTAGGTAGATAGATAGATAGATAGAAATAGGTAGGTAGGTAGATTGATAGATAGAGATATGTAGGTAGGTAGGTAGATAGATAGATAGAGATAGGTAGGTAGGTAGGTAGATAGATAGATAGATAGATAGACATAGGTAGGTAGGTAGATTGATAGATACAGATAGGTAGGTAGGTAGATAGATAGATACAGATAGGTAGGTAGGTAGATAGATAGATAGAGATAGGTAGGTAGGTAGATAGATAGATAGACATAGGTAGGTAGGTAGATTGATAGATACAGATAGGTAGGTAGGTAGATTGATAGATACAGATATGTAGGTAGGTAGATAGATAGAAAGAGATAGGTAGGTAGGTAGATAGATAGATAGATACAGATAGGTAGGTAGGTAGATAGATAGATAGAGATAGGTAGGTAGGTAGATAGATAGATACAGATAGGTAGGTAGGTAGATTGATAGATAGAGATAGGTAGGTAGGTAGATAGCTAGAGATAGGTAGGTAGGTAGGTAGAGATAGTTATGTAGGTAGATAGATAGATACAGATAAGTAGGTAGATAGATAGATAGATAGAGAAAGGTAGGTAGGTAGATAGATAGATAGAGATAGATAGGTAGGTAGAATGATAGAGACAGATAGGTAGGTAGGTAGGTAGGTAGGTAGGTAGATAGAAAGAGATAGGTAGGTAGGTAGGTAGATAGATAGATAGAAATAGGTAGGTAGGTAGATAGATAGAAATAGGTAGGTAGGTAGATTGATAGATAGAGATAGGTAGGTAGGTAGATAGATAGAGATAGGTAGGTAGGTAGATAGATAGATAGAGATAGGTAGGTAGGTAGGTAGATAGATAGATAGATAGACATAGGTAGGTAGGTAGATTAATAGATACAGATAGGTAGGTAGGTAGATAGATAGATACAGATAGGTAGGTAGGTAGATAGATAGATAGAGATAGGTAGGTAGGTAGGTAGATAGATAGACATAGGTAGGTAGGTAGATTGATAGATACAGATAGGTAGGTAGGTAGATAGATTGATACAGATAGGTAGGTAGGTAGATAGATAGATAGAGATAGGTAGGTAGGTAGATTGATAGATACAGATAGGTAGGTAGGTAGATTGATAGATACAGATAGGTAGGTAGGTAGGTAGATAGATACAGATAGGTAGGTAGGTAGATTTATAGATAGAGATAGGTAGGTAGATAGATACATAGACATAGGTAGGTAGGTAGGTTGATAGATACAGATAGGTAGGTAGGTAGATAGATAAATACAGATAGGTAGGTAGGTAGATAGATAGAGATAGGTAGGTAGGTAGATTGATAGATACAGATAGGTAGGTAGGTAGATAGATAAATACAGATAGGTAGGTAGGTAGGTAGATAGATAGAGATAGGTAGGTAGGTAGATAGATAGATAGAGATAGGTAGGTAGGTAGATTGATAGATACAGATAGGTAGGTAGGTAGGTAGATAGATAGAGATAGGTAGGTAGGTAGATTGATAGATACAGATAGGTAGGTAGGTAGATTGATAGATACAGATACGTAGGTGTGTAAATTGAAAGAGATAGGTAGGTAGGTAGGTAGATTGATAGATACAGATAGGTAGGTAGGTAGATTGATAGATACAGATAGGTAGGTAGGTAGGTAGATCGATACAGATAAGTAGGTAGGTAGATTGATAGATACAGATATGTAGGTAGGTAGGTAGATAGATACAGATAGGTAGGTAGGTAGATTGATAGATACAGATACGTAGGTATGTAAATAGATAGAAAGAGATAGGTAGGTAGGTAGATAGATAGATAGATAGATACAGATAGGTAGGTAGGTAGGTAGATAGATAGATAGATAGATAGATAGATAGATAGAGATAGGTAGGTAGGTAGATTGATAGGTACAGATAGGTAGGTAGGTAGATTGATAGATACAGATATGTAGGTAGATAGGTAGATAGATACAGATAGGTAGGTATGTAGATTGATAGATACAGATACGTAGGTATGTAAATAGATAGAAAGAGATAGGTAGGTAGGTAGATAGATAGATAGATACATATAGGTAGGTAGGTAGATAGATAGATAGAGATAGGTAGGTAGGTAGATAGATAGATACAGATAGGTAGGTAGGTAGATTGATAGATAGAGATAGGTAGGTAGGTAGATAGATAGAGATAGGTAGGTAGGTAGGTAGGTAGGTAGAGATAGTTATGTAGGTAGATAGATAGATACAGATAAGTAGGTAGATAGATAGATAGATAGATAGATAGAGATAGGTAGGTAGGTAGATAGATAGATAGAGATAGGTAGGTAGGTAGAATGATAGAGACAGATAGGTAGGTAGGTAGGTAGATAGAAAGAGATATGTAGGTAGGTAGGTAGATAGATAGATAGATAGAAATAGGTAGGTAGGTAGATAGATAGAAATAGGTAGGTAGGTAGATAGATAGAGATAGGTAGGTAGGTAGATAGATAGATAGAGATAGGTAGGTAGGTAGGTAGATAGATAGATAGATAGACATAGGTAGGTAGGTAGATTAATAGATACAGATAGGTAGGTAGGTAGATAGATAGATACAGATAGGTAGGTAGGTAGATAGATAGATAGAGATAGGTAGGTAGGTAGGTAGATAGATAGACATAGGTAGGTAGGTAGATTGATAGATACAGATAGGTAGGGAGGTAGATAGATTGATACAGATAGGTAGGTAGGTAGATAGATAGATAGAGATAGGTAGGTAGGTAGATTGATAGATACAGATAGGTAGGTAGGTAGATTGATAGATACAGATAGGTAGGTAGGTAGGTAGATAGATACAGATAGGTAGGTAGGTAGATTTATAGATAGAGATAGGTAGGTAGATAGATACATAGACATAGGTAGGTAGGTAGGTTGATAGATACAGATAGGTAGGTAGGTAGATAGATAAATACAGATAGGTAGGTAGGTAGATAGAGATAGGTAGGTAGGTAGATTGATAGATACAGATAGGTAGGTAGGTAGATAGATAAATACAGATAGGTAGGTAGGTAGGTAGATAGATAGAGATAGGTAGGTAGGTAGATAGATAGATAGAGATAGGTAGGTAGGTAGATTGATAGATACAGATAGGTAGGTAGGTAGGTAGATAGATAGAGATAGGTAGGTAGGTAGATTGATAGATACAGATAGGTAGGTAGGTAGATTGATAGATACAGATACGTAGGTATGTAAATAGAAAGAGATAGGTAGGTAGGTAGATTGATAGATACAGATAGGTAGGTAGATTGATAGATACAGATAGGTAGGTAGGTAGGTAGATAGATACAGATAAGTAGGTAGGTAGATTGATAGATACAGATATGTAGGTAGGTAGGTAGATAGATACAGATAGGTAGGTAGGTAGATTGATAGATACAGATACGTAGGTATGTAAATAGATAGAAAGAGATAGGTAGGTAGGTAGATAGATAGATAGATAGATACAGATAGGTAGGTAGGTAGGTAGATAGATAGATAGATAGATAGATAGATAGATAGATAGATAGATAGATAGATAGATAGAGATAGGTAGGTAGGTAGATTGATAGGTACAGATAGGTAGGTAGGTAGGTAGATAGATAGATACAGATAGGTAGGTAGGTAGATAGATAAATACAGATAGGTAGGTAGGTAGGTAGATAGATAGATAGAGATAGGTAGGTAGGTAGATTGATAGATACAGATAGGTAGGTAGGTAGGTAGGTAGATTGATAGATACAGATATGTAGGTAGGTAGGTAGATAGATACAGATAGGTAGGTAGGTAGATTGATAGATACAGATACGTAGGTATGTAAATAGATAGAAAGAGATAGGTAGGTAGGTAGATAGATAGATAGAGATAGGTAGGTAGGTGGATAGATAGATACAGATAGGTAGGTAGGTAGATTGATAGATAGAGATAGGTAGGTAGGTAGATAGATAGAGATAGGTAGGTAGGTAGGTAGGTAGAGATAGTTATGTAGGTAGATAGATAGATACAGATAAGTAGGTAGGTAGATAGATAGATAAAGATAGGTAGGTAGGTAGATAGATAGATAGAGATAGATAGGTAGGTAGATTGATAGAGACAGATAGGTAGGTAGGTAGGTAGATAGAAAGAGATATGTAGGTAGGTAGGTAGATAGATAGATAGATAGATAGATAGATAGATAGAAATAGGTAGGTAGGTAGATTGATAGATAGAGATATGTAGGTAGGTAGGTAGATAGATAGATAGACATAGGTAGGTAGGTAGGTAGATAGATAGATAGATAGACATAGGTAGGTAGGTAGATTGATAGATACAGATAGGTAGGTAGGTAGGTAGATTGATAGATACAGATATGTAGGTAGGTAGGTAGATAGATACAGATAGGTAGGTAGGTAGATTGATAGATACAGATACGTAGGTATGTAAATAGATAGAAAGAGATAGGTAGGTAGGTAGATAGATAGATACATACAGATAGGTAGGTAGGTAGATAGATAGATAGAGATAGGTAGGTAGGTAGATAGATAGATACAGATAGGTAGGTAGGTAGATAGATTGATACAGATAGGTAGGTAGGTAGATAGATAGAGATCGGTAGGTAGGTAGGTAGGTAGAGATAGTTATGTAGGTAGATAGATAGATACAGATAAGTAGGTAGGTAGATAGATAGATAGAGATAGGTAGGTAGGTAGATAGATAGATAGAGATAGATAGGTAGGTAGATTGATAGATAGAGATATGTAGGTAGGTAGGTAGATAGATAGATAGAGATAGGTAGGTAGGTAGGTAGATAGATAGATAGATAGATAGATAGATAGACATAGGTAGGTAGGTAGATTGATAGATACAGATAGGTAGGTAGGTAGATAGATAGATACAGATAGGTAGGTAGGTAGATAGATAGATAGAGATATGTAGGTAGGTAGGTAGATAGATAGATAGATAGAAATAGGTAGGTAGGTAGATTGATAGATAGAGATATGTAGGTAGGTAGGTAGATAGATAGATAGAGATAGGTAGGTAGGTAGGTAGATAGATAGATAGACATAGGTAGGTAGGTAGATTGATAGATACAGATAGGTAGGTAGGTAGATAGATAGATACAGATAGGTAGGTAGGTAGATAGATAGATAGAGATAGGTAGATAGGTAGATAGATAGATAGACATAGGTAGGTAGGTAGATTGATAGATACAGATAGGTAGGTAGGTAGATAGATTGATACAGATAGGTAGGTAGGTAGATAGATAGATAGAGATAGGTAGGTAGGTAGATTGATAAATATAGATAGGTAGGTAGGTAGGTAGATAGATAGAGATAGGTAGGTAGGTAGATAGATAGATAGAGATAGGTAGGTAGGTAGATTGATAGATACAGATAGGTAGGTAGGTAGGTAGGTAGATACAGATAAGTAGGTAGGTAGATTGATAGATACAGATAGGTAGGTAGATAGATAGATAGATACAGATAGGTAGGTAGGTAGATAGATAGATAGAGATAGGTAGGTAGGTAGATAGATAAATACAGATAGGTAGGTAGATAGATAGATAGACATAGGTAGGTAGGTAGTTTGATAGATACAGATAGGTATGTAGGAAGATAGATAGATACAGATAGGTAGGTAGATAGATAGATAGATAGATAGATAGATAGATAGATAGATAGATAGATAGATAGATAGATAGATAGATAGATAGATAGAGATAGGTAGGTAGGTAGATTGATAGGTACAGATAGGTAGGTAGGTAGATAGATAGATACAGATAGGTAGGTAGGTAGGTAGACAAATACAGATAGGTAGGTAGGTAGATAGATAGATAGAGATAGGTAGGTAGGTAGATTGATAGATACAGATAGGTAGGTAGGTAGATTGATAGATACAGATATGTAGGTAGGTAGGTAGGTAGATACAGATAGGTAGGTAGGTAGATTGATAGATACAGATAGGTAGGTAGATAGATAGATAGATAGATAGATAGATAGATAGATAGATAGATAGATAGATAGATAGATAGATAGAGATAGGTAGGTAGGTAGATAGATAGATAGAGATAGGTAGGTATGTAGATAGATAAATACAGATAGGTAGGTAGGTAGGTAGATAGATAGAGATAGGTAGGTAGGTAGGTTGATAGATAGAGATAGGTAGGTAGGTAGATTGATAGATAGAGATAGGTAGGTAGGTAGATTGATACAGAGGTAGGTAGGTAGATTGATAGATACAGGTAGGTAGGTAGTTAGATAGATAGATAGAGATAGGTAGGTAGGTAGATAGATAGACATAGGTAGGTAGGTAGATTGATAGATACAGATAGGTAGGTAGGTAGATAGATAAATATAGATAGGTAGGTAGGTAGATAGCTAGATAGAGATAGGTAGGTAGGGAGAAATATAGATAGATAGATAAAGATAGGTAGGTAGGTAGATAGATAGATAGATAGAGATAGGTAGGTAGGTAGATTGATAGATACAGATAGGTAGGTAGTTAGATAGATAGATAGAGATAGGTAGGTAGGTAGATAGATAGATAGAGATAGGTAGGTAGGTAGATAGATACAGATAGGTAGGTAGGTAGATAGATAAATACAGATAGGTAGGTAGGTAGATAGATAGATAGATAGATAGATAGAGATAGGTAGGTAGGTAGGTAGAAATATAGATAGATAGATAAAGATAGGTAGGTAGGTAGATAGATAGATAGATAGAGATAGGTAGGTACGTAGATTGATAGATACAGATAGGTAGGTAGGTAGATAGAGATAGCTAGGTAAGTAGATAGATAGATAGAGATAGGTAGGTAGATAGATACAGATAGGTAGGTAGGTAGATAGATAGATAGTGATAGGTAGGTAGGTAGATTGATAGATACAGATACGTAGGTAGGTAGATAGATAGAAAGAGATAGGTGGGTAGGTAGGTAGGTAGATAGATAGATACAGATAGGTAGGTAGGTAGATAGATAGATAGATAGAGATAGGTAGGTAGGTAGATTGATAGATACAGATAGGTAGGTAGGTAGATTGATAGATACAGATATGTAGGTACAGATAGATACAGATAGGTAGGTAGGTAGATTGATAGATAGAGATAGGTAGGTAGGTAGATAGATAGAGATAGGTAGGTAGGTAGGTAGGTAGGTAGGTAGGTAGAGATAGTTAGGTAGATAGATAGATAGATAGAGATAGGTAGGTAGGTAGATAGATAGATAGAGATAGATAGGTAGGTAGATTGATAGAGACAGATAGGTAGGTAGGTAGGTAGATAGAGATAGGTAGGTAGGTAGATAGATAGATACAGATAGGTAGTTAGGTAGATAGATAAATACAGATAGGTAGGTAGATAGATAGATAGACATAGGTAGGTAGGTATTTTGATAGATACAGATAGGTAGGTAGGAAGATAGATAGATAGATAGATAGATAGATAGATAGATAGATAGATAGATAGATAGATAGATAGATAGATAGATAGATAGATAGATAGATAGATAGATAGATAGATAGAGATAGGTAGGTAGATAGATAGATAAATACAGATAGGTAGGTAGGTAGATAGATAGAGATAGGTAGGTAGATAGATAGATAGATAGATAGATAGATAGATAGATAGATAGATAGATAGATAGATAGATAGATAGATAGATAGATAGATAGATAGATAGAGATAGGTAGGTAGGTAGATTGATAGGTACAGATAGGTAGGTAGGTAGATAGATAGATACAGATAGGTAGGTAGGTAGATAGATAAATACAGATAGGTAGGTAGGTAGATAGATAGATACAGATTGGTAGGTAGGTAGATTGATAGATACAGATAGGTAGGTAGGTAGATTGATAGATACAGATATGTAGGTAGGTAGATAGATAGATACAGATAGGTAGGTAGGTAGATTGAAAGATACAGATACGTAGGTATGTAAATAGATAGAAAGAGATAGGTAGGTAGGTAGGTAGATAGATAGATAGAGATAGGTAGGTAGGTAGATAGGTACAGATAGATAGGTAGGTAGATTGATAGATAGAGATAGGTAGGTAGGTAGATAGATAGAGATAGGTAGGTAGGTAGGTAGGTAGGTAGGTAGGTAGGTAGGTAGAGATAGTTATGTAGGTAGATAGATAGATACAGATAGGTAGGTAGGTAGATAGATAGATAGAGATAGGTAGTTAGGTAGATAGATAGATAGAGATAGATAGGTAGGTAGATAGATAGAGATAGGTAGGTAGGTAGATAGATAGATAGAGATAGGTAGGTAGGTAGGTAGATAGATAGATAGATAGATAGACATAGGTAGGTAGGTAGATTGATAGATACAGATAGGTAGGTAGGTAGATAGATAGATACAGATAGGTAGGTAGGTAGATAGATAGATAGACATAGGTAGGTAGGTAGATTGATAGATACAGATAGGTAGGTAGGTAGATAGATAGATAGAGATAGGTAGGTAGGTAGATTGATAGATACAGATAGGTAGGTAGGTAGATTGATAGATACAGATAGGTAGGTAGGTAGGTAGACAGATACAGATAGGTAGGTAGGTAGATTTATAGATAGAGATAGGTAGGTAGATAGATAGATAGACATAGGTAGGTAGGTAGATTGATAGATACAGATAGGTAGGTAGGTAGATAGATAAATACAGATAGGTAGGTAGGTAGGTAGATAGATAGAGATAGGTAGGTAGGTAGATAGATAGATAGAGATAGGTAGGTAGGTAGATTGATAGATACAGATAGGTAGGTAGGTAGGTAGATAGATACAGATGGGTAGGTAGGTAGATTGATAGATACATATAGGTAGGTAGGTAGATTGATAGATACAGATATGTAGGTAGGTAGGTAGATAGATACAGATAGGTAGGTAGGTAGATTGATAGATACAGATACGTAGGTATGTAAATAGATAGAAAGAGATAGGTAGGTAGGTAGATTGATAGATACAGATAGGTAGGTAGGCAGGTAGATAGATACAGATAAGTAGGTAGGTAGATTGATAGATACAGATATGTAGGTAGGTAGGTAGATAGATACAGATAGGTAGGTAGGTAGATTGATAGATACAGATACGTAGTTATGTAAATAGATAGAAAGAGATAGGTAGGTAGGTAGGTAGGTAGATAGATAGATAGATAGATAGATAGATACAGATAGGTAGGTAGGTAGATAGATAGATAGATAGATAGATAGATAGATAGATAGATAGATAGATAGATAGATAGATAGATAGATAGATAGATAGATAGATAGATAGATAGATAGAGATAGGTAGGTAGGTAGATTGATAGGTACAGATAGGTAGGTAGGTAGATAGATAGATACAGATAGGTAGGTAGGTAGATAGATAAATACAGATAGGTAGGTAGGTAGATAGATAGATAGAGATAGGTAGGTAGGTAGATTGATAGATACAGATAGGTAGGTAGGTAGATTGATAGATACAGATATGTAGGTAGGTATGTAGATAGATACAGATAGGTAGGTAGGTAGATTGATAGATACAGATACGTAGGTATGTAAATAGATAGAAAGAGATAGGTAGGTAGGTAGATAGATAGATAGATAGATAGATACAGATAGGTAGGTAGGTAGATAGATAGATAGAGATAGGTAGGTAGGTAGATAGATAGATACAGATAGGTAGGTAGGTAGGTAGATAGATAGATAGATAGATAGATAGATAGATAGATAGATAGATAGATAGATAGATAGATAGATAGATAGATAGATAGATAGATAGATAGATAGAAATAGGTAGGTAGGTAGATTGATAGATAGAGATAGGTAGGTAGGTAGATAGATAGATAGAGATAGGTAGGTAGGTAGGTAGATAGATAGATAGATAGACATAGGTAGGTAGGTAGATTGATAGATACAGATAGGTAGGTAGGTAGATAGATAGATACAGATAGGTAGGTAGGTAGATAGATAGATAGACATAGGTAGGTAGGTAGATTGATAGATACAGATAGGTAGGTAGGTAGATAGATTGATACAGATAGGTAGGTAGGTAGATAGATAGATAGAGATAGGTAGGTAGGTAGATTGATAGATACAGATAGGTAGGTAGGTAGATTGATAGATACAGATAGGTAGGTAGGTAGGTAGACAGATACAGATAGGTAGGTAGGTAGATTTATAGATAGAGATAGGTAGGTAGATAGATAGATAGACATAGGTAGGTAGGTAGATTGATAGATACAGATAGGTAGGTAGGTAGATAGATAAATAAAGATAGGTAGGTAGGTAGATAGATAGAGATAGGTAGGTAGGTAGATTGATAGATACAGATAGGTAGGTAGGTAGATAGATAAATACAGATAGGTAGGTAGGTAGGTAGATAGAGATAGGTAGGTAGGTAGATAGACAGATAGAGATAGGTAGGTAGGTAGATTGATAGATACAGATAGGTAGGTAGGTAGGTAGATAGATACAGATGGGTAGGTAGGTAGATTGATAGATACATATAGGTAGGTAGGTAGATTGATAGATACAGATATGTAGGTAGGTAGGTAGATAGATACAGATAGGTAGGTAGGTAGATTGATAGATACAGATACGTAGGTATGTTAATAGATAGAAAGAGATAGGTAGGTAGGTAGATTGATAGATACAGATAGGTAGGTAGGCAGGTAGATAGATACAGATAAGTAGGTAGGTAGATTGATAGATACAGATATGTAGGTAGGTAGGTAGATAGATACAGATAGGTAGGTAGGTAGATTGATAGATACAGATACGTAGTTATGTAAATAGATAGAAAGAGATAGGTAGGTAGGTAGGTAGATAGATAGATAGATAGATAGATAGATAGATAGATAGATAGATAGATAGATAGATAGATAGATAGATACAGATAGGTAGGTAGATAGATAGATAGATAGATAGATAGATAGATAGATAGATAGAGATAGGTAGGTAGGTAGATTGATAGGTACAGATAGGTAGGTAGGTAGATAGATAGATAGATACAGATAGGTAGGTAGTTAGATAGATAAATATAGATAGGTAGGTAGGTAGATAGATAGATAGAGATAGGTAGGTAGGTAGATTGATAGATACAGATAGGTAGGTAGGTAGATTGATAGATACAGATATGTAGGTAGGTAGGTAGATAGATACAGATAGGTAGGTAGGTAGATTGATAGATACAGATACGTAGGTATGTAAATAGATAGAAAGAGATAGGTAGGTAGGTAGATAGATAGATAGATAGATAGATACAGATAGGTAGGTAGGTAGATAGATAGATAGAGATAGGTAGGTAGGTAGATAGATAGATACAGATAGGTAGGTAGGTAGATTGATAGATAGAGATAGGTAGGTAGGTAGATAGATAGAGATAGGTAGGTAGGTAGATTGATAGATACAGATAGGTAGGTAGGTAGATTGATAGATACAGATAGGTAGGTAGGTAGATAGATACAGATAGGTAGGTAGGTAGATTTATAGATAGAGATAGGTAGGTAGATAGATAGATAGACATAGGTAGGTAGGTAGATTGATAGATACAGATAGGTAGGTAGGTAGATAGATAAATACAGATAGGTAGGTAGGTAGATAGATAGAGATAGGTAGGTAGGTAGATTGATAGATACAGATAGGTAGGTAGGTAGATAGATAAATACAGATAGGTAGGTAGGTAGGTAGATAGATAGAGATAGGTAGGTAGGTAGATAGATAGATAGAGATAGGTAGGTAGGTAGATTGATAGATACAGATAGGTAGGTAGGTAGGTAGATAGATACAGATAGGTAGGTAGGTAGATAGATAGATACAGATAGGTAGGTAGGTAGATTGATAGATACAGATATGTAGGTAGGTAGGTAGATAGATACAGATAGGTAGGTAGGTAGATTGATAGATACAGATACGTAGGTATGTAAATAGATAGAAAGAGATAGGTAGGTAGGTAGATTGATAGATACAGATAGGTAGGTAGGTAGATTGATAGATACAGATAGGTAGGTAGGTAGGTAGATAGATACAGATAAGTAGGTAGGTAGATTGATAGATACAGATATGTAGGTAGGTAGGTAGATAGATACAGATAGGTAGGTAGGTAGATTGATAGATACAGATACGTAGTTATGTAAATAGATAGAAAGAGATAGGTAGGTAGGTAGATAGATAGATAGATACAGATAGGTAGGTAGGTAGGTAGATAGATAGATAGATAGATAGATAGATAGATAGATAGATAGATAGATAGATAGATAGATAGATAGATAGATAGAGATAGGTAGGTAGGTAGATTGATAGGTACAGATAGGTAGGTAGGTAGATAGATAGATACAGATAGGTAGGTAGGTAGATAGATAAATACAGATAGGTAGGTAGGTAGATAGATAGATAGAGATAGGTAGGTAGGTAGATTGATAGATACAGATAGGTAGGTAGGTAGATTGATAGATACAGATATGTAGGTAGGTAGGTAGATAGATACAGATAGGTAGGTAGGTAGATTGATAGATACAGATACGTAGGTATGTAAATAGATAGAAAGAGATAGGTAGGTAGGTAGATAGATAGATAGATACAGATAGGTAGGTAGGTAGATAGATAGATAGAGATAGGTAGGTAGGTAGATAGATAGATACAGATAGGTAGGTAGGTAGATTGATAGATAGATATAGGTAGGTAGGTAGATAGATAGAGATAGGTAGGTAGGTAGGTAGGTAGAGATAGTTATGTAGGTAGATAGATAGATACAGATAAGTAGGTAGATAGATAGATAGATAGAGATAGGTAGGTAGGTAGATAGATAGATAGAGATAGATAGGTAGGTAGAATGATAGAGACAGATAGGTAGGTAGGTAGGTAGATAGAAAGAGATATGTAGGTAGGTAGGTAGATAGATAGATAGATAGATAGAAATAGGTAGGTAGGTAGATAGATAGAAATAGGTAGGTAGGTAGATTGATAGATAGAGATAGGTAGGTTCGTAGATAGATAGAGATAGGTAGGTAGGTAGATACATAGATAGAGATAGGTAGGTAGGTAGGTAGATAGATAGATAGATAGATAGACATAGGTAGGTAGGTAGATTAATAGATACAGATAGGTAGTTAGGTAGATAGATAGATACAGATAGGTAGGTAGGTAGATAGATAGATAGAGATAGGTAGGTAGGTAGGTAGATAGATAGACATAGGTAGGTAGGTAGATTGATAGATACAGATAGGTAGGTAGGTAGATACATTGATACAGATAGGTAGGTAGGTAGATAGATAGATAGAGATAGGTAGGTAGGTAGATTGATAGATACAGATAGGTAGGTAGGTAGATTGATAGATACAGATAGGTAGGTAGGTATGTAGATAGATACAGATAGGTAGGTAGGTAGATTTATAGATAGAGATAGGTAGGTAGATAGATACATAGACATAGGTAGGTAGGTAGGTTGATAGATACAGATAGGTAGGTAGGTAGATAGATAAATACAGATAGGTAGGTAGGTAGATAGATAGAGATAGGTAGGTAGGTAGATTGATAGATACAGATAGGTAGGTAGGTAGATAGATAAATACAGATAGGTAGGTAGGTAGGTAGATAGATAGAGATAGGTAGGTAGGTAGATAGATAGATAGTGATAGGTAGGTAGGTTGATTGATAGATACAGATAGGTAGGTAGGTAGGTAGATAGATAGAGATAGGTAGGTAGGTAGATTGATAGATACAGATAGGTAGGTAGGTAGATAGATAGATAGATAGATAGATAGATAGAGATAGGTAGGTAGGTAGATTGATAGATACAGATAGGTAGGTAGGTAGATTGATAGATACAGATATGTAGGTACAGATAGATACAGATAGGTAGGTAGGTAGATTGATAGATACAGATATGTAGGTAGGTAGGTAGATAGATACAGATAGGTAGGTAGGTAGATTGATAGATACAGATACGTAGGTATGTAAATAGATAGAAAGAGATAGGTAGGTAGGTAGATTGATAGATACAGATAGGTAGGTAGGTAGATTGATAGATACAGATAGGTAGGTAGGTAGGTAGATAGATACAGATAAGTAGGTAGGTAGATTGATAGATACAGATATGTAGGTAGGTAGATTGATAGATACAGATAGGTAGGTAGGTAGATTGATAGATACAGATATGTAGGTACAGATAGATACAGATAGGTAGGTAGGTAGATTGATAGATACAGATATGTAGGTAGGTAGGTAGATAGATACAGATAGGTAGGTAGGTAGATTGATAGATACAGATAGGTAGGTAGGTAGGTAGATAGATAGAGATAGGTAGGTAGGTAGATTGATAGATACAGATAGGTAGGTAGGTAGATAGATAGATAGATAGATAGATAGATAGAGATAGGTAGGTAGGTAGATTGATAGATACAGATAGGTAGGTAGGTAGATTGATAGATACAGATATGTAGGTACAGATAGATACAGATAGGTAGGTAGGTAGATTGATAGATACAGATATGTAGGTAGGTAGGTAGATAGATACAGATAGGTAGGTAGGTAGATTGATAGATACAGATACGTAGGTATGTAAATAGATAGAAAGAGATAGGTAGGTAGGTAGATTGATAGATACAGATAGGTAGGTAGGTAGATTGATAGATACAGATAGGTAGGTAGGTAGGTAGATAGATACAGATAAGTAGGTAGGTAGATTGATAGATACAGATATGTAGGTAGGTAGGTAGATAGATACAGATAGGTAGGTAGGTAGATTGATAGATACAGATACGTAGTTATGTAAATAGATAGAAAGAGATAGGTAGGTAGGTAGATAGATAGATAGATACAGATAGGTAGGTAGGTAGGTAGATAGATAGATAGATAGATAGATAGATAGATAGATAGATAGATAGATAGATAGATAGATAGATAGAGATAGGTAGGTAGGTAGATTGATAGGTACAGATAGGTAGGTAGGTAGATAGATAGATACAGATAGGTAGGTAGGTAGATAGATAAATACAGATAGGTAGGTAGGTAGATAGATAGATAGAGATAGGTAGGTAGGTAGATTGATAGATACAGATAGGTAGGTAGGTAGATTGATAGATACAGATATGTAGGTAGGTAGGTAGATAGATACAGATAGGTAGGTAGGTAGATTGATAGATACAGATACGTAGGTATGTAAATAGATAGAAAGAGATAGGTTGGTAGGTAGATAGATAGATAGATACAGATAGGTAGGTAGGTAGATAGATAGATAGAGATAGGTAGGTAGGTAGATAGATAGATACAGATAGGTAGGTAGGTAGATTGATAGATAGATATAGGTAGGTAGGTAGATAGATAGAGATAGGTAGGTAGGTAGGTAGGTAGAGATAGTTATGTAGGTAGATAGATAGATACAGATAAGTAGGTAGATAGATAGATAGATAGAGATAGGTAGGTAGGTAGATAGATAGATAGAGATAGATAGGTAGGTAGAATGATAGAGACAGATAGGTAGGTAGGTAGGTAGATAGAAAGAGATATGTAGGTAGGTAGGTAGATAGATAGATAGATAGATAGAAATAGGTAGGTAGGTAGATAGATAGAAATAGGTAGGTAGGTAGATTGATAGATAGAGATAGGTAGGTTCGTAGATAGATAGAGATAGGTAGGTAGGTAGATACATAGATAGAGATAGGTAGGTAGGTAGGTAGATAGATAGATAGATAGATAGACATAGGTAGGTAGGTAGATTAATAGATACAGATAGGTAGTTAGGTAGATAGATAGATACAGATAGGTAGGTAGGTAGATAGATAGATAGAGATAGGTAGGTAGGTAGGTAGATAGATAGACATAGGTAGGTAGGTAGATTGATAGATACAGATAGGTAGGTAGGTAGATAGATTGATACAGATAGGTAGGTAGGTAGATTGATAGATACAGATAGGTAGGTAGGTAGATTGATAGATACAGATAGGTAGGTAGGTATGTAGATAGATACAGATAGGTAGGTAGGTAGATTTATAGATAGAGATAGGTAGGTAGATAGATACATAGACATAGGTAGGTAGGTAGGTTGATAGATACAGATAGGTAGGTAGGTAGATAGATAAATACAGATAGGTAGGTAGGTAGATAGATAGAGATAGGTAGGTAGGTAGATTGATAGATACAGATAGGTAGGTAGGTAGATAGATAAATACAGATAGGTAGGTAGGTAGGTAGATAGATAGAGATAGGTAGGTAGGTAGATAGATAGATAGTGATAGGTAGGTAGGTTGATTGATAGATACAGATAGGTAGGTAGGTAGGTAGATAGATAGAGATAGGTAGGTAGGTAGATTGATAGATACAGATAGGTAGGTAGGTAGATAGATAGATAGATAGATAGATAGAGATAGGTAGGTAGGTAGATTGATAGATACAGATAGGTAGGTAGGTAGATTGATAGATACAGATATGTAGGTACAGATAGATACAGATAGGTAGGTAGGTAGATTGATAGATAGAGATAGGTAGGTAGGTAGATAGATAGATAGAGATAGGTAGGTAGGTAGGTAGGTAGGTAGGTAGAGATAGTTAGGTAGGTAGGTAGATAGAAAGAGATAGGTAAGTAGGTAGATAGATAGATACAGATAGGTAGGTAGGTAGATAGATAGATAGAGATAGGTAGGTAGGTAGAGACAGATAGGTAGGTAGGTAGATTGATAGATACAGATATGTAGGTAGGTAGGTAGGTAGATACAGATAGGTAGGTAGGTAGATTGATAGATACAGATAGGTAGGTAGATAGATAGATAGATAGATAGATAGATAGATAGATAGATAGATAGATAGATAGATAGATAGATAGATAGATAGATAGATAGATAGATAGATAGATAGATAGAGATAGGTAGGTAGGTAGATAGATAGATAGAGATAGGTAGGTATGTAGATAGATAAATACAGATAGGTAGGTAGGTAGGTAGATAGATAGAGATAGGTAGGTAGGTAGGTAGATAGATAGATAGAGATAGGTAGGTAGGTAGATTGATAGATACAGATAGGTAGGTAGGTAGATTGATAGATAGACATAGGTAGGTAGGTAGATTGATACAGAGGTAGGTAGGTAGATTGATAGATACAGATAGGTAGGTAGTTAGATAGATAGATAGAGATAGGTAGGTAGATAGATAGACATAGGTAGGTAGGTAGATTGATAGATACAGATAGGTAGGTAGGTAGATAGATAAATATAGATAGGTAGGTAGGTAGATAGATAGATAGAGATAGGTAGGTAGGGAGAAATATAGATAGATAGATAAAGATAGGTAGGTAGGTAGATAGATAGATAGATAGAGATAGGTAGGTAGGTAGATAGATAGACATAGGTAGGTAGGTAGATTGATAGATACAGATAGGTAGGTAGGTAGATAGATAAATACAGATAGGTAGGTAGGTAGATAGATAGATAGATAGATAGATAGAGATAGGTAGGTAGGTAGGTAGAAATATAGATAGATAGATAAAGATAGGTAGGTAGGTAGATAGATAGATAGATAGAGATAGGTAGGTAGGTAGATTGATAGATACAGATAGGTAGGTAGGTAGATAGAGATAGCTAGGTAGGTAGATAGATAGATAGAGATAGGTAGGTAGATAGATACAGATAGGTAGGTAGGTAGATAGATAGATAGTGATAGGTAGGTAGGTAGATTGATAGATACAGATACGTAGGTAGGTAGATAGATAGAAAGAGATAGGTGGGTAGGTAGGTAGGTAGATAGATAGATACAGATAGGTAGGTAGGTAGATAGATAGATAGATAGAGATAGGTAGGTAGGTAGATTGATAGATACAGATAGGTAGGTAGGTAGATTGATAGATACAGATATGTAGGTACAGATAGATACAGATAGGTAGGTAGGTAGATTGATAGATAGAGATAGGTAGGTAGGTAGATAGATAGAGATAGGTAGGTAGGTAGGTAGGTAGGTAGGTAGGTAGGTAGAGATAGTTAGGTAGGTAGGTAGATAGAAAGAGATAGGTAAGTAGGTAGATAGATAGATACAGATAGGTAGGTAGGTAGATAGATAGATAGATAGATAGATAGATAGATAGATAGATAGATAGAAATAGGTAGGTAGGTAGATTGATAGATAGAGATAGGTAGGTAGGTAGATAGATAGAGATAGGTAGGTAGGTATATAGATAGATACAGATAGGTAGGTAGGTAGGTAGATAGATAGATAGATAGATAGATAGATAGATAGATAGATAGATAGATAGATAGATAGATAGATAGATAGATAGATAGATAGATAGATAGATAGATAGATCGATCGATCGATCGATCGATCGATCGATCGATCGATAGATAGATAGATAGATAGATAGATAGATAGATAGATAGATAGATAGATAGATAGATAGATAGATAGATAGATAGATAGATAGAGATAGGTAGGTAGGTAGATAGATAGATAGACATAGGTAGGTAGGTAGATTGATAGATACAGATAGGTAGGTAGGTAGATAGATAGATACAGATAGGTAGGTAGGTAGATAGATAGATACAGATAGGTAGGTAGGTAGGTAGATAGATACAGATAGGTAGGTAAGTAGATAGATAGATAGAGATAGATAGGTAAGTAGATTGATAGAGACAGATAGGTAGGTAGGTAGATAGATAGAGATAGGTAGGTAGCTAGATAGATAAATACATATAGGTAGGTAGGTAGGTAGATAGATAGAGATAGGTAGGAAGGTGGATAGATAGATAGAGATAGGTAGGTAGGTAGATTGATAGATACAGATAGGTAGGTAGGTAGATAGATAGATACAGATAGGTAGGTAGATAGATAAATACAGATAGGTAGGTAGGTAGATAGATAGATAGAGATAGGTAGGTATGTAGATTGATAGATACAGATAGGTAGGTAGGTAGATTGATAGATACAGATAGGTAGGTAGGTAGATTGATAGATACAGATAGGTAGGTAGGTAGGTAGATAGATACAGATAGGTAGGTAGGTAGATTGATAGATACAGATAGGTAGGTAGGTAGATTGATAGATACAGATAGGTAGGTAGGTAGATAGATAGATACAGATAGGTAGGTAGATAGATAAATACAGATAGGTAGGTAGGTATATAGATAGAGATAGGTAGGTAGGTAGATTGATAGATACAGATAGGTAGGTAGGTAGATTGATAGATACAGATAGGTAGGTAGGTAGGTAGATGGATACAGATAGGTAGGTAGGTAGATTGATAGATACAGATAGGTAGGTAGGTAGATAGATAGATAGATAGATAGATAGATAGATAGATAGATAGATAGATAGATAGATAGATAGATAGATAGATAGATAGATAGATAGATAGAGATAGGTAGGTAGGTAGATAGATAGATACAGATAGGTAGGTAGGTAGGTAGGTAGATAGATAAATACAGATAGGTAGGTAGGTAGGTAGATAGATAGAGATAGGTAGGTAGGTAGATAGATAGATAGAGATAGGTAGGTAAGTAGATAGATAGATAGATAGAGATAGATAGGTAGGTAGATTGATAGAGACAGATAGCTAGGTAGGTAGATAGATAGATAGATAGATAGATAGATAGATAGATAGATAGATAGATAGATAGATAGATAGATAGATAGAAATAGGTAGGTAGGTAGATTGATAGATAGAGATAGGTAGGTAGGTAGATAGATAGAGATAGGTAGGTAGGTAGATAGATAGATACAGATAGGTAGGTAGGTAGATAGATAGATAGTGATAGGTAGGTAGGTAGGTAGATAGATAGACATAGGTAGGCAGGTAGATTGATAGATACAGATAGGTAGGTAGGTAGATAGATAGATAGATACAAATAGGTAGGTAGGTAGATAGATAGATACAGAAAGGTAGATAGGTAGGTAGATAGATACAGATAGGTAGGTAGGTAGATAGATAGATACAGATAGGTAGGTAGGTAGGTAGGTAGATAGATACAGATAGGTAGGTAAGTAGATAGATAGATAGAGATAGATAGGTAAGTAGATTGATAGAGACAGATAGGTAGGTAGGTAGATAGATAGATAGATAGAGATAGGTAGGTAGCTAGATAGATAAATACATATAGGTAGGTAGGTAGGTAGATAGATAGAGATAGGTAGGTAGGTAGATAGATAGAGATAGGTAGGTAGGTAGATTGATAGATACAGATAGGTAGGTAGGTAGATAGATAGATAGAGATAGGTAGGTATGTAGATTGATAGATACAGATATGTAGGTAGGTAGATTGATAGATACAGATAGCTAGGTAGGTAGATAGATAGATAGATAGATAGAGATAGGTAGGTAGATAGATACAGATAGGTAGGTAGGTAGATAGATAGATAGAGATAGGTAGGTAGCTAGATAGATAAATACATATAGGTAGGTAGGTAGGTAGGTAGATAGATAGAGATAGGTAGGTAGGTAGATAGATAGATAGAGATAGGTAGGTAGGTAGATTGATAGATACAGATAGGTAGGTAGGTAGATAGATAGAGATAGGTAGGTAGGTAGATTGATAGATACAGATAGGTAGGTAGGTAGATTGATAGATACAGATAGGTAGGTAGGTAGATTGATAGATACAGATAGGTAGGTAGGTAGGTAGGTAGGTAGATAGATACAGATAGGTAGGTAGGTAAATTGATAGATAGAGATAGGTAGGTAGATAGATATATAGACATAGGTAGGTAGGTAGATTGATAGATACAGATAGGTAGGTAGGTAGATAGATAAATACAGATAGGTAGGTAGGTAGATAGATAGAGATAGGTAGGTAGGTAGATTGATAGATACAGATAGGTAGGTAGGTAGATTGATAGATACAGATAGGTAGGTAGGTAGGTAGATGGATACAGATAGGTAGGTAGGTAGATTGATAGATACAGATAGGTAGGTAGGTAGGTAGGTAGGTAGATAGATAGATAGATAGATAGATAGATAGATAGATAGATAGATAGATAGATAGATAGATAGATAGATAGATAGATAGATAGAGATAGGTAGGTAGGTAGGTAGATAGATAGAGATAGGTAGGTAGGTAGATAGATAGATAGATAGATAGAGATAGATAGGTAGGTAGATTGATAGAGACAGATAGCTAGGTAGGTAGATAGATAGATAGATAGATAGATAGATAGATAGATAGATAGATAGATAGATAGATAGATAGATAGATAGATAGATAGATAGATAGATAGATAGATAGATAGATAGATAGATAGAAATAGGTAGGTAGGTAGATTGATAGATAGAGATAGGTAGGTAGGTAGATAGATAGAGATAGGTAGGTAGGTAGATAGATAGATACAGATAGGTAGGTAGGTAGATAGATAGATAGAGATAGGTAGGTAGGTAGGTAGATAGATAGACATAGGTAGGCAGGAAGATTGATAGATACAGAGAGGTAGGTAGGTAGATAGATAGATAGATACAGATAGGTAGGTAGGTAGATTGATAGATACAGATAGGTAGGTAGGTAGGTGGATACAGATAGGTAGGTAGATAGATTGATAGATACAGATAGGTAGGTAGGTAGGTAGATAGATACAGATAGGTAGGTAAGTAGATAGATAGATAGAGATAGATAGGTAAGTAGATTGATAGAGACAGATAGGTAGGTAGGTAGATAGATAGATAGAGATAGGTAGGTAGCTAGATAGATAAATACATATAGGTAGGTAGGTAGGTAGATAGATAGAGATAGGTAGGTAGGTAGATAGATAGATAGAGATAGGTAGGTAGGTAGATTGATAGATACAGATAGGTAGGTAGGTAGATAGATAGATAGAGATAGGTAGGTATGTAGATTGATAGATACAGATATGTAGGTAGGTAGATTGATAGATACAGATAGGTAGGTAGGTAGATTGATAGATACAGATAGGTAGGTAGGTTGGTAGATAGAAACAGATAGCTAGGTAGGTAGATTGATAGATAGAGATAGGTAGGTAGGTAGGTAGGTAGGTAGGTAGATAGATAGATAGATAGATAGATAGATAGATAGATAGATAGATAGATAGATAGATAGATAGATAGATAGATAGATAGATAGATAGAGATAGGTAGGTAGGTAGGTAGATAGATAGAGATAGGTAGGTAGGCAGATCGATAGATACAGATATTTAGGTAGGTAGATAGATAGATAGAGATAGGTAGGTAGGTCGATAAATAGATACAGATAGGTAGGTAGGTAGATAGATAGATACAGATAGGTAGGTAGGTAGATAGATAAATACAGATAGGTAGGTAGGTAGATAGATAGATAGAGATAGGTAGGTAGGTAGATTGATAGATACAGATAGGTAGGTAGGTAGATTGATAGATACAGATAGGTAGGTAGGTAGGTAGATAGATACAGATAGCTAGGTAGGTAGATTGATAGATACAGATAGGTAGGTAGGTAGATAGATAGATAGAGATAGGTAGGTAGGTAGATAGATAGATACAGATAGGTAGGTAGGTAGATAGATAAATACAGATAGGTAGATAGGTAGGTAGATAAATACAGATAGGTAGATAGGTAGATAGATAGATAGATGGATGGATGGATGGATGGATGGATGGATGGATGGATGGATGGATGGATAGATAGATAGATAGATAGATAGATAGATAGATAGATAGATAGATAGATAGATAGATAGATAGATAGATAGATAGATAGATAGATAGAGATAGGTAGGTAGGTAGATTGATAGATACAGATAGGTAGGTAGGTAGATAGATAGATAGAGATAGGTAGGTAGGTAGAAATATAGATAGATAGATAAAGATAGGTAGGTAGGTAGATAGATAGATAGAAATAGGTAGGTAGGTAGATTGATAGATACAGATAGGTAGGTAGGTAGATAGAGATAGCTAGGTAGGTAGATAGATAGATAGATAGATAGAGATAGGTAGGTAGATAAATACAGATAGGTAGGTAGGTAGATAGATAGATAGAGATAGGTAGGTAGCTAGATAGATAAATACATATAGGTAGGTAGGTAGGTAGGTAGATAGATAGAGATAGGTAGGTAGGTAGATAGATAGATAGAGATAGGTAGGTAGGTAGATTGATAGATACAGATAGGTAGGTAGGTAGATAGATAGAGATAGGTAGGTATGTAGATTGATAGATACAGATAGGTAGGTAGGTAGATTGATAGATACAGATAAGTAGGTAGGTAGATTGATAGATACAGATAGGTAGGTAGGTAGATTGATAGATACAGATAGGTAGGTAGGTAGGTAGATAGATACAGATAGGTAGGTAGGTAGATTGATAGATAGAGATTGGTAGGTAGATAGATAGATAGATAGATAGATAGATAGATAGATAGATAGATAGATAGATAGATAGATAGATAGATAGAGATAGGTAGGTAGGTAGATAAATAGAGATAGGTAGGTAGGTAGATCGATAGATACAGATATGTAGGTAGGTAGATAGATAGATAGAGATAGGTAGGTAGGTAGGTAGATAGATAGAGATAGGTAGGTAGGTCGATAAATAGATACAGATAGGTAGGTAGGTAGATAGATAGATACAGATAGGTAGGTAGGTAGATAGATAAATACAGATAGGTAGGTAGGTAGATAGATACAGATAGGTAGGTAGGTAGATTGATAGATACAGATAGGTAGGTAGGTAGATTGATAGATACAGATAGGTAGGTAGGTAGGTAGATAGATACAGATAGCTAGCTAGGTAGATTTATAGATACAGATAGGTAGGTAGGTAGATAGATAGATAGAGATAGGTAGGTAGGTAGATAGATAGATACAGATAGGTAGGTAGGTAGATAGATAAATACAGATAGGTAGATAGGTAGGTAGATAGATAGAGATAGGTAGGTAGGTAGATAGATAGATAGATAGAGATAGGTAGGTAGGTAGATAGATAGATAGATAGAGATGGGTAGGTAGGTAGATTGATAGATACAGATAGGTAGGTAGGTAGATAGATAGAGATAGGTAGGTATGTAGATTGATAGATACAGATAGGTAGGTAGGTAGATTGATAGATACAGATAGGTAGGTAGGTAGATTGATAGATACAGATAGGTAGGTAGGTAGGTAGATAGATACAGATAGGTAGGTAGGTAGATTGATAGATAGAGATAGGTAGGTAGATAGATAGATAGATAGATAGATAGATAGATAGATAGATAGATAGATAGATAGATAGATAGATAGATAGATAGATAGATAGATAGATAGAGATAGGTAGGTAGGTAGGTAGATAGATAGAGATAGGTAGGTAGGTAGATCGATACAGATATGTAGGTAGGTAGATAGATAGATAGAGATAGGTAGGTAGGTAGGTAGATAGATAGATAGAGATAGGTAGGTAGGTCGATAAATAGATACAGATAGGTAGGTAGGTAGATAGATAGATACAGATAGGTAGGTAGGTAGATAGATAGATAGAGATAGGTAGGTAGGTAGATTGATAGATACAGATAGGTAGGTAGGTAGATAGATAGATAGAGATAGGTAGGTAGGTAGATAGATAGATACAGATAGGTAGGTAGGTAGATAGATAAATACAGATAGGTAGATAGGTAGGTAGATAGATAGAGATAGGTAGGTAGGTAGATAGATAGATAGAGATAGGTAGGTAGGTAGATAGATAGATAGAGATAGATAGGTAGGTAGATTGATAGAGACAGATAGGTAGGTTGGTAGGTAGATAGATAGATAGATAGATAGCTAGATAGATAGATAGATAGATAGATAGATGATAGATAGATAGATAGATAGATAGATAGATAGATAGATAGATAGATAGATAGATAGAAATAGGTAGGTAGGTAGATTGATAGATAGAGATAGGTAGGTAGGTAGATAGATAGAGATAGGTAGGTAGGTAGATCGATAGATACAGATATGTAGGTAGGTAGATAGATAGATAGAGATAGGTAGGTAGGTCGATAAATAGATACAGATAGGTAGGTAGGTAGATAGATAGATACAGATAGGTAGGTAGGTAGATAGATAAATACAGATAGGTAGGTAGGTAGATAGATAGATAGAGATAGGTAGGTAGGTAGATTGATAGATACAGATAGGTAGGTAGGTAGATTGATAGATACAGATAGGTAGGTAGGTAGGTAGATAGATACAGATAGCTAGATAGGTAGATAGATAGATAGAGATAGGTAGGTAGGTAGATAGATAGATACAGATAGGTAGGTAGGTAGATAGATAAATACAGATAGGTAGATAGGTAGGTAGATAAATACAGATAGGTAGGTAGATAGATAGATAGATAGATAGATAGATAGATAGATAGATAGATAGATAGATAGATAGATAGATAGATAGATAGATAGATAGATAGATAGAGATAGGTAGGTAGGTAGATTGATAGATACAGATAGGTAGGTAGGTAGATAGATAGATAGAGATAGGTAGGTAGGTAGAAATGTAGATAGATAGATAAAGATAGGTAGGTAGGTAGGTAGATAGATAGATAGAGATAGGTAGGTAGGTAGATTGATAGATACAGATAGGTAGGTAGGTAGATAGAGATAGCTAGGTAGGTAGATAGATAGATAGATAGATAGATAGAGATAGGTAGGTAGATAGATACAGATAGGTAGGTAGGTAGATAGATAGATAGAGATAGGTAGGTAGCTAGATAGATAAATACATATAGGTAGGTAGGTAGGTAGATAGATAGAGATAGGTAGGTAGGTAGATAGATAGATAGAGATAGGTAGGTAGGTAGATTGATAGATACAGATAGGTAGGTAGGTAGATAGATAGAGATAGGTAGGTATGTAGATTGATAGATACAGATAGGTAGGTAGGTAGATTGATAGATACAGATAGGTAGGTAGGTAGATTGATAGATACAGATAGGTAGGTAGGTAGGTAGGTAGATACAGATAGGTAGGTAGGTAGATTGATAGATAGAGATAGGTAGGTAGATAGATAGATAGATAGATAGATAGATAGATAGATAGATAGATAGATAGATAGATAGATAGATAGATAGATAGAGATAGGTAGGTAGGTAGGTAGATAGATAGAGATAGGTAGGTAGGTAGGTAGATCGATAGATACAGATATGTAGGTAGGTAGATAGATAGATAGAGATAGGTAGGTAGGTAGGTAGGTAGATAGATAGAGATAGGTAGGTAGGTCGATAAATAGATACAGATAGGTAGGTAGGTAGATAGATAGATACAGATAGGTAGGTAGGTAGATAGCTAAATACAGATAGGTAGGTAGGTAGATAGATAGATAGAGATAGGTAGGTAGGTAGATAGATAGATACAGATAGGTAGGTAGGTAGATAGATAGATACAGATAGGTAGGTAGGTAGATAGCTAAATACAGATAGGTAGGTAGGTAGATAGATAGATAGAGATAGGTAGGTAGGTACATTGATAGATACAGATATGTAGGTAGGTAGATAGATAGATAGAGATAGGTAGGTAGGTAGATAGATAGATAGAGATAGGTAGGTAGGTCGATAAATAGATACAGATAGGTAGGTAGGTAGATAGATAGATACAGATAGGTAGGTAGGTAGATAGATAGATAGAGATAGGTAGGTAGGTAGATTGATAGATACAGATAGGTAGGTAGGTAGATAGATAGATAGAGATAGGTAGGTAGGTAGATAGATAGATACAGATAGGTAGGTAGGTAGATAGATAAATACAGATAGGTAGATAGGTAGGTAGATAGATAGAGATAGGTAGGTAGGTAGATAGATAGATAGAGATAGGTAGGTAGGTAGATAGATAGATAGAGATAGATAGGTAGGTAGATTGATAGAGACAGATAGGTAGGTAGATAGATAGATAGATAGATAGATAGATAGATAGATAGATAGATAGATAGATGATAGATAGATAGATAGATAGATAGATAGATAGATAGATAGATAGATAGATAGATAGATAGATTAATAGAAATAGGTAGGTAGGTAGATTGATAGATAGAGATAGGTAGGTAGGTAGATAGATAGAGATAGGTAGGTACGTAGATCGATAGATACAGATATGTAGGTAGGTAGATAGATAGATAGAGATAGGTAGGTAGGTAGATAGATAGATAGAGATAGGTAGGTAGGTAGATTGATAGATACAGATAGGTAGGTAGGTAGATAGATAGATAGATAGATAGATAGATAGATAGATAGAGATAGGTAGGTAGGTAGAAATATAGATAGATAGATAAAGATAGGTAGGTAGGTAGGTAGGTAGATAGATAGATAGAGATTGGTAGGTAGGTAGATTGATAGATACAGATAGGTAGGTAGGTAGATAGAGATAGCTAGGTAGGTAGATAGATAGATAGATAGAGATAGGTAGGTAGATAGATACAGATAGGTAGGTAGGTAGATAGATAGATAGATAGATAGATAGAGATAGGTAGGTAGCTAGATAGATAAATACATATAGGTAGGTAGGTAGGTAGATAGATAGAGATAGGTAGGTAGGTAGATAGATAGATAGAGATAGGTAGGTAGGTAGATTGATAGATACAGATAGGTAGGTAGGTAGATAGATAGAGATAGGTAGGTATGTAGATTGATAGATACAGATAGGTAGGTAGGTAGATTGATAGATACAGATAGGTAGGTAGGTAGATTGATAGATACAGATAGGTAGGTAGGTAGGTAGATAGATACAGATAGGTAGGTAGGTAGATTGATAGATAGAGATAGGTAGGTAGGTAGATAGATAGATAGATAGATAGATAGATAGATAGATAGATAGATAGATAGATAGATAGATAGATAGATAGATAGATAGATAGATAGATAGATAGATAGAGATAGGTAGGTAGGTAGGTAGATAGATAGAGATAGGTAGGTAGGTAGGTAGATCGATAGATACAGATATGTAGGTAGGTAGATAGATAGATAGAGATAGGTAGGTAGGTAGGTAGGTAGATAGATAGAGATAGGTAGGTAGGTCGATAAATAGATACAGATAGGTAGGTAGGTAGATAGATAGATACAGATAGGTAGGTAGGTAGATAGCTAAATACAGATAGGTAGGTAGGTAGATAGATAGATAGAGATAGGTAGGTAGGTAGATTGATAGATACAGATAGGTAGGTAGGTAGATTGATAGATACAGATAGGTAGGTAGGTAGATAGATAGATACAGATAGGTAGGTAGGTAGATAGATAAATACAGATAGGTAGGTAGGTAGATAGATAGATAGAGATAGGTAGGTAGGTAGATTGATAGATACAGATAGGTAGGTAGGTAGATTGATAGATACAGATAGGTAGGTAGGTAGGTAGATAGATACAGATAGCTAGATAGGTAGATAGATAGATAGAGATAGGTAGGTATGTAGATAGATAGATACAGATAGGTAGGTAGGTAGATAGATAAATACAGATAGGTAGATAGGTAGGTAGATAAATACAGATAGGTAGGTAGGTAGGTAGATAGATAGATAGATAGATAGATAGATAGATAGATAGATAGATAGATAGAGATAGGTAGGTAGGTAGATTGATAGATACAGATAGGTAGGTAGGTAGATAGATAGATAGAGATAGGTAGGTAGGTAGAAATATAGATAGATAGATAAAGATAGGTAGGTAGGTAGATAGATAGATAGAGATAGGTAGGTAGGTAGATTGATAGATACAGATAGGTAGGTAGGTAGATAGAGATAGCTAGGTAGGTAGATAGATAGATAGATAGATAGATAGATAGATAGATAGAGATAGGTAGGTAGATAGATACAGATAGGTAGGTAGGTAGATAGATAGATAGAGATAGGTAGGTAGCTAGATAGATAAATACATATAGGTAGGTAGGTAGGTAGATAGATAGAGATAGGTAGGTAGGTAGATAGATAGATAGAGATAGGTAGGTAGGTAGATTGATAGATACAGATAGGTAGGTAGGTAGATAGATAGAGATAGGTAGGTATGTAGATTGATAGATACAGATAGGTAGGTAGGTAGATTGATAGATACAGATAGGTAGGTAGGTAGATTGATAGATACAGATAGGTAGGTAGATTGATAGATACAGATAGGTAGGTAGGTAGGTAGATAGATACAGATAGGTAGGTAGGTAGATTGATAGATAGAGATAGGTAGGTAGGTAGATAGATAGATAGATAGATAGATAGATAGATAGATAGATAGATAGATAGATAGAGATAGGTAGGTAGGTAGGTAGATAGATAGAGATAGGTAGGTAGGTAGGTAGATCGATAGATACAGATATGTAGGTAGGTAGATAGATAGATAGAGATAGGTAGGTAGGTAGGTAGGTAGATAGATAGAGATGGGTAGGTAGGTCGATAAATAGATACAGATAGGTAGGTAGGTAGATAGATAGATACAGATAGGTAGGTAGGTAGATTGATAGATACAGATAGGTAGGTAGGTAGGTAGGTAGATAGATACAGATAGCTAGCTAGGTAGATTGATAGATACAGATAGGTAGGTAGGTAGATAGATAGATAGAGATAGGTAGGTAGGTAGATAGATAGATACAGATAGGTAGGTAGGTAGATAGATAAATACAGATAGGTAGATAGGTAGGTAGATAGATAGAGATAGGTAGGTAGGTAGATAGATAGATAGAGATAGGTAGGTAGGTAGATAGATAGATAGAGATAGATAGGTAGGTAGATTGATAGAGACAGATAGGTAGGTAGGTAGGTAGGTAGATAGATAGATAGATAGATAGATAGATAGATAGATAGATAGATAGATAGATAGATAGATAGATAGATAGATAGAAATAGGTAGGTAGGTAGATTGATAGATAGAGATAGGTAGGTAGGTAGATAGATAGAGATAGGTAGGTAGGTAGATCGATAGATACAGATATGTAGGTAGGTAGATAGATACATAGAGATAGGTAGGTAGGTCGATAAATAGATACAGATAGGTAGGTAGGTAGATAGATAGATACAGATAGGTAGGTAGGTAGATAGATAAATACAGATAGGTAGGTAGGTAGATAGATAGAGATAGGTAGGTAGGTAGATTGATAGATACAGATAGGTAGGTAGGTAGATTGATAGATACAGATAGGTAGGTAGGTAGGTACATAGATACAGATAGCTAGATAGGTAGATATATAGATAGAGATAGGTAGGTAGATAGATAGATACAGATAGGTAGGTAGGTAGATAGATAAATACAGATAGGTAGATAGGTAGGTAGATAAATACAGATAGGTAGGTAGGTAGGTAGGTAGATAGATAGATAGATAGATAGATAGATAGATAGATAGATAGATAGATAGATAGATAGATAGATAGATAGAGATAGGTAGGTAGGTAGGTAGATTGATAGATACAGATAGGTAGGTAGGTAGATAGATAGATAGAGATAGGTAGGTAGGTAGAAATATAGATAGATAGATAAAGATAGGTAGGTAGGTAGATAGATAGATAGAGATAGGTAGGTAGGTAGATTGATAGATACAGATAGGTAGGTAGGTAGATAGAGATAGCTAGGTAGGTAGATAGATAGATAGATAGATAGATAGATAGATAGAGATAGGTAGGTAGATAGATACAGATAGGTAGGTAGGTAGATAGATAGATAGAGATAGGTAGGTAGATAGATAGATAAATACATATAGGTAGGTAGGTAGGTAGATAGATAGAGATAGGTAGGTAGGTAGATAGATAGATAGAGATAGGTAGGTAGGTAGATTGATAGATACAGATAGGTAGGTAGGTAGATAGATAGAGATAGGTAGGTAGGTAGATTGATAGATACAGATAGGTAGGTAGGTAGATAGATAGAGATAGGTAGGTATGTAGATTGATAGATACAGATAGGTAGGTAGGTAGATTGATAGATACAGATAGGTAGGTAGGTAGATAGATAGAGATAGGTAGGTAGGTAGATTGATAGATACAGATAGGTAGGTAGGTAGATTGATAGATACAGATAGGTAGGTAGGTAGGTACATAGATACAGATAGCTAGATAGGTAGATATATAGATAGAGATAGGTAGGTAGATAGATAGATACAGATAGGTAGGTAGGTAGATAGATAAATACAGATAGGTAGATAGGTAGGTAGATAAATACAGATAGGTAGGTAGGTAGGTAGGTAGATAGATAGATAGATAGATAGATAGATAGATAGATAGATAGATAGATAGATAGATAGATAGATAGATAGATAGATAGATAGATAGAGATAGGTAGGTAGGTAGGTAGATTGATAGATACAGATAGGTAGGTAGGTAGATAGATAGATAGAGATAGGTAGGTAGGTAGAAATATAGATAGATAGATAAAGATAGGTAGGTAGGTAGATAGATAGATAGAGATAGGTAGGTAGGTAGATTGATAGATACAGATAGGTAGGTAGGTAGATAGAGATAGCTAGGTAGGTAGATAGATAGATAGATAGATAGATAGATAGATAGATAGATAGATAGATAGAGATAGGTAGGTAGATAGATACAGATAGGTAGGTAGGTAGATAGATAGATAGAGATAGGTAGGTAGATAGATAGATAAATACATATAGGTAGGTAGGTAGGTAGATAGATAGAGATAGGTAGGTAGGTAGATAGATAGATAGAGATAGGTAGGTAGGTAGATTGATAGATACAGATAGGTAGGTAGGTAGATAGATAGAGATAGGTAGGTATGTAGATTGATAGATACAGATAGGTAGGTAGGTAGATTGATAGATACAGATAGGTAGGTAGGTAGATTGATAGATACAGATAGGTAGGTAGGTAGATTGATAGATACAGATAGGTAGGTAGGTAGATTGATAGATAGAGATAGGTAGGTAGGTAGGTAGATAGATAGATAGAGATAGGTAGGTAGGTCGATAAATAGATACAGATAGGTAGGTAGGTAGATAGATAAATACAGATAGGTAGGTAGGTAGATAGATAAATACAGATAGGTAGGTAGGTAGATAGATAGATAGAGATAGGTAGGTAGGTAGATTGATAGATACAGATAGGTAGGTAGGTAGATTGATAGATACAGATAGGTAGGTAGGTAGGTAGATAGATACAGATAGCTAGCTAGGTAGATTGATAGATACAGATAGGTAGGTAGGTAGATAGATAGATACAGATAGGTAGGTAGGTAGATAGATAGATACAGATAGGTAGGTAGGTAGATAGATAAATACAGATAGGTAGATAGGTAGGTAGATAGATAGAGATAGGTAGGTAGGTAGATAGATAGATAGAGATAGGTAGGTAGGTAGATAGATAGATAGAGATAGATAGGTAGGTAGATTGATAGAGACAGATAGGTAGGTAAGTAGATAGATAGATAGATAGATAGATAGATAGATAGATAGATAGATAGATAGATAGATAGATAGATAGATAGATAGATAGATAGATAGATAGATAGATAGATAGATAGATAGATAGAAATAGGTAGGTAGGTAGATTGATAGATAGAGATAGGTAGGTAGGTAGATAGATAGAGATAGGTAGGTAGGTAGATAGATAGATACAGATAGGTAGGTAGGTAGATAGATAGATAGAGATAGGTAGGTAGGTAGATAGATAGACATAGGTAGGTAGGTAGATTGATAGATACAGATAGGTAGGTAGGTAGATAGATAGATACAGATAGGTAGGTAGGTAGATAGATAGATACAGATAGGTAGGTAGGTAAGTAGATAGATACAGATAGGTAGGTAAGTAGATAGATAGATAGAGATAGATAGGTAAGTAGATTGATAGAGACAGATAGGTAGGTAGGTATATAGATAGATAGAGATAGGTAGGTAGCTAGATAGTTAAATACATATAGGTAGGTAGGTAGGTAGATAGATAGAGATAGGTAGGTAGGTAGATAGATAGATACAGATAGGTAGGTAGGTAGATTGATAGATATAGATAGGTAGGTAGGTAGATAGATAGATAGAGATAGGTAGGTATGTAGATTGATAGTTTCAGATAGGTAGGTAGGTAGATTGATAGATACAGATAGGTAGGTAGGTAGATAGATAGATACAGATAGGTAGGTAGGTAGATAGATAAATACAGATAGGTAGATAGGTAGGTAGATAAATACAGATAGGTAGGTAGGTAGGTAGATAGATAGATAGATAGATAGATAGATAGATAGATAGATAGATAGATAGATAGATAGATAGATAGATAGATAGATAGATAGATAGAGATAGGTAGGTAGGTAGGTAGATTGATAGATACAGATAGGTAGGTAGGTAGATAGATAGATAGAGATAGGTAGGTAGGTAGAAATATAGATAGATAGATAAAGATAGGTAGGTAGGTAGATAGATAGATAGAGATAGGTAGGTAGGTAGATTGATAGATACAGATAGGTAGGTAGGTAGATAGAGATAGCTAGGTAGGTAGATAGATAGATAGATAGATAGAGATAGGTAGGTAGATAGATACAGATAGGTAGGTAGGTAGATAGATAGAGATAGGTAGGTAGATAGATAGATAAATACATATAGGTAGGTAGGTAGGTAGATAGATAGAGATAGGTAGGTAGGTAGATAGATAGATAGAGATAGGTAGGTAGGTAGATTGATAGATACAGATAGGTAGGTAGGTAGATAGATAGAGATAGGTAGGTATGTAGATTGATAGATACAGATAGGTAGGTAGGTAGATTGATAGATACAGATAGGTAGGTAGGTAGATTGATAGATACAGATAGGTATGTAGGTAGATTGATAGATACAGATAGGTAGGTAGGTAGATTGATAGATAGAGATAGGTAGGTAGGTAGGTAGATCGATAGATACAGATATGTAGGTAGGTAGATAGATAGATAGAGATAGGTAGGTAGGTAGGTAGATAGATAGATAGAGATAGGTAGGTAGGTCGATAAATAGATACAGATAGGTAGGTAGGTAGATAGATAAATACAGATAGGTAGGTAGGTAGATAGATAAATACAGATAGGTAGGTAGGTAGATAGATAGATACAGATAGGTAGGTAGGTAGATAGATAGATACAGATAGGTAGGTAGGTAGATAGATAAATACAGATAGGTAGATAGGTAGGTAGATAGATAGAGATAGGTAGGTAGGTAGATAGATAGATAGAGATAGGTAGGTAGGTAGATAGATAGATAGAGATAGATAGGTAGGTAGATTGATAGAGACAGATAGGTAGGTAAGTAGATAGATAGATAGATAGATAGATAGATAGATAGATAGATAGATAGATAGATAGATAGATAGATAGATAGATAGATAGATAGATAGATAGATAGATAGAAATAGGTAGGTAGGTAGATTGATAGATAGAGATAGGTAGGTAGGTAGATAGATAGAGATAGGTAGGTAGGTAGATAGATAGATACAGATAGGTAGGTAGGTAGATAGATAGATAGAGATAGGTAGGTAGGTAGATAGATAGATAGACATAGGTAGGTAGGTAGATTGATAGATACAGATAGGTAGGTAGGTAGATAGATAGATACAGATAGGTAGGTAGGTAGATAGATAGATACAGATAGGTAGGTAGGTAAGTAGATAGATACAGATAGGTAGGTAAGTAGATAGATAGATAGAGATAGATAGGTAAGTAGATTGATAGAGACAGATAGGTAGGTAGGTAGATAGATAGATAGAGATAGGTAGGTAGCTAGATAGTTAAATACATATAGGTAGGTAGGTAGGTAGATAGATAGAGATAGGTAGGTAGGTAGATAGATAGATACAGATAGGTAGGTAGGTAGATTGATAGATATAGATAGGTAGGTAGGTAGATAGATAGATAGAGATAGGTAGGTATGTAGATTGATAGTTTCAGATAGGTAGGTAGGTAGATTGATAGATACAGATAGGTAGGTAGGTAGATAGATAGATACAGATAGGTAGGTAGGTAGATAAATACAGATAGGTAGGTAGGTAGGTAGGTAGATAGATAGATAGATAGATAGATAGATAGATAGATAGATAGATAGATAGATAGATAGATAGATAGATAGATAGATAGATAGATAGATAGAGATAGGTAGGTAGGTAGATTGATAGATACAGATAGGTAGGTAGGTAGGTAGATAGATAGAGATAGGTAGGGAGGTAGAAATATAGATAGATAGATAAAGATAGGTAGGTAGGTAGATAGATAGATAGAGATAGGTAGGTAGGTAAATTGATAGATACAGATAGGTAGGTAGGTAGATAGAGATAGCTAGGTAGGTAGATAGATAGATAGATAGATAGATAGAGATAGGTAGGTAGATTGATAGATACAGATACGTAGGTAGGTAGATAGATAGAAAGAGATAGGTGGGTAGGTAGGTAGGTAGAGAGATAGATACAGATAGGTAGGTAGGTAGATAGATAGAGATAGGTAGGTAGGTAGATTGACAGATACAGATAGGTAGGTAGGTAGATTGATAGATACAGATATGTAGGTACAGATAGATAGGTAGGTAGATTGATAGATAGAGATAGGTAGGTAGGTAGATAGATAGAGATTGGTAGGTAGGTAGATTGATAGATACAGATAGGTAGGTAGGTAGATAGAGATAGCTAGGTAGGTAGATAGATAGATAGATAGATAGAGATAGGTAGGTAGATAGATACAGATAGGTAGGTAGGTAGATAGATAGATAGATAGAGATAGGTAGGTAGCTAGATAGATAAATACATATAGGTAGGTAGGTAGGTAGATAGATAGAGATAGGTAGGTAGGTAGATAGATAGATAGAGATAGGTAGGTAGATTGATAGATACAGATAGGTAGGTAGGTAGATAGATAGAGATAGGTAGGTATGTAGATTGATAGATACAGATAGGTAGGTAGGTAGATTGATAGATACAGATAGGTAGGTAGGTAGATTGATAGATACAGATAGGTAGGTAGGTAGGTAGATAGATACAGATAGGTAGGTAGGTAGATTGATAGATAGAGATAGGTAGGTAGGTAGATAGATAGATAGATAGATAGATAGATAGATAGATAGATAGATAGATAGATAGATAGATAGATAGATAGATAGAGATAGGTAGGTAGGTAGGTAGATAGATAGAGATAGGTAGGTAGGTAGGTAGATCGATAGATACAGATATGTAGGTAGGTAGATAGATAGATAGAGATAGGTAGGTAGGTAGGTAGGTAGATAGATAGAGATAGGTAGGTAGGTCGATAAATAGATACAGATAGGTAGGTAGGTAGATAGATAGATACAGATAGGTAGGTAGGTAGATAGCTAAATACAGATAGGTAGGTAGGTAGATAGATAGATAGAGATAGGTAGGTAGGTAGATTGATAGATACAGATAGGTAGGTAGGTAGATTGATAGATACAGATAGGTAGGTAGGTAGGTAGATAGATACAGATAGCTAGCTAGGTAGATTGATAGATACAGATAGGTAGGTAGGTAGATAGATAGATAGAGATAGGTAGGTAGGTAGATAGATAGATACAGATAGGTAGGTAGGTAGATAGATAAATACAGATAGGTAGATAGGTAGGTAGATAGATAGAGATAGGTAGGTAGGTAGATAGATAGATAGAGATAGGTAGGTAGGTAGATACATAGATAGAGATAGATAGGTAGGTAGATTGATAGAGACAGATAGGTAGGTAGGTAGGTAGATAGATAGATAGATAGATAGATAGATAGATAGATAGATAGATAGATAGATAGATAGATAGATAGATAGATAGAAATAGGTAGGTAGGTAGATTGATAGATAGAGATAGGTAGGTATGTAGATTGATAGATACAGATAGGTAGGTAGGTAGATTGATAGATACAGATAGGTAGGTAGGTAGATTGATAGATACAGATAGGTAGGTAGGTAGGTAGATAGATACAGATAGGTAGGTAGGTAGATTGATAGATAGAGATAGGTAGGTAGATAGATAGATAGATAGATAGATAGATAGATAGATAGATAGATAGATAGATAGATAGATAGAGATAGGTAGGTAGGTAGGTAGATAGATAGAGATAGGTAGGTAGGTAGGTAGATCGATAGATACAGATATGTAGGTAGGTAGATAGATAGATAGAGATAGGTAGGTAGGTAGGTAGGTAGATAGATAGAGATAGGTAGGTAGGTCGATAAATAGATACAGATAGGTAGGTAGGTAGATAGATAGATACAGATAGGTAGGTAGGTAGATAGCTAAATACAGATAGGTAGGTAGGTAGATAGATAGATAGAGATAGGTAGGTAGGTAGATTGATAGATACAGATAGGTAGGTAGGTAGATTGATAGATACAGATAGGTAGGTAGGTAGGTAGATAGATACAGATAGCTAGCTAGGTAGATTGATAGATACAGATAGGTAGGTAGGTAGATAGATAGATAGAGATAGGTAGGTAGGTAGATAGATAGATACAGATAGGTAGGTAGGTAGATAGATAAATACAGATAGGTAGATAGGTAGGTAGATAGATAGAGATAGGTAGGTAGGTAGATAGATAGATAGAGATAGGTAGGTAGGTAGATACATAGATAGAGATAGGTAGGTAGGTAGATTGATAGATACAGATAGGTAGGTAGGTAGATAGATAGATAGAGATAGGTAGGTAGGTAGAAATATAGATAGATAGATAAAGATAGGTAGGTAGGTAGATAGATAGATAGATAGATAGATAGATAGATAGATAGATAGATAGATAGATAGATAGATAGATAGAAATAGGTAGGTAGGTAGATTGATAGATAGAGATAGGTAGGTAGGTAGATAGATAGAGATAGGTAGGTAGGTAGATCGATAGATACAGATATGTAGGTAGGTAGATAGATAGATAGAGATAGGTAGGTAGGTCGATAAATAGATACAGATAGGTAGGTAGGTAGATAGATAGATACAGATAGGTAGGTAGGTAGATAGATAAATACAGATAGGTAGGTAGGTAGATAGATAGATAGAGATAGGTAGGTAGGTAGATTGATAGATACAGATAGGTAGGTAGGTAGATTGATAGATACAGATAGGTAGGTAGGTAGGTAGATAGATACAGATAGCTAGATAGGTAGATAGATAGATAGAGATAGGTAGGTAGGTAGATAGATAGATACAGATAGGTAGGTAGGTAGATAGATAAATACAGATAGGTAGATAGGTAGGTAGATAAATACAGATAGGTAGGTAGGTAGGTAGATAGATAGATAGATAGATAGATAGATAGATAGATAGATAGATAGATAGATAGATAGATAGATAGATAGATAGATAGATAGATAGAGATAGGTAGGTAGGTAGATTGATAGATACAGATAGGTAGGTAGGTAGATAGATAGATAGAGATAGGTAGGTAGGTAGAAATATAGATAGATAGATAAAGATAGGTAGGTAGGTAGATAGATAGATAGAGATAGGTAGGTAGGTAGATTGATAGATACAGATAGGTAGGTAGGTAGATAGAGATAGCTAGGTAGGTAGATAGATAGATAGATAGATAGATAGATAGATAGATAGATAGAGATAGGTAGGTAGATAGATACAGATAGGTAGGTAGGTAGATAGATAGATAGAGATAGGTAGGTAGCTAGATAGATAAATACATATAGGTAGGTAGGTAGATAGATAGAGATAGGTAGGTAGGTAGATAGATAGATAGAGATAGGTAGGTAGGTAGATTGATAGATACAGATAGGTAGGTAGGTAGATAGATAGAGATAGGTAGGTATGTAGATTGATAGATACAGATAGGTAGGTAGGTAGATTGATAGATACAGATAGGTAGGTAGGTAGATTGATAGATACAGATAGGTAGGTAGATTGATAGATACAGATAGGTAGGTAGGTAGGTAGATAGATACAGATAGGTAGGTAGGTAGATTGATAGATAGAGATAGGTAGGTAGGTAGATAGATAGATAGATAGATAGATAGATAGATAGATAGATAGAGATAGGTAGGTAGGTAGGTAGATAGATAGAGATAGGTAGGTAGGTAGGTAGATCGATAGATACAGATATGTAGGTAGGTAGATAGATAGATAGAGATAGGTAGGTAGGTAGGTAGGTAGGTAGATAGAGATAGGTAGGTAGGTCGATAAATAGATACAGATAGGTAGGTAGGTAGATAGATAGATACAGATAGGTAGGTAGGTAGATAGATAAATACAGATAGGTAGGTAGGTAGATAGATAGATAGAGATAGGTAGGTAGGTAGATTGATAGATACAGATAGGTAGGTAGGTAGATTGATAGATACAGATAGGTAGGTAGGTAGGTAGATAGATACAGATAGCTAGCTAGGTAGATTGATAGATACAGATAGGTAGGTAGGTAGATAGATAGATAGAGATAGGTAGGTAGGTAGATAGATAGATACAGATAGGTAGGTAGGTAGATAGATAAATACAGATAGGTAGATAGGTAGGTAGATAGATAGAGATAGGTAGGTAGGTAGATAGATAGATAGAGATAGGTAGGTAGGTAGATACATAGATAGAGATAGGTAGGTAGGTAGATTGATAGATACAGATAGGTAGGTAGGTAGATAGATAGATAGAGATAGGTAGGTAGGTAGAAATATAGATAGATAGATAAAGATAGGTAGGTAGGTAGATAGATAGATAGATAGATAGATAGATAGATAGATAGATAGATAGATAGATAGATAGATAGATAGATAGATAGAAATAGGTAGGTAGGTAGATTGATAGATAGAGATAGGTAGGTAGGTAGATAGATAGAGATAGGTAGGTAGGTAGATCGATAGATACAGATATGTAGGTAGGTAGATAGATAGATAGAGATAGGTAGGTAGGTCGATAAATAGATACAGATAGGTAGGTAGGTAGATAGATAGATACAGATAGGTAGGTAGGTAGATAGATAAATACAGATAGGTAGGTAGGTAGATAGATAGATAGAGATAGGTAGGTAGGTAGATTGATAGATACAGATAGGTAGGTAGGTAGATTGATAGATACAGATAGGTAGGTAGGTAGGTAGATAGATACAGATAGCTAGATAGGTAGATAGATAGATAGAGATAGGTAGGTAGGTAGATAGATAGATACAGATAGGTAGGTAGGTAGATAGATAAATACAGATAGGTAGATAGGTAGGTAGATAAATACAGATAGGTAGGTAGGTAGGTAGATAGATAGATAGATAGATAGATAGATAGATAGATAGATAGATAGATAGATAGATAGATAGATAGATAGATAGATAGATAGATAGAGATAGGTAGGTAGGTAGATTGATAGATACAGATAGGTAGGTAGGTAGATAGATAGATAGAGATAGGTAGGTAGGTAGAAATATAGATAGATAGATAAAGATAGGTAGGTAGGTAGATAGATAGATAGAGATAGGTAGGTAGGTAGATTGATAGATACAGATAGGTAGGTAGGTAGATAGAGATAGCTAGGTAGGTAGATAGATAGATAGATAGATAGATAGATAGATAGATAGATAGAGATAGGTAGGTAGATAGATACAGATAGGTAGGTAGGTAGATAGATAGATAGAGATAGGTAGGTAGCTAGATAGATAAATACATATAGGTAGGTAGGTAGATAGATAGAGATAGGTAGGTAGGTAGATAGATAGATAGAGATAGGTAGGTAGGTAGATTGATAGATACAGATAGGTAGGTAGGTAGATAGATAGAGATAGGTAGGTATGTAGATTGATAGATACAGATAGGTAGGTAGGTAGATTGATAGATACAGATAGGTAGGTAGGTAGATTGATAGATACAGATAGGTAGGTAGATTGATAGATACAGATAGGTAGGTAGGTAGGTAGATAGATACAGATAGGTAGGTAGGTAGATTGATAGATAGAGATAGGTAGGTAGGTAGATAGATAGATAGATAGATAGATAGATAGATAGATAGATAGAGATAGGTAGGTAGGTAGGTAGATAGATAGAGATAGGTAGGTAGGTAGGTAGATCGATAGATACAGATATGTAGGTAGGTAGATAGATAGATAGAGATAGGTAGGTAGGTAGGTAGGTAGGTAGATAGAGATAGGTAGGTAGGTCGATAAATAGATACAGATAGGTAGGTAGGTAGATAGATAGATACAGATAGGTAGGTAGGTAGATAGATAAATACAGATAGGTAGGTAGGTAGATAGATAGATAGAGATAGGTAGGTAGGTAGATTGATAGATACAGATAGGTAGGTAGGTAGATTGATAGATACAGATAGGTAGGTAGGTAGGTAGGTAGATAGATACAGATAGCTAGCTAGGTAGATTGATAGATACAGATAGGTAGGTAGGTAGATAGATAGATAGAGATAGGTAGGTAGGTAGATAGATAGATACAGATAGGTAGGTAGGTAGATAGATAAATACAGATAGGTAGATAGGTAGGTAGATAGATAGAGATAGGTAGGTAGGTAGATAGATAGATAGATAGATAGAGATAGGTAGGTAGGTAGATAGATAGATAGAGATAGATAGGTAGGTAGATTGATAGAGACAGATAGGTAGGTAGGTAGGTAGATAGATAGATAGATAGATAGATAGATAGATAGATAGATAGATAGATAGATAGATAGATAGATAGATAGATAGATGGATAGATAGAAATAGGTAGGTAGGTAGATTGATAGATAGAGATAGGTAGGTAGGTAGATAGATAGAGATAGGTAGGTAGGTAGATCGATAGATACAGATATGTAGGTAGGTAGATAGATACATAGAGATAGGTAGGTAGGTCGATAAATAGATACAGATAGGTAGGTAGGTAGATAGATAGATACAGATAGGTAGGTAGGTAGATAGATAAATACAGATAGGTAGGTAGGTAGATAGATAGAGATAGGTAGGTAGGTAGATTGATAGATACAGATAGGTAGGTAGGTAGATTGATAGATACAGATAGGTAGGTAGGTAGGTACATAGATACAGATAGCTAGATAGGTAGATATATAGATAGAGATAGGTAGGTAGATTGATAGATACAGATAGGTAGGTAGGTAGATAGATAAATACAGATAGGTAGATAGGTAGGTAGATAAATACAGATAGGTAGGTAGGTAGGTAGATAGATAGATAGATAGATAGATAGATAGATAGATAGATAGATAGATAGATAGATAGATAGATAGATAGATAGAGATAGGTAGGTAGGTAGGTAGGTAGATTGATAGATACAGATAGGTAGGTAGGTAGATAGATAGATAGAGATAGGTAGGTAGGTAGAAATATAGATAGATAGATAAAGATAGGTAGGTAGGTAGATAGATAGATAGAGATAGGTAGGTAGGTAGATTGATAGATACAGATAGGTAGGTAGGTAGATAGAGATAGCTAGGTAGGTAGATAGATAGATAGATAGATAGATAGATAGATAGATAGATAGATAGATAGATAGATAGATAGATACAGATAGGTAGGTAGGTAGATACATAGATAGAGATAGGTAGGTAGGTAGATTGATAGATACAGATAGGTAGGTAGGTAGATAGATAGATAGAGATAGGTAGGTAGGTAGAAATATAGATAGATAGATAAAGATAGGTAGGTAGGTAGATAGATAGATAGATAGATAGATAGATAGATAGATAGATAGATAGATAGATAGATAGATAGATAGATAGATAGATAGAAATAGGTAGGTAGGTAGATTGATAGATAGAGATAGGTAGGTAGGTAGATAGATAGAGATAGGTAGGTAGGTAGATCGATAGATACAGATATGTAGGTAGGTAGATAGATAGATAGAGATAGGTAGGTAGGTCGATAAATAGATACAGATAGGTAGGTAGGTAGATAGATAGATACAGATAGGTAGGTAGGTAGATAGATAAATACAGATAGGTAGGTAGGTAGATAGATAGATAGAGATAGGTAGGTAGGTAGATTGATAGATACAGATAGGTAGGTAGGTAGATTGATAGATACAGATAGGTAGGTAGGTAGATAGATAAATACAGATAGGTAGATAGGTAGGTAGATAAATACAGATAGGTAGGTAGGTAGGTAGATAGATAGATAGATAGATAGATAGATAGATAGATAGATAGATAGATAGATAGATAGATAGATAGATAGATAGATAGATAGATAGATAGAGATAGGTAGGTAGGTAGATTGATAGATACAGATAGGTAGGTAGGTAGATAGATAGATAGAGATAGGTAGGTAGGTAGAAATATAGATAGATAGATAAAGATAGGTAGGTAGGTAGATAGATAGATAGAGATAGGTAGGTAGGTAGATTGATAGATACAGATAGGTAGGTAGGTAGATAGAGATAGCTAGGTAGGTAGATAGATAGATAGATAGATAGATAGATAGAGATAGGTAGGTAGATAGATACAGATAGGTAGGTAGGTAGATAGATAGATAGAGATAGGTAGGTAGCTAGATAGATAAATACATATAGGTAGGTAGGTAGATAGATAGAGATAGGTAGGTAGGTAGATAGATAGATAGAGATAGGTAGGTAGGTAGATTGATAGATACAGATAGGTAGGTAGGTAGATAGATATAGATAGGTAGGTATGTAGATTGATAGATACAGATAGGTAGGTAGGTAGATTGATAGATACAGATAGGTAGGTAGGTAGATTGATAGATACAGATAGGTAGGTAGATTGATAGATACAGATAGGTAGGTAGGTAGGTAGATAGATACAGATAGGTAGGTAGGTAGATTGATAGATAGAGATAGGTAGGTAGGTAGATAGATAGATAGATAGATAGATAGATAGATAGATAGATAGATAGATAGATAGATAGATAGATAGATAGATAGAGATAGGTAGGTAGGTAGGTAGATAGATAGAGATAGGTAGGTAGGTAGGTAGATCGATAGATACAGATATGTAGGTAGGTAGATAGATAGATAGAGATAGGTAGGTAGGTAGGTAGGTAGGTAGATAGAGATAGGTAGGTAGGTCGATAAATAGATACAGATAGGTAGGTAGGTAGATAGATAGATACAGATAGGTAGGTAGGTAGATAGATAAATACAGATAGGTAGGTAGGTAGATAGATAGATAGAGATAGGTAGGTAGGTAGATTGATAGATACAGATAGGTAGGTAGGTAGATTGATAGATACAGATAGGTAGGTAGGTAGGTAGGTAGATAGATACAGATAGCTAGCTAGGTAGATTGATAGATACAGATAGGTAGGTAGGTAGATAGATAGATAGAGATAGGTAGGTAGGTAGATAGATAGATACAGATAGGTAGGTAGGTAGATAGATAAATACAGATAGGTAGATAGGTAGGTAGATAGATAGAGATAGGTAGGTAGGTAGATAGATAGATAGATAGATAGAGATAGGTAGGTAGGTAGATAGATAGATAGAGATAGATAGGTAGGTAGATTGATAGAGACAGATAGGTAGGTAGGTAGGTAGATTGATAGATAGAGATAGGTAGGTAGGTAGATAGATAGAGATAGGTAGGTAGGTAGATCGATAGATACAGATATGTAGGTAGGTAGATAGATACATAGAGATAGGTAGGTAGGTCGATAAATAGATACAGATAGGTAGGTAGGTAGATAGATAGATACAGATAGGTAGGTAGGTAGATAGATAAATACAGATAGGTAGGTAGGTAGATAGATAGAGATAGGTAGGTAGGTAGATTGATAGATACAGATAGGTAGGTAGGTAGATTGATAGATACAGATAGGTAGGTAGGTAGGTACATAGATACAGATAGCTAGATAGGTAGATATATAGATAGAGATAGGTAGGTAGATTGATAGATACAGATAGGTAGGTAGGTAGATAGATAAATACAGATAGGTAGATAGGTAGGTAGATAAATACAGATAGGTAGGTAGGTAGGTAGGTAGATAGATAGATAGATAGATAGATAGATAGATAGATAGATAGATAGATAGATAGATAGATAGATAGATAGATAGATAGATAGATAGATAGAGATAGGTAGGTAGGTAGGTAGGTAGATTGATAGATACAGATAGGTAGGTAGGTAGATAGATAGATAGAGATAGGTAGGTAGGTAGAAATATAGATAGATAGATAAAGATAGGTAGGTAGGTAGATAGATAGATAGAGATAGGTAGGTAGGTAGATTGATAGATACAGATAGGTAGGTAGGTAGATAGAGATAGCTAGGTAGGTAGATAGATAGATAGATAGATAGATAGATAGATAGATAGATAGATAGATAGATAGATAGATAGATACAGATAGGTAGGTAGGTAGATAGGTAGATAGAGATAGGTAGGTAGATAGATAGATAAATACATATAGGTAGGTAGGTAGGTAGATAGATAGAGATAGGTAGGTAGGTAGATAGATAGATAGAGATAGGTAGGTAGGTAGATTGATAGATACAGATAGGTAGGTAGGTAGATAGATAGAGATAGGTAGGTATGTAGATTGATAGATACAGATAGGTAGGTAGGTAGATTGATAGATACAGATAGGTAGGTAGGTAGATTGATAGATACAGATAGGTAGGTAGGTAGATTGATAGATAGAGATAGGTAGGTAGGTAGGTAGATCGATAGATACAGATATGTAGGTAGGTAGATAGATAGATAGAGATAGGTAGGTAGGTAGGTAGATAGATAGATAGAGATAGGTAGGTAGGTCGATAAATAGATACAGATAGGTAGGTAGGTAGATAGATAAATACAGATAGGTAGGTAGGTAGATAGATAAATACAGATAGGTAGGTAGGTAGATAGATAGATAGAGATAGGTAGGTAGGTAGATTGATAGATACAGATAGGTAGGTAGGTAGATTGATAGATACAGATAGGTAGGTAGGTAGGTAGATAGATACAGATAGCTAGCTAGGTAGATTGATAGATACAGATAGGTAGGTAGGTAGATAGATAGATACAGATAGGTAGGTAGGTAGATAGATAGATACAGATAGGTAGGTAGGTAGATAGATAAATACAGATAGGTGTATAGGTAGGTAGATAGATAGAGATAGGTAGGTAGGTAGATAGATAGATAGAGATAGGTAGGTAGGTAGATAGATAGATAGAGATAGATAGGTAGGTAGATTGATAGAGACAGATAGGTAGGTAAGTAGATAGATAGATAGATAGATAGATAGATAGATAGATAGATAGATAGATAGATAGATAGATAGATAGATAGAAATAGGTAGGTAGGTAGATTGATAGATAGAGATAGGTAGGTAGGTAGATAGATAGAGATAGGTAGGTAGGTAGATAGATAGATACAGATAGGTAGGTAGGTAGATAGATAGATAGAGATAGGTAGGTAGGTAGATAGATAGATAGACATAGGTAGGTAGGTAGATTGATAGATACAGATAGGTAGGTAGGTAGATAGATAGATACAGATAGGTAGGTAGGTAGATAGATAGATACAGATAGGTAGGTAGGTAGGTAGATAGATACAGATAGGTAGGTAAGTAGATAGATAGATAGAGATAGATAGGTAAGTAGATTGATAGAGACAGATAGGTAGGTAGGTAGATAGATAGATAGAGATAGGTAGGTAGCTAGATAGTTAAATACATATAGGTAGGTAGGTAGGTAGATAGATAGAGATAGGTAGGTAGGTAGATAGATAGATACAGATAGGTAGGTAGGTAGATTGATAGATATAGATAGGTAGGTAGGTAGATAGATAGATAGAGATAGGTAGGTATGTAGATTGATAGTTTCAGATAGGTAGGTAGGTAGATTGATAGATACAGATAGGTAGGTAGGTAGATAGATAGATACAGATAGGTAGGTAGGTAGATAAATACAGATAGGTAGGTAGGTAGGTAGGTAGGTAGGTAGATAGATAGATAGATAGATAGATAGATAGATAGATAGATAGATAGATAGATAGATAGATAGATAGATAGATAGATAGATAGAGAGAGAGAGAGAGAGAGAGATAGATAGATAGATAGATAGATAGATAGATAGATAGATAGATAGATAGATAGATAGATAGATATAGGTAGGTAGGTAGATTGATAGATACAGATAGGTAGGTAGGTAGATAGATAGATAGAGATAGGTAGGGAGGTAGAAATATAGATAGATAGATAAAGATAGGTAGGTAGGTAGATAGATAGATAGAGATAGGTAGGTAGGTAAATTGATAGATACAGATAGGTAGGTAGGTAGATAGAGATAGCTAGGTAGGTAGATAGATAGATAGATAGATAAATAGAGATAGGTAGGTAGATTGATAGATACAGATACGTAGGTAGGTAGATAGATAGAAAGAGATAGGTGGGTAGGTAGGTAGGTAGAGAGATAGATACAGATAGGTAGGTAGGTAGATAGATAGAGATAGGTAGGTAGGTAGATTGATAGATACAGATAGGTAGGTAGGTAGATTGATAGATACAGATATGTAGGTACAGATAGATACAGATAGATAGGTAGGTAGATTGATAGATAGAGATAGGTAGGTAGGTAGATAGATAGAGATAGGTAGGTAGGTAGGTAGGTAGAGATAGTTAGGTAGGTAGGTAGATAGAAAGAGATAGGTAGGTAGTTAGATAGATAGATACAGATAGGTAGGTAGGTAGATAGATAGATACAGATAGGTAGGTAGGTAGATAGATAGATAGAGATAGGTAGGTAGGTAGGTAGGTAGATAGATAGATAGAGATAGATAGGTAGGTAGATTGATAGAGACAGGTAGGTAGGTAGATAGATAGATAGATAGATAGATAGATAGATAGATAGATAGATAGATAGATAGATAGATAGATAGATAGATAGAGAGAAATAGGTAGGTAGGTAGATTGATAGATAGAGATAGGTAGGTAGGTAGATAGATAGAGATAGGTAGGTAGGTAGATAGATAGATAGAGATAGGTAGGTAGGTAGATAGATAGATAGACATAGGTAGGTAGGTAGATTGATAGATACAGATAGGTAGGTAGGTAGATAGATAGATACAGATAGGTAGGTAGGTAGATAGATAGATACAGATAGGTAGGTAGGTAGGTAGATAGATACAGATAGGTAGGTAGGTAGATTGATAGATACAGATAGGTAGGTAGGTAGATAGATAGATAGAGATAGGTAGGTAACTAGATAGATAAATACATATAGGTAGGTAGGTAGGTAGATAGATAGATACAGATAGGTAGGTAGGTAGATTGATAGATATAGATAGGTAGGTAGGTAGATAGATAGATAGAGATAGGTAGGTATGTAGATTGATAGATTCAGATAGGTAGGTAGGTAGGTTGATAGATACAGATAGGTAGGTAGGTAGATAGATAGATACAGATAGGTAGGTAGGTAGATAAATACAGATAGGTAGGTAGGTAGGTAGGTAGGTAGGTAGATAGATAGATAGATAGATAGATAGATAGATAGATAGATAGATAGATAGATAGAGAGAGAGAGAGATAGATAGATAGATAGATAGATAGATAGATAGATAGATAGATAGATAGATAGATAGATAGATAGATAGATAGATAGATAGAGATAGGTAGGTAGGTAGATTGATAGATACAGATAGGTAGGTAGGTAGATAGATAGATAGAGATAGGTAGGGAGGTAGAAATATAGATAGATAGATAAAGATAGGTAGGTAGGTAGATAGATAGATAGAGATAGGTAGGTAGGTAAATTGATAGATACAGATAGGTAGGTAGGTAGATAGAGATAGCTAGGTAGGTAGATAGATAGATAGATAGATAGAGATAGGTAGGTAGATTGATAGATACAGATACGTAGGTAGGTAGATAGATAGAAAGAGATAGGTGGGTAGGTAGGTAGGTAGAGAGATAGATACAGATAGGTAGGTAGGTAGATAGATAGATAGAGATAGGTAGGTAGGTAGATTGATAGATACAGATAGGTAGGTAGGTAGATTGATAGATACAGATATGTAGGTACAGATAGATACAGATAGATAGGTAGGTAGATTGATAGATAGAGATAGGTAGGTAGGTAGATAGATAGAGATAGGTAGGTAGGTAGGTAGGTAGAGATAGTTAGGTAGGTAGGTAGATAGAAAGAGATAGGTAGGTAGTTAGATAGATAGATACAGATAGGTAGGTAGGTAGATAGATAGATACAGATAGGTAGGTAGGTAGATAGATAGATAGAGATAGGTAGGTAGGTAGGTAGATAGATAGATAGAGATAGATAGGTAGGTAGATTGATAGAGACAGATAGGTAGGTAGGTAGATAGATAGATAGATAGATAGATAGATAGATAGATAGATAGATAGATAGATAGATAGATAGATAGATAGATAGATAGATAGAAATAGGTAGGTAGGTAGATTGATAGATAGAGATAGGTAGGTAGGTAGATAGATAGAGATAGGTAGGTAGGTAGATAGATAGATAGAGATAGGTAGGTAGGTAGATAGATAGATAGACATAGGTAGGTAGGTAGATTGATAGATACAGATAGGTAGGTAGGTAGATAGATAGATACAGATAGGTAGGTAGGTAGATAGATAGATACAGATAGGTAGGTAGGTAGGTAGGTAGATAGATACAGATAGGTAGGTAAGTAGATAGATAGGTAGAGATAGATAGGTAAGTAGATTGATAGAGACAGATAGGTAGGTAGGTAGATAGATAGATAGAGATAGGTAGGTAGCTAGATAGATAAATATATATAGGTAGGTAGGTAGGTAGATAGATAGAGATAGGTAGGTAGGTAGATTGATAGATACAGATAGGTAGGTAGGTAGATAGATAGATACAGATAGGTAGGTAGGTAGATAGATAAATACAGATAGGTAGGTAGGTAGATAGATAGATAGATAGAGATAGGTAGGTATGTAGATTGATAGATAAAGATAGGTAGGTAGGTAGATAGATACAGATAGGTAGGTAGGTAGATTGATAGATAGAGATAGGTAGGTAGGTAGGTAGGTAGGTAGGAAGGTAGGGAGATAGATAGATAGATAGATAGATAGATAGATAGATAGATAGATAGATAGATAGATAGATAGATAGATAGATAGATAGATAGAGATAGGTAGGTAGGTAGGTAGATAGATAGAGATAGGTAGGTAGGTAGATCGATAGATACAGATATGTAGGTAGGTAGATAGATAGATAGAGATAGGTAGGTAGGTAGGTAGATAGATAGAGATAGGTAGGTAGATCGATAAATAGATACAGATAGGTAGGTAGGTAGATAGATAGATACAGATAGGTAGGTAGGTAGATAGATAAATACAGATAGGTAGGTAGGTAGGTAGATAGATAGAGAGATAGAGATAGGTAGGTAGGTAGATAGATAGATACAGATAGGTAGGTAGGTAGATAGATAAATACAGATAGGTAGGTAGGTAGGTAGATAGATAGAGAGATAGAGATAGGTAGGTAGGTAGATAGATAGATACAGATAGGTAGGTAGGTAGATAGATAAATACAGATAGGTAGGTAGGTAGGTAGATAGATAGAGAGATAGAGATAGGTAGGTAGGTAGATTGATAGATACAGATAGGTAGGTAGGTAGATTGATAGATACAGATAGGTAGGTAGGTAGATAGATAGATAGAGATAGGTAGGTAGGTAGATAGATAGATACAGATAGGTAGGTAGGTAGATAGATAAATACAGATAGGTAGGTAGGTAGGTAGATAGATAGAGATAGGTAGGTAGGTAGATAGATAGATAGAGATAGGTAGGTAGGTAGATAGATAGATAGATAGAGATAGATAGGTAGGTAGATTGATAGAGACAGATAGGTAGGTAGGTAGATAGATAGATAGATAGATAGATAGATAGATAGATAGATAGATAGATAGATAGATAGATAGATAGATAGATAGATAGATAGAAATAGGTAGGTAGGTAGATTGATAGATAGAGATAGGTAGGTAGGTAGATAGATAGAGATAGGTAGGTAGGTAGATAGATAGATACAGATAGGTAGGTAGGTTGATAGATAGATACAGATAGGTAGGTAGGTAGGTAGATACATACAGATAGGTAGGTAAGTAGATAGATAGATAGAGATAGATAGGTAAGTAGATTGATAGAGACAGATGGGTAGGTAGGTTGATAGATACATAGAGATAGGTAGGTAGCTAGATAGATAAATACATATAGGTAGGTAGGTAGGTAGATAGATAGAGATAGGTAGGTAGGTAGATAGATAGATAGAGATAGGTAGGTAGGTAGATTGATAGATACAGATAGGTAGGTAGGTAGATAGATAGATAGAGATAGGTAGGTATGTAGATTGATAGATAAAGATAGGTAGGTAAGTAGATTGATAGATACAGACAGGTAGGTAGGTAGATTGATAGATACAGATAGGTAGGTAGGTAGGTAGGTAGATAAATACAGATAGGTAGGTAGGTAGGTAGGTAGATAGATAGATAGATAGATAGATAGATAGATAGATAGATAGATAGATAGATAGATAGATAGATAGATAGATTGATAGATACAGATAGGTAGGTAGGTAGATAGATAGAAAGAGATAGGTAGGTAGGTAGGTAGATAGATACAGATAGGTAGGTAGGTAGATAGATAGATAGAGATAGGTAGGTAAGTAGATAGATAGATAGAGATAGGTAGGTAGGTAGGTAGATAGATAGAGATAGGTAGGTAGGTCGATAAATAGATACAGATAGGTAGGTAGGTAGATAGATAAATACAGATAGGTAAGTAGGTAGATTGATAGATACAGATAGGTAGGTAGGTAGATTGATAGATACAGATAGGTAGGTAGGTAGATTGATAGATACAGATAGGTAGGTAGGTAGGTAGATAGATACAGATAGGTAGGTCGGTAGATTGATAGATAGAGATAGGTAGGTAGATAGATAGATAGATAGATAGATAGATAGATAGATAGATAGATAGATAGATAGATAGATAGATAGATAGATAGATAGATAGATAGATAGATAGATAGATAGATAGATAGATAGAGATAGGTAGGTAGGTAGATAGATAGAGATAGGTAGGTAGGTAGATCGATAGATACAGATATGTAGGTAGGTAGATAGATAGATAGAGATAGGTAGGTAGGTAGATTGATAGAGACAGATAGGTAGGTAAGTAGATAGATAGATAGATAGATAGATAGATAGATAGATAGATAGATAGATAGATAGATAGATAGATAGATAGATAGATAGATAGATAGATAGATAGATAGATAGATAGATAGATAGATAGATAGAAATAGGTAGGTAGGTAGATTGATAGATAGAGATAGGTAGGTAGGTAGATAGATAGAGATAGGTAGGTAGGTAGATAGATAGATACAGATAGGTATGTAGGTAGATAGATAGATAGAGATAGGTAGGTAGGTAGATAGATAGATAGACATAGGTAGGTAGGTAGATTGATAGATACAGATAGGTAGGTAGGTAGATAGATAGATACAGATAGGTAGGTAGGTAGATAGATAGATACAGATAGGTAGGTAGGTAGATTGATAGATACAGATAGGTAGGTAGGTAGATTGATAGATAGAGATAGGTAGGTAGGTAGGTAGGTAGGAAGGTAGGGAGATAGATAGATAGATAGATAGATAGATAGATAGATAGATAGATAGATAGATAGATAGATAGATAGATAGATAGATAGATAGATAGATAGATAGATAGATAGATAGAGATAGGTAGGTAGGTAGGTAGATAGATAGAGATAGGTAGGTAGGTAGATCGATAGATACAGATATGTAGGTAGGTAGATAGATAGATACAGATAGGTAGGTAGGTAGGTAGATAGATACAGATAGGTAGGTAAGTAGATAGATAGATAGAGATAGATAGGTAAGTAGATTGATAGAGACAGATAGGTAGGTAGGTAGATAGATAGATAGAGATAGGTAGGTAGCTAGATAGTTAAATACATATAGGTAGGTAGGTAGGTAGATAGATAGAGATAGGTAGGTAGGTAGATAGATAGATACAGATAGGTAGGTAGGAAGATTGATAGATATAGATAGGTAGGTAGGTAGATAGATAGATAGAGATAGGTAGGTATGTAGATTGATAGTTTCAGATAGGTAGGTAGGTAGATTGATAGATACAGATAGGTAGGTAGGTAGATAGATAGATACAGATAGGTAGGTAGGTAGATAAATACAGATAGGTAGGTAGGTAGGTAGGTAGGTAGGTAGGTAGATAGATAGATAGATAGATAGATAGATAGATAGATAGATAGATAGATAGATAGTAGATAGAGAGATAGATAGATAGATAGATAGATAGATAGATAGATAGATAGATAGAGATAGGTAGGTAGGTAGATTGATAGATACAGATAGGTAGGTAGGTAGATAGATAGATAGAGATAGGTAGGGAGGTAGAAATATAGATAGATAGATAGATAAAGATAGGTAGGTAGGTAGATAGATAGATAGAGATAGGTAGATAGGTAAATTGATAGATACAGATAGGTAGGTAGGTAGATAGAGATAGCTAGGTAGGTAGATAGATAGATAGATAGATAAATAGAGATAGGTAGGTAGATTGATAGATACAGATACGTAGGTAGGTAGATAGATAGAAAGAGATAGGTGGGTAGGTAGGTAGGTAGAGAGATAGATACAGATAGGTAGGTAGGTAGATAGATAGAGATAGGTAGGTAGGTAGATTGATAGATACAGATAGGTAGGTAGGTAGATTGATAGATACAGATATGTAGGTACAGATAGATACAGATAGATAGGTAGGTAGATTGATAGATAGAGATAGGTAGGTAGGTAGATAGATAGAGATAGGTAGGTAGGTAGGTAGGTAGAGGTAGTTAGGTAGGTAGGTAGATAGAAAGAGATAGGTAGGTAGTTAGATAGATAGATACAGATAGGTAGGTAGGTAGATAGATAGATAAAGATAGGTAGGTAGGTAGATAGATAGATAGAGATAGGTAGGTAGGTAGGTAGATAGATAGATAGAGATAGATAGGTAGGTAGATTGATAGAGACAGATAGGTAGGTAGGTAGATAGATAGATAGATAGATAGATAGATAGATAGATAGATAGATAGATAGATAGATAGATAGATAGATAGATAGATAGATAGAAATAGGTAGGTAGGTAGATTGATAGATAGAGATAGGTAGGTAGGTAGATAGAGATAGCTAGGTAGGTAGATAGATAGATAGATAGATAGAGATAGGTAGGTAGATTGATAGATACAGATACGTAGGTAGGTAGATAGATAGAAAGAGATAGGTGGGTAGGTAGGTAGGTAGAGAGATAGATACAGATAGGTAGGTAGGTAGATAGATAGATAGAGATAGGTAGGTAGGTAGATTGATAGATACAGATAGGTAGGTAGGTAGATTGATAGATACAGATATGTAGGTACAGATAGATACAGATAGATAGGTAGGTAGATTGATAGATAGAGATAGGTAGGTAGGTAGATAGATAGAGATAGGTAGGTAGGTAGGTAGGTAGAGATAGTTAGGTAGGTAGGTAGATAGAAAGAGATAGGTAGGTAGTTAGATAGATAGATACAGATAGGTAGGTAGGTAGATAGATAGATACAGATAGGTAGGTAGGTAGATAGATAGATAGAGATAGGTAGGTAGGTAGGTAGATAGATAGATAGAGATAGATAGGTAGGTAGATTGATAGAGACAGATAGGTAGGTAGGTAGATAGATAGATAGATAGATAGATAGATAGATAGATAGATAGATAGATAGATAGATAGATAGATAGATAGATAGATAGATAGATAGATAGATAGATAGATAGATAGAAATAGGTAGGTAGGTAGATTGATAGATAGAGATAGGTAGGTAGGTAGATAGATAGAGATAGGTAGGTAGGTAGATAGATAGATAGAGATAGGTAGGTAGGTAGATAGATAGATAGACATAGGTAGGTAGGTAGATTGATAGATACAGATAGGTAGGTAGGTAGATAGATAGATACAGATAGGTAGGTAGGTAGATAGATAGATACAGATAGGTAGGTAGGTAGGTAGGTAGGTAGGTAGATAGATACAGATAGGTAGGTAAGTAGATAGATAGGTAGAGATAGATAGGTAAGTAGATTGATAGAGACAGATAGGTAGGTAGGTAGATAGATAGATAGAGATAGGTAGGTAGCTAGATAGATAAATATATATAGGTAGGTAGGTAGGTAGATAGATAGAGATAGGTAGGTAGGTAGATTGATAGATACAGATAGGTAGGTAGGTAGATAGATAGATACAGATAGGTAGGTAGGTAGATAGATAAATACAGATAGGTAGGTAGGTAGATAGATAGATAGATAGAGATAGGTAGGTAGGTAGATTGATAGATAGAGATAGGTAGGTAGGTAGGTAGGTAGGAAGGTAGGGAGATAGATAGATAGATAGATAGATAGATAGATAGATAGATAGATAGATAGATAGATAGATAGATAGATAGAGATAGGTAGGTAGGTAGGTAGATAGATAGAGATAGGTAGGTAGGTAGATCGATAGATACAGATATGTAGGTAGGTAGATAGATAGATAGAGATAGGTAGGTAGGTAGGTAGATAGATAGAGATAGGTAGGTAGATCGATAAATAGATACAGATAGGTAGGTAGGTAGATAGATACAGATAGGTAGGTAGGTAGATAGATAAATACAGATAGGTAGGTAGGTAGGTAGATAGATAGAGAGATAGAGATAGGTAGGTAGGTAGATTGATAGATACAGATAGGTAGGTAGGTAGATTGATAGATACAGATAGGTAGGTAGGTAGATTGATAGATACAGATAGGTAGGTAGGTAGATAGATAGATAGAGATAGGTAGGTAGGTAGATAGATAGATACAGATAGGTAGGTAGGTAGATAGATAAATACAGATAGGTAGGTAGGTAGGTAGATAGATAGAGATAGGTAGGTAGGTAGATAGATAGATAGAGATAGGTAGGTAGGTAGATAGATAGATAGATAGATAGAGATAGATAGGTAGGTAGATTGATAGAGACAGATAGGTAGGTAGGTAGATAGATAGATAGATAGATAGATAGATAGATAGATAGATAGATAGATAGATAGATAGATAGATAGATAGATAGATAGATAGATAGATAGATAGATAGATAGAAATAGGTAGGTAGGTAGATTGATAGATAGAGATAGGTAGGTAGGTAGATAGATAGAGATAGGTAGGTAGGTAGATAGATAGATACAGATAGGTAGGTAGGTTGATAGATAGATACAGATAGGTAGGTAGGTAGGTAGATACATACAGATAGGTAGGTAAGTAGATAGATAGATAGAGATAGATAGGTAAGTAGATTGATAGAGACAGATGGGTAGGTAGGTTGATAGATACATAGAGATAGGTAGGTAGCTAGATAGATAAATACATATAGGTAGGTAGGTAGGTAGATAGATAGAGATAGGTAGGTAGGTAGATAGATAGATAGAGATAGGTAGGTAGGTAGATTGATAGATACAGATAGGTAGGTAGGTAGATAGATAGATAGAGATAGGTAGGTATGTAGATTGATAGATAAAGATAGGTAGGTAAGTAGATTGATAGATACAGACAGGTAGGTAGGTAGATTGATAGATACAGATAGGTAGGTAGGTAGATAGATAGATACAGATAGGTAGGTAGGTAGGTAGGTAGATAAATACAGATAGGTAGGTAGGTAGGTAGATAGATAGATAGATAGATAGATAGATAGATAGATAGATAGATAGATAGATAGATAGATAGATAGATAGATAGATAGAGATAGGTAGGTAGGTAGATCGATAGATACAGATATGTAGGTAGGTAGATAGATAGATAGAGATAGGTAGGTAGGTAGATTGATAGAGACAGATAGGTAGGTAACTAGATAGATAGATAGATAGATAGATAGATAGATAGATAGATAGATAGATAGATAGATAGATAGATAGATAGATAGATAGATAGATAGATAGATAGATAGAAATAGGTAGGTAGGTAGATTGATAGATAGAGATAGGTAGGTAGGTAGATAGATAGAGATAGGTAGGTAGGTAGATAGATAGATACAGATAGGTAGGTAGGTAGATAGATAGATAGAGATAGGTAGGTAGGTAGATAGATAGATAGACATAGGTAGGTAGGTAGATTGATAGATACAGATAGGTAGGTAGGTAGATAGATAGATACAGATAGGTAGGTAGGTAGATAGATAGATACAGATAGGTAGGTAGGTAGATTGATAGATACAGATAGGTAGGTAGGTAGATTGATAGATAGAGATAGGTAGGTAGGTAGGTAGGTAGGAAGGTAGGGAGATAGATAGATAGATAGATAGATAGATAGATAGATAGATAGATAGATAGATAGATAGATAGATAGATAGATAGATAGATAGATAGATAGATAGATAGATAGATAGATAGATAGATAGAGATAGGTAGGTAGGTAGATCGATAGATACAGATATGTAGGTAGGTAGATAGATAGATAGAGATAGGTAGGTAGGTAGATTGATAGAGACAGATAGGTAGGTAGGTAAGTAGATAGATAGATAGATAGATAGATAGATAGATAGATAGATAGATAGATAGATAGATAGATAGATAGATAGATAGGTAGATTGATAGATAGAGATAGGTAGGTAGGTAGATAGATAGAGATAGGTAGGTAGGTAGATAGATAGATACAGATAGGTAGGTAGGTAGATAGATAGATAGAGATAGGTAGGTAGGTAGATAGATAGATAGACATAGGTAGGTAGGTAGATTGATAGATACAGATAGGTAGGTAGGTAGATAGATAGATACAGATAGGTAGGTAGGTAGATAGATAGATACAGATAGGTAGGTAGGTAGATTGATAGATACAGATAGGTAGGTAGGTAGATTGATAGATAGAGATAGGTAGGTAGGTAGGTAGGTAGGAAGGTAGGGAGACAGATAGATAGATAGATAGATAGATAGATAGATAGATAGATAGATAGATAGATAGATAGATAGATAGATAGATAGATAGATAGATAGATAGATAGATAGATAGATAGATAGATAGAGATAGGTAGGTAGGTAGGTAGATAGATAGAGATAGGTAGGTAGGTAGATCGATAGATACAGATATGTAGGTAGGTAGATAGATAGATACAGATAGGTAGGTAGGTAGGTAGATAGATACAGATAGGTAGGTAAGTAGATAGATAGATAGAGATAGATAGGTAAGTAGATTGATAGAGACAGATAGGTAGGTAGGTAGATAGATAGATAGAGATAGGTAGGTAGCTAGATAGTTAAATACATATAGGTAGGTAGGTAGGTAGATAGATAGAGATAGGTAGGTAGGTAGATAGATAGATACAGATAGGTAGGTAGGAAGATTGATAGATATAGATAGGTAGGTAGGTAGATAGATAGATAGAGATAGGTAGGTATGTAGATTGATAGTTTCAGATAGGTAGGTAGGTAGATTGATAGATACAGATAGGTAGGTAGGTAGATAGATAGATACAGATAGGTAGGTAGGTAGATAAATACAGATAGGTAGGTAGGTAGGTAGGTAGGTAGGTAGGTAGGTAGATAGATAGATAGATAGATAGATAGATAGATAGATAGATAGATAGATAGTAGATAGAGAGATAGATAGATAGATAGATAGATAGATAGATAGATAGATAGATAGATAGATAGATAGAGATAGGTAGGTAGGTAGATTGATAGATACAGATAGGTAGGTAGGTAGATAGATAGATAGAGATAGGTAGGGAGGTAGAAATATAGATAGATAGATAAAGATAGGTAGGTAGGTAGATAGATAGATAGAGATAGGTAGATAGGTAAATTGATAGATACAGATAGGTAGGTAGGTAGATAGAGATAGCTAGGTAGGTAGATAGATAGATAGATAGATAGATAAATAGAGATAGGTAGGTAGATTGATAGATACAGATACGTAGGTAGGTAGATAGATAGAAAGAGATAGGTGGGTAGGTAGGTAGGTAGAGAGATAGATACAGATAGGTAGGTAGGTAGATAGATAGAGATAGGTAGGTAGGTAGATTGATAGATACAGATAGGTAGGTAGGTAGATTGATAGATACAGATATGTAGGTACAGATAGATACAGATAGATAGGTAGGTAGATTGATAGATAGAGATAGGTAGGTAGGTAGATAGATAGAGATAGGTAGGTAGGTAGGTAGGTAGAGATAGTTAGGTAGGTAGGTAGATAGAAAGAGATAGGTAGGTAGTTAGATAGATAGACACAGATAGGTAGGTAGGTAGATAGATAGATAAAGATAGGTAGGTAGGTAGATAGATAGATAGAGATAGGTAGGTAGGTAGGTAGATAGATAGATAGAGATAGATAGGTAGGTAGATTGATAGAGACAGATAGGTAGGTAGATAGATAGATAGATAGATAGATAGATAGATAGATAGATAGATAGATAGATAGATAGATAGATAGATAGATAGATAGATAGATAGATAGATAGAAATAGGTAGGTAGGTAGATTGATAGATAGAGATAGGTAGGTAGGTAGATAGATAGAGATAGGTAGGTAGGTAGATAGATAGATACAGATAGGTAGGTAGGTAGATTGATAGATAGAGATAGGTAGGTAGATTGATAGATACAGATAGGTAGGTAGGTAGGTAGATAGATACAGATAGGTAGGTAGGTAGATTGATAGATACAGATAGGTAGGTAGGTAGATAGATAGATAGAGATAGGTAGGTAGCTAGATAGATAAATACATATAGGTAGGTAGGTAGGTAGATAGATAGAGATAGGTAGGTAGGTAGATAGATAGATACAGATAGGTAGGTAGGTAGATTGATAGATATAGATAGGTAGGTAGGTAGATAGATAGATAGAGATAGGTAGGTATGTAGATTGATAGATTCAGATAGGTAGGTAGGTAGATTGATAGATAAAGATAGGTAGGTAGGTAGATAGATAGATACAGATAGGTAGGTAGGTAGATAAATACAGATAGGTAGGTAGGGAGGTAGGTAGATAGATAGATACATAGATAGATAGATAGATAGATAGATAGATAGATAGATAGATAGATAGATAGATAGATAGATAGATAGAGATAGGTAGGTAGGTAGATTGATAGATACAGATAGGTAGGTAGGTAGATAGATAGATAGAGATAGGTAGGGAGGTAGAAATATAGATAGATAGATAAAGATAGGTAGGTAGGTAGATAGATAGATAGAGATAGGTAGGTAGATTGATAGATACAGATACGTAGGTAGGTAGATAGATAGAAAGAGATAGGTGGGTAGGTAGGTAGGTAGAGAGATAGATACAGATAGGTAGGTAGGTAGATAGATAGATAGAGATAGGTAGGTAGGTAGATTGATAGATACAGATAGGTAGGTAGGTAGATTGATAGATACAGATATGTAGGTACAGATATATACAGATAGATAGGTAGGTAGATTGATAGATAGAGATAGGTAGGTAGGTAGATAGATAGAGATAGGTAGGTAGGTAGGTAGGTAGAGATAGTTAGGTAGGTAGGTAGATAGAAAGAGATAGGTAGGTAGTTAGATAGATAGATACAGATAGGTAGGTAGGTAGATAGATAGATACAGATAGGTAGGTAGGTAGATAGATAGATAGAGATAGGTAGGTAGGTAGGTAGATAGATAGATAGAGATAGATAGGTAGGTAGATTGATAGAGACAGATAGGTAGGTAGATAGATAGATAGATAGATAGATAGATAGATAGATAGATAGATAGATAGATAGATAGATAGATAGATAGAAATAGGTAGGTAGGTAGATTGATAGATAGAGATAGGTAGGTAGGTAGATAGATAGAGATAGGTAGGTAGGTAGATAGATAGATAGAGATAGGTAGGTAGGTAGATAGATAGATAGACATAGGTAGGTAGGTAGATTGATAGATACAGATAGGTAGGTAGGTAGATAGATAGATACAGATAGGTAGGTAGGTAGATAGATAGATACAGATAGGTAGGTAGGTAGGTAGATAGATACAGATAGGTAGGTAAGTAGATAGATAGGTAGAGATAGATAGGTAAGTAGATTGATAGAGACAGATAGGTAGGTAGGTAGATAGATAGATAGAGATAGGTAGGTAGCTAGATAGATAAATATATATAGGTAGGTAGGTAGGTAGATAGATAGAGATAGGTAGGTAGGTAGATTGATAGATACAGATAGGTAGGTAGGTAGATAGATAGATACAGATAGGTAGGTAGGTAGATAGATAAATACAGATAGGTAGGTAGGTAGATAGATAGATAGATAGAGATAGGTAGGTATGTAGATTGATAGATACAGATAGGTAGGTAGGTAGATTGATAGATACAGATAGGTAGGTAGGTAGATTGATAGATAAAGATAGGTAGGTAGGTAGATAGATACAGATAGGTAGGTAGGTAGATTGATAGATAGAGATAGGTAGGTAGGTAGGTAGGTAGGAAGGTAGGGAGATAGATAGATAGATAGATAGATAGATAGATAGATAGATAGATAGATAGATAGATAGATAGATAGATAGATAGATAGATAGATAGATAGAGATAGGTAGGTAGGTAGGTAGATAGATAGAGATAGGTAGGTAGGTAGATCGATAGATACAGATATGTAGGTAGGTAGATAGATAGATAGAGATAGGTAGGTAGGTAGGTAGATAGATAGAGATAGGTAGGTAGATCGATAAATAGATACAGATAGGTAGGTAGGTAGATAGATAGATACAGATAGGTAGGTAGGTAGATAGATAGATAGAGAGATAGAGATAGGTAGGTAGGTAGATTGATAGATACAGATAGGTAGGTAGGTAGATTGATAGATACAGATAGGTAGGTAGGTAGATTGATAGATACAGATAGGTAGGTAGGTAGATAGATAGATAGAGATAGGTAGGTAGGTAGATAGATAGATACAGATAGGTAGGTAGGTAGGTAGATAGATAGAGATAGGTAGGTAGGTAGATAGATAGATAGAGATAGGTAGGTAGGTAGATAGATAGATAGATAGAGATAGATAGGTAGGTAGATTGATAGAGACAGATAGGTAGGTAGGTAGATAGATAGATAGATAGATAGATAGATAGATAGATAGATAGATAGATAGATAGATAGATAGATAGATAGATAGATAGATAGAAATAGGTAGGTAGGTAGATTGATAGATAGAGATAGGTAGGTAGGTAGATAGATAGAGATAGGTAGGTAGGTAGATAGATAGATACAGATAGGTAGGTAGGTTGATAGATAGATACAGATAGGTAGGTAGGTAGGTAGATACATACAGATAGGTAGGTAAGTAGATGGATAGATAGAGATAGATAGGTAAGTAGATTGATAGAGACAGATGGGTAGGTAGGTTGATAGATACATAGAGATAGGTAGGTAGCTAGATAGATAAATACATATAGGTAGGTAGGTAGGTAGGTAGATAGATAGAGATAGGTAGGTAGGTAGATAGATAGATAGAGATAGGTAGGTAGGTAGATTGATAGATACAGATAGGTAGGTAGGTAGATAGATAGATAGAGATAGGTAGGTATGTAGATTGATAGATAAAGATAGGTAGGTAAGTAGATTGATAGATACAGACAGGTAGGTAGGTAGATTGATAGATACAGATAGGTAGGTAGGTAGATAGATAGATACAGATAGGTAGGTAGGTAGATAGGTAGATAAATACAGATAGGTAGGTAGGTAGGTAGGTAGATAGATAGATAGATAGATAGATAGATAGATAGATAGATAGATAGATAGATAGATAGATAGATTGATAGATACAGATAGGTAGGTAGGTAGATAGATAGAAAGAGATAGGTAGGTAGGTAGGTAGATAGATACAGATAGGTAGGTAGGTAGATAGATAGATAGAGATAGGTAGGTAAGTAGATAGATAGATAGAGATAGGTAGGTAGGTAGGTAGATAGATAGAGATAGGTAGGTAGGTCGATAAATAGATACAGATAGGTAGGTAGGTAGATAGATAAATACAGATAGGTAAGTAGGTAGATTGATAGATACAGATAGGTAGGTAGGTAGATTGATAGATACAGATAGGTAGGTAGGTAGATTGATAGATACAGATAGGTAGGTAGGTAGGTAGATAGATACAGATAGGTAGGTCGGTAGATTGATAGATAGAGATAGGTAGGTAGGTAGATAGATAGATAGATAGATAGATAGATAGATAGATAGATAGATAGATAGATAGATAGATAGATAGATAGATAGATAGATAGATAGATAGATAGATAGATAGATAGATAGATAGAGATAGGTAGGTAGGTAGATAGATAGAGATAGGTAGGTAGGTAGATCGATAGATACAGATATGTAGGTAGGTAGATAGATAGATAGATAGAGATAGGTAGGTAGGTAGGTAGATAGATAGAGATAGGTAGGTAGGTCGATAAATAGATACAGATAGGTAGGTAGGTAGATAGATAGATACAGATAGTTATGTAGGTAGGTAGATAGATAGATAGAGATAGGTAGGTAGGTAGATTGATAGATACAGATAGGTAGGTAGGTAGATTGATAGATACAGATAGGTAGGTAGGTAGGTAGATAGATACAGATAGTTAGGTAGGTAGATTGATAAATACAGATAGGTAGGTAGGTAGATAGATAAATACAGATAGGTAGGTAGGTAGGTAGATAGTTAGAGATAGGTAGGTAGGTAGATAGATAGATAGAGATAGGTAGGTACGTAGATAGATAGATAGAGATAGGTAGGTAGGTAGGTAGATAAATACAGATAGGTAGGTATGTAGGCAGATAGATAGAGAGGTAGGTAGGTAGATAGATAGATAGAGATAGGTAGGTAGGTAGATTGATAGATACAGATAGGTAGGTAGGTAGATAGATAGATACAGATAGGTAGGTAGGTAGGTAGATAGATAAATACAGATAGGTAGGTAGGTAGATAGATAGATAGAGATATGTAGGTATGTAGATTGATAGATACAGATATGTAGGTAGGTAGATTGATAGATACAGATAGGTAGGTAGGTAGATAGATAGATACAGATAGGTAGGTAGGTAGATAGATAAATACAGATAGGTAGGTAGGTAGATAGATAGAGATAGGTAGGTATGTAGATTGATAGATACAGATAGGTAGGTAGGTAGATTGATAGATACAGATAGGTAGGTAGGTAGATTGATAGATACAGATAGGTAGGTAGGTAGGTAGATAGATTCAGATAGGTAGGTAGGTAGATTGATAGATACAGATAGGTAGGTAGGTAGGTAGATAGATAGATACAGATAGGTAGGTAGGTAGATAGATAAATACAGATAGGTAGGTAGGTAGATAGATAGAGATAGGTAGGTAGGTAGATTGATAGATACAGATAGGTAGGTAGGTAGATTGATAGATACAGATAGGTAGGTAGGTAGGTAGATAGATACAGATAGCTAGCTAGGTAGATTGATAGATACAGATAGGTAGGTAGGTAGATAGATAGATAGAGATAGGTAGGTAGGTAGATAGATAGATACAGATAGGTAGGTAGGTAGATAGATAGAGATAGGTAGGTAGGTCGATAAATAGATACAGATAGGTAGGTAGGTAGATAGATAGATACAGATAGGTATGTAGGTAGGTAGATAGATAGATAGAGATAGGTAGGTAGGTAGATTGATAGATACAGATAGGTAGGTAGGTAGATTGATAGATACAGATAGGTAGGTAGGTAGATTGATAGATACAGATAGGTAGGTAGGTATGTAGATAGATAGAGATAGGTAGGTAGGTAGATAGATAGATAGAGATAGGTAGGTACGTAGATTGATAGATACAGATAGGTAGGTAGGTAGATTGATAGATACAGATAGGTAGGTAGGTAGATAGATAGATAGAGATAGGTAGGTAGGTAGATAGATAAATACAGATAGGTAGGTATGTAGGCAGATAGATAGAGAGGTAGGTAGGTAGATAGATAGATAGAGATAGGTAGGTAGGTAGATTGATAGATACAGATAGGTAGGTAGGTAGATAGATAGATACAGATAGGTAGGTAGGTAGGTAGATAGATAAATACAGATAAGTAGGTAGGTAGATAGATAGATAGAGATATGTAGGTATGTAGATTGATAGATACAGATAGGTAGGTAGGTAGATTGATAGATACAGATAGGTAGGTAGGTAGATAGATAGATACAGATAGGTAGGTAGGTAGATAGATAGATAGAGATAGGTAGGTAGGTAGATAGATAAATACAGATAGGTAGGTAGGTAGATAGATAGAGATAGGTATGTAGGTAGATAGATAGATAGATAGAGATAGGTAGGTAGGTAGATTGATAGATACAGATAGGTAGGTATGTAGATAGATAGATACAGATAGGAAAGTAGGTAGATAGATAAATACAGATAGGTAGGTAGGTAGATAGATAGAGATAGGTAGGTATGTAGATTGATAGATACAGATAGGTAGGTAGGTAGATAGATAAATACAGATAGGTAGGTATGTAGGCAGATAGATAGAGAGGTAGGTAGGTAGATAGATAGATAGAGATAGGTAGGTAGGTAGATTGATAGATACAGATAGGTAGGTAGGTAGTTAGATAGATACAGATAGGTTGGTAGGTAGGTAGATAGATAAATACAGATAGGTAGGTAGGTAGATAGATAGATAGAGATATGTAGGCATGTAGATTGATAGATACAGATAGGTAGGTAGGTAGATTGATAGATACAGATAGGTAGGTAGGTAGATAGATAGATACAGATAGGTAGGTAGGTAGATAGATAGATACAGATAGGTAGGTAGGTAGATAGATAGATAGAGATAGGTAGGTAGGTAGATAGATAAATACAGATAGGTAGGTAGGTAGATAGATAGAGATAGGTATGTAGGTAGATAGATAGATAGAGATAGGTAGGTAGGTAGATTGATAGATACAGATAGGTAGGTATGTAGATAGATAGATACAGATAGGAAAGTAGGTAGATAGATAAATACAGATAGGTAGGTAGGTAGATAGATAGAGATAGGTAGGTATGTAGATTGATAGATAGAGATAGGTAGGTAGGTAGATTGATAGATACAGATAGGTAGGTAGGTAGATTGATAGATACAGATAGGTAGGTAGGTAGGTAGATAGATTCAGATAGGTAGGTAGGTAGATTGATAGATACAGATAGGTAGGTAGGTAGATAGATAGATACAGATAGGTAGGTAGGTAGATAGATAAATACAGATAGGTAGGTAGGTAGATAGATAGAGATAGATAGGTAGGTAGATTGATAGATACAGATAGGTAGGTAGGTAGATTGATAGATACAGATAGGTAGGTAGGTAGATAGATAGAGATAGGTAGGTATGTAGATTGATAGATACAGATAGGTAGGTAGGTAGATTGATAGATACAGATAGGTAGGTAGGTAGATTGATAGATACAGATAGGTAGTTAGGTAGGTAGATAGATTCAGATAGGTAGGTAGGTAGATTGATAGATACAGATAGGTAGGTAGGTAGATAGATAGATACAGATAGGTAGGTAGGTAGATAGATAAATACAGATAGGTAGGTAGGTAGATAGATAGAGATAGGTAGGTAGGTAGATTGATAGATACAGATAGGTAGGTAGGTAGATTGATAGATACAGATAGGTAGGTAGGTAGGTAGATAGATACAGATAGCTAGCTAGGTAGATTGATAGATACAGATAGGTAGGTAGGTAGATAGATAGAGATAGGTAGGTGTGTAGATTGATAGATACCGATAGGTAGGTAGGTAGATTGATAGATACAGATAGGTAGGTAGGTAGATTGATAGATACAGATAGGTAGGTAGGTAGGTAGATAGATTCAGATAGGTAGGTAGGTAGATAGATAGATACAGATAGGTAGGTAGGTAGATAGATAAATACAGATAGGTAGGTAGGTAGATAGATAGAGATAGGTAGGTAGGTCGATTGATAGATACAGATAGGTAGGTAGGTAGGTAGGTAGATAGATACAGATAGCTAGCTAGGTAGATTGATAGATACAGATAGGTAGGTAGGTAGATAAATAGATAGAGATAGGTAGGTAGGTAGATAGATAGATACAGATAGGTAGGTAGGTAGATAGATAAATACAGATAGGTAGATAGGTAGGTAGATAGATAGAGATAGGTAGGTAGGTAGATAGATAGATAGATAGAGATAGGTAGGTAGGTAGATAGATAGATACAGATAGGTAGGTAGGTAGATAGATAGATACAGATAGGTAGGTAGGTAGATAGATAGATAGAGATAGGTAGGTAGGTAGGTAGATAGATAGATAGAGATAGATAGGTAGGTAGATTGATAGAGACAGATAGGTAGGTAGGTAGATAGATAGATAGATAGATAGATAGATAGATAGATAGATAGATAGATAGATAGATAGATAGATAGATAGATAGATAGATAGATAGATAGATAGATAGATAGAAATAGGTAGGTAGGTAGATTGATAGATAGAGATAGGTAGGTAGGTAGATAGATAGAGATAGGTAGGTAGGTAGATAGATAGATAGAGATAGGTAGGTAGGTAGATAGATAGATAGACATAGGTAGGTAGGTAGATTGATAGATACAGATAGGTAGGTAGGTAGATAGATAGATACAGATAGGTAGGTAGGTAGATAGATAGATACAGATAGGTAGGTAGGTAGGTAGATAGATACAGATAGGTAGGTAAGTAGATAGATAGGTAGAGATAGATAGGTAAGTAGATTGATAGAGACAGATAGGTAGGTAGGTAGATAGATAGATAGAGATAGGTAGGTAGCTAGATAGATAAATATATATAGGTAGGTAGGTAGGTAGATAGATAGAGATAGGTAGGTAGGTAGATTGATAGATACAGATAGGTAGGTAGGTAGATAGATAGATACAGATAGGTAGGTAGGTAGATAGATAAATACAGATAGGTAGGTAGGTAGATAGATAGATAGATAGATAGAGATAGGTAGGTATGTAGATTGATAGATACAGATAGGTACGTAGGTAGATTGATAGATACAGATAGGTAGGTAGGTAGATTGATAGATAAAGATAGGTAGGTAGGTAGATAGATACAGATAGGTAGGTAGGTAGATTGATAGATAGAGATAGGTAGGTAGGTAAGTAGGTAGGAAGGTAGGGAGATAGATAGATAGATAGATAGATAGATAGATAGATAGATAGATAGATAGATAGATAGATAGATAGATAGATAGATAGATAGATAGATAGATAGAGATAGGTAGGTAGGTAGGTAGATAGATAGAGATAGGTAGGTAGGTAGATCGATAGATACAGATATGTAGGTAGGTAGATAGATAGATAGAGATAGGTAGGTAGGTAGGTAGATAGATAGAGATAGGTAGGTAGATCGATAAATAGATACAGATAGGTAGGTAGGTAGATAGATAGATACAGATAGGTAGGTAGGTAGATAGATAAATACAGATAGGTAGGTAGGTAGGTAGATAGATAGAGAGATAGAGATAGGTAGGTAGGTAGATAGATAGATAGAGATAGGTAGGTAGGTAGATAGATAGATACAGATAGGTAGGTAGGTAGATAGATAAATACAGATAGGTAGGTAGGTAGGTAGATAGATAGAGATAGGTAGGTAGGTAGATAGATAGATAGAGATAGGTAGGTAGGTAGATAGATAGATAGATAGAGATAGATAGGTAGGTAGATTGATAGAGACAGATAGGTAGGTAGGTAGATAGATAGATAGATAGATAGATAGATAGATAGATAGATAGATAGATAGATAGATAGATAGATAGAAATAGGTAGGTAGGTAGATTGATAGATAGAGATAGGTAGGTAGGTAGATAGATAGAGATAGGTAGGTAGGTAGATAGATAGATACAGATAGGTAGGTAGGTTGATAGATAGATACAGATAGGTAGGTAGGTAGGTAGATACATACAGATAGGTAGGTAAGTAGATGGATAGATAGAGATAGATAGGTAAGTAGATTGATAGAGACAGATGGGTAGGTAGGTTGATAGATACATAGAGATAGGTAGGTAGCTAGATAGATAAATACATATAGGTAGGTAGGTAGGTAGATAGATAGAGATAGGTAGGTAGGTAGATAGATAGATAGAGATAGGTAGGTAGGTAGATTGATAGATACAGATAGGTAGGTAGGTAGATAGATAGATAGAGATAGGTAGGTATGTAGATTGATAGATAAAGATAGGTAGGTAAGTAGATTGATAGATACAGACAGGTAGGTAGGTAGATTGATAGATACAGATAGGTAGGTAGGTAGATAGATAGATACAGATAGGTAGGTAGGTAGGTAGGTAGATAAATACAGATAGGTAGGTAGGTAGGTAGATAGATAGATAGATAGATAGATAGATAGATAGATAGATAGATAGATAGATAGATAGATAGATAGATAGATAGATAGATAGATAGATTGATAGATACAGATAGGTAGGTAGGTAGATAGATAGAAAGAGATAGGTAGGTAGGTAGGTAGATAGATACAGATAGGTAGGTAGGTAGATAGATAGATAGAGATAGGTAGGTAAGTAGATAGATAGATAGAGATAGGTAGGTAGGTAGGTAGATAGATAGAGATAGGTAGGTAGGTCGATAAATAGATACAGATAGGTAGGTAGGTAGATAGATAAATACAGATAGGTAAGTAGGTAGATTGATAGATACAGATAGGTAGGTAGGTAGATTGATAGATACAGATAGGTAGGTAGGTAGATTGATAGATACAGATAGGTAGGTAGGTAGGTAGATAGATACAGATAGGTAGGTCGGTAGATTGATAGATAGAGATAGGTAGGTAGATAGATAGATAGATAGATAGATAGATAGATAGATAGATAGATAGATAGATAGATAGATAGATAGATAGATAGAGATAGGTAGGTAGGTAGATAGATAGAGATAGGTAGGTAGGTAGATCGATAGATACAGATATGTAGGTAGGTAGATAGATAGATAGAGATAGGTAGGTAGGTAGGTAGATAGATAGAGATAGGTAGGTAGGTCGATAAATAGATACAGATAGGTAGGTAGGTAGATAGATAGATACAGATAGGTATGTAGGTAGGTAGATAGATAGATAGAGATAGGTAGGTAGGTAGATTGATAGATACAGATAGGTAGGTAGGTAGATTGATAGATACAGATAGGTAGGTAGGTAGGTAGATAGATACAGATAGTTAGGTAGGTAGATTGATAAATACAGATAGGTAGGTAGGTAGATAGATAAATACAGATAGGTAGGTAGGTAGGTAGATAGTTAGAGATAGGTAGGTAGGTAGATAGATAGATAGAGATAGGTAGGTACGTAGATTGATAGATACAGATAGGTAGGTAAGTAGATTGATAGATACAGATAGGTAGGTAGGTAGATAGATGGATAGAGATAGGTAGGTAGGTAGGTAGATAAATACAGATAGGTAGGTATGTAGGCAGATAGATAGAGAGGTAGGTAGGTAGATAGATAGATAGAGATAGGTAGGTAGGTAGATTGATAGATACAGATAGGTAGGTAGGTAGATAGATAGATACAGATAGGTAGGTAGGTAGGTAGGTAGATAGATAAATACAGATAGGTAGGTAGGTAGATAGATAGATAGAGATATGTAGGTATGTAGATTGATAGATACAGATATGTAGGTAGGTAGATTGATAGATACAGATAGGTAGGTAGGTAGATAGATAGATACAGATAGGTAGGTAGGTAGATAGATAAATACAGATAGGTAGGTAGGTAGATAGATAGAGATAGGTAGGTATGTAGATTGATAGATACAGATAGGTAGGTAGGTAGATTGATAGATACAGATAGGTAGGTAGGTAGATTGATAGATACAGATAGGTAGGTAGGTAGGTAGATAGATTCAGATAGGTAGGTAGGTAGATTGATAGATACAGATAGGTAGGTAGGTAGGTAGATAGATAGATACAGATAGGTAGGTAGGTAGATAGATAAATACAGATAGGTAGGTAGGTAGATAGATAGAGATAGGTAGGTAGGTAGATTGATAGATACAGATAGGTAGGTAGGTAGATTGATAGATACAGATAGGTAGGTAGGTAGGTAGATAGATACAGATAGCTAGCTAGGTAGATTGATAGATACAGATAGGTAGGTAGGTAGATAGATAGATAGAGATAGGTAGGTAGGTAGATAGATAGATACAGATAGGTAGGTAGGTAGATAGATAGAGATAGGTAGGTAGGTCGATAAATAGATACAGATAGGTAGGTAGGTAGATAGATAGATACAGATAGGTATGTAGGTAGGTAGATAGATAGATAGAGATAGGTAGGTAGGTAGATTGATAGATACAGATAGGTAGGTAGGTAGATTGATAGATACAGATAGGTAGGTAGGTAGATTGATAGATACAGATAGGTAGGTAGGTATGTAGATAGATAGAGATAGGTAGGTAGGTAGATAGATAGATAGAGATAGGTAGGTACGTAGATTGATAGATACAGATAGGTAGGTAGGTAGATTGATAGATACAGATAGGTAGGTAGGTAGATAGATAGATAGAGATAGGTAGGTAGGTAGATAGATAAATACAGATAGGTAGGTATGGAGGCAGATAGATAGAGAGGTAGGTAGGTAGATAGATAGATAGAGATAGGTAGGTAGGTAGATTGATAGATACAGATAGGTAGGTAGGTAGATAGATAGATACAGATAGGTAGGTAGGTAGGTAGATAGATAAATACAGATAGGTAGGTAGGTAGATAGATAGATAGAGATATGTAGGTATGTAGATTGATAGATACAGATAGGTAGGTAGGTAGATTGATAGATACAGATAGGTAGGTAGGTAGATAGAGAGATACAGATAGGTAGGTAGGTAGATAGATAGATAGAGATAGGTAGGTAGGTAGATAGATAAATACAGATAGGTAGGTAGGTAGATAGATAGAGATAGGTATGTAGGTAGATAGATAGATAGATAGAGATAGGTAGGTAGGTAGATTGATAGATACAGATAGGTAGGTATGTAGATAGATAGATACAGATAGGAAAGTAGGTAGATAGATAAATACAGATAGGTAGGTAGGTAGATAGATAGAGATAGGTAGGTATGTAGATTGATAGATACAGATAGGTAGGTAGGTAGATAGATAAATACAGATAGGTAGGTATGTAGGCAGATAGATAGAGAGGTAGGTAGGTAGATAGATAGATAGATAGAGATAGGTAGGTAGGTAGATTGATAGATACAGATAGGTAGGTAGGTAGATAGATAGATACAGATAGGTAGGTAGGTAGGTAGATAGATAAATACAGATAGGTAGGTAGGTAGATAGATAGATAGAGATATGTAGGCATGTAGATTGATAGATACAGATAGGTAGGTAGGTAGATTGATAGATACAGATAGGTAGGTAGGTAGATAGATAGATACAGATAGGTAGGTAGGTAGATAGATAGATACAGATAGGTAGGTAGGTAGATAGATAGATAGAGATAGGTAGGTAGGTAGATAGATAAATACAGATAGGTAGGTAGGTAGATAGATAGAGATAGGTATGTAGGTAGATAGATAGATAGAGATAGGTAGGTAGGTAGATAGATAGATACAGATAGGTAGGTAGGTAGATAGATAGATAGAGATAGGTAGGTAGGTAGATAGATAAATACAGATAGGTAGGTAGGTAGATAGATAGAGATAGGTATGTAGGTAGATAGATAGATAGATAGAGATAGGTAGGTAGGTAGATTGATAGATACAGATAGGTAGGTATGTAGATAGATAGATACAGATAGGAAAGTAGGTAGATAGATAAATACAGATAGGTAGGTAGGTAGATAGATAGAGATAGGTAGGTATGTAGATTGATAGATACAGATAGGTAGGTAGGTAGATAGATAAATACAGATAGGTAGGTATGTAGGCAGATAGATAGAGAGGTAGGTAGATAGATAGATAGAGATAGGTAGGTAGGTAGATTGATAGATACAGATAGGTAGGTAGGTAGATAGATAGATACAGATAGGTAGGTAGGTAGGTAGATAGATAAATACAGATAGGTAGGTAGGTAGATAGATAGATAGAGATATGTAGGCATGTAGATTGATAGATACAGATAGGTAGGTAGGTAGATTGATAGATACAGATAGGTAGGTAGGTAGATAGATAGATACAGATAGGTAGGTAGGTAGATAGATAGATACAGATAGGTAGGTAGGTAGATAGATAGATAGAGATAGGTAGGTAGGTAGATAGATAAATACAGATAGGTAGGTAGGTAGATAGATAGAGATAGGTATGTAGGTAGATAGATAGATAGAGATAGGTAGGTAGGTAGATTGATAGATACAGATAGGTAGGTATGTAGATAGATAGATACAGATAGGAAAGTAGGTAGATAGATAAATACAGATAGGTAGGTAGGTAGATAGATAGAGATAGGTAGGTATGTAGATTGATAGATAGAGATAGGTAGGTAGGTAGATTGATAGATACAGATAGGTAGGTAGGTAGATTGATAGATACAGATAGGTAGGTAGGTAGGTAGATAGATTCAGATAGGTAGGTAGGTAGATTGATAGATACAGATAGGTAGGTAGGTAGATAGATAGATACAGATAGGTAGGTAGGTAGATAGATAAATACAGATAGGTAGGTAGGTAGATAGATAGAGATAGATAGGTAGGTAGATTGATAGATACAGATAGGTAGGTAGGTAGATTGATAGATACAGATAGGTAGGTAGGTAGATAGATAGAGATAGGTAGGTATGTAGATTGATAGATACAGATAGGTAGGTAGGTAGATTGATAGATACAGATAGGTAGGTAGGTAGATTGATAGATACAGATAGGTAGGTAGGTAGGTAGATAGATTCAGATAGGTAGGTAGGTAGATTGATAGATACAGATAGGTAGGTAGGTAGATAGATAGATACAGATAGGTAGGTAGGTAGATAGATAAATACAGATAGGTAGGTAGGTAGATAGATAGAGATAGGTAGGTAGGTAGATTGATAGATACAGATAGGTAGGTAGGTAGATTGATAGATACAGATAGGTAGGTAGGTAGGTAGATAGATACAGATAGCTAGCTAGGTAGATTGATAGATACAGATAGGTAGGTAGGTAGATAGATAGAGATAGGTAGGTGTGTAGATTGATAGATACCGATAGGTAGGTAGGTAGATTGATAGATACAGATAGGTAGGTAGGTAGATTGATAGATACAGATAGGTAGGTAGGTAGGTAGATAGATTCAGATAGGTAGGTAGGTAGATAGATAGATACAGATAGGTAGGTAGGTAGATAGATAAATACAGATAGGTAGGTAGGTAGATAGATAGAGATAGGTAGGTAGGTCGATTGATAGATACAGATAGGTAGGTAGGTAGGTAGATAGATACAGATAGCTAGCTAGGTAGATTGATAGATACAGATAGGTAGGTAGGTAGATAAATAGATAGAGATAGGTAGGTAGGTAGATAGATAGATACAGATAGGTAGGTAGGTAGATAGATAAATACAGATAGGTAGATAGGTAGGTAGATAGATAGAGATAGGTAGGTAGGTAGATAGATAGATAGATAGAGATAGGTAGGTAGATAGATACAGATAGGTAGGTAGGTAGATAGATAGATAGAGATAGGTACGTAGCTAGATAGATAAATACATATAGGTAGGTAGGTAGGTAGATAGATAGAGATAGGTAGGTAGGTAGATAGATAGATAGAGATAGGTAGGTAGGTAGATTGATCGATGCAGATAGGTAGGTAGGTAGATAGATAGAGATAGGTAGGTAGATTGATAGATACAGATAGGTAGGTAGGTAGATTGATAGATAAAGATAGGTAGGTAGGTAGATTGATAGATACAGATAGGTAGGTAGGTAGGTAGATAGATACAGATAGGTAGGTAGTTAGATTGATAGATAGAGATAGGTAGGTAGGTAGATAGATAGATAGACATAGGTAGGTAGGTAGATTGATAGATACAGATAGGTAGGTAGGTAGATTGATAGATACAGATAGGTAGGTAGGTAGATAGATAGATAGAGATAGGTAGGTTGGTAGATAGATAAATACAGATAGGTAGGTATGTAGGCAGATAGATAGAGAGGTAGGTAGGTAGATAGATAGATACAGATAGGTAGGTAGGTAGATTGATAGATACAGATAGGTAGGTAGGTAGATAGATAGATACAGATAGGTAGGTAGGTAGGTAGATAGATAAATACAGATAGGTAGGTAGGTAGATAGATAGATAGAGATATGTAGGCATGTAGATTGATAGATACAGATAGGTAGGTAGGTAGATTGATAGATACAGATAGGTAGGTAGGTAGATAGATAGATACAGATAGGTAGGTAGGTAGATAGATAGATACAGATAGGTAGGTAGGTAGATAGATAGATAGAGATAGGTAGGTAGGTAGATAGATAAATACAGATAGGTAGGTAGGTAGATAGATAGAGATAGGTATGTAGGTAGATAGATAGATAGAGATAGGTAGGTAGGTAGATAGATAGATACAGATAGGTAGGTAGGTAGATAGATAGATAGAGATAGGTAGGTAGGTAGATAGATAAATACAGATAGGTAGGTAGGTAGATAGATAGAGATAGGTATGTAGGTAGATAGATAGATAGATAGAGATAGGTAGGTAGGTAGATTGATAGATACAGATAGGTAGGTATGTAGATAGATAGATACAGATAGGAAAGTAGGTAGATAGATAAATACAGATAGGTAGGTAGGTAGATAGATAGAGATAGGTAGGTATGTAGATTGATAGATACAGATAGGTAGGTAGGTAGATAGATAAATACAGATAGGTAGGTATGTAGGCAGATAGATAGAGAGGTAGGTAGGTAGATAGATAGATAGAGATAGGTAGGTAGGTAGATTGATAGATACAGATAGGTAGGTAGGTAGATAGATAGATACAGATAGGTAGGTAGGTAGGTAGATAGATAAATACAGATAGGTAGGTAGGTAGATAGATAGATAGAGATATGTAGGCATGTAGATTGATAGATACAGATAGGTAGGTAGGTAGATTGATAGATACAGATAGGTAGGTAGGTAGATAGATAGATACAGATAGGTAGGTAGGTAGATAGATAGATACAGATAGGTAGGTAGGTAGATAGATAGATAGAGATAGGTAGGTAGGTAGATAGATAAATACAGATAGGTAGGTAGGTAGATAGATAGAGATAGGTATGTAGGTAGATAGATAGATAGAGATAGGTAGGTAGGTAGATTGATAGATACAGATAGGTAGGTATGTAGATAGATAGATACAGATAGGAAAGTAGGTAGATAGATAAATACAGATAGGTAGGTAGGTAGATAGATAGAGATAGGTAGGTATGTAGATTGATAGATAGAGATAGGTAGGTAGGTAGATTGATAGATACAGATAGGTAGGTAGGTAGATTGATAGATACAGATAGGTAGGTAGGTAGGTAGATAGATTCAGATAGGTAGGTAGGTAGATTGATAGATACAGATAGGTAGGTAGGTAGATAGATAGATACAGATAGGTAGGTAGGTAGATAGATAAATACAGATAGGTAGGTAGGTAGATAGATAGAGATAGATAGGTAGGTAGATTGATAGATACAGATAGGTAGGTAGGTAGATTGATAGATACAGATAGGTAGGTAGGTAGATAGATAGAGATAGGTAGGTATGTAGATTGATAGATACAGATAGGTAGGTAGGTAGATTGATAGATACAGATAGGTAGGTAGGTAGATTGATAGATACAGATAGGTAGGTAGGTAGGTAGATAGATTCAGATAGGTAGGTAGGTAGATTGATAGATACAGATAGGTAGGTAGGTAGATAGATAGATACAGATAGGTAGGTAGGTAGATAGATAAATACAGATAGGTAGGTAGGTAGATAGATAGAGATAGGTAGGTAGGTAGATTGATAGATACAGATAGGTAGGTAGGTAGATTGATAGATACAGATAGGTAGGTAGGTAGGTAGATAGATACAGATAGCTAGCTAGGTAGATTGATAGATACAGATAGGTAGGTAGGTAGATAGATAGAGATAGGTAGGTGTGTAGATTGATAGATACCGATAGGTAGGTAGGTAGATTGATAGATACAGATAGGTAGGTAGGTAGATTGATAGATACAGATAGGTAGGTAGGTAGGTAGATAGATTCAGATAGGTAGGTAGGTAGATAGATAGATACAGATAGGTAGGTAGGTAGATAGATAAATACAGATAGGTAGGTAGGTAGATAGATAGAGATAGGTAGGTAGGTCGATTGATAGATACAGATAGGTAGGTAGGTAGGTAGGTAGATAGATACAGATAGCTAGCTAGGTAGATTGATAGATACAGATAGGTAGGTAGGTAGATAAATAGATAGAGATAGGTAGGTAGGTAGATAGATAGATACAGATAGGTAGGTAGGTAGATAGATAAATACAGATAGGTAGATAGGTAGGTAGATAGATAGAGATAGGTAGGTAGGTAGATAGATAGATAGATAGAGATAGGTAGGTAGATAGATACAGATAGGTAGGTAGGTAGATAGATAGATAGAGATAGGTACGTAGCTAGATAGATAAATACATATAGGTAGGTAGGTAGGTAGATAGATAGAGATAGGTAGGTAGGTAGATAGATAGATAGAGATAGGTAGGTAGGTAGATTGATAGATACAGATAGGTAGGTAGGTAGATAGATAGAGATAGGTAGGTAGATTGATAGATACAGATAGGTAGGTAGGTAGATTGATAGATAAAGATAGGTAGGTAGGTAGATTGATAGATACAGATAGGTAGGTAGGTAGGTAGATAGATACAGATAGGTAGGTAGTTAGATTGATAGATAGAGATAGGTAGGTAGGTAGATAGATAGATAGACATAGGTAGGTAGGTAGATTGATAGATACAGATAGGTAGGTAGGTAGATTGATAGATACAGATAGGTAGGTAGGTAGATAGATAGATAGAGATAGGTAGGTTGGTAGATAGATAAATACAGATAGGTAGGTATGTAGGCAGATAGATAGAGAGGTAGGTAGGTAGATAGATAGATAGAGATAGGTAGGTAGGTAGATTGATAGATACAGATAGGTAGGTAGGTAGATTGATAGATACAGATAGGTAGGTAGGTAGGTAGATAGATTCAGATAGGTAGGTAGGTAGATTGATAGATACAGATAGGTAGGTAGGTAGATAGATAGATACAGATAGGTAGGTAGGTAGATAGATAAATACAGATAGGTAGGTAGGTAGATAGATAGAGATAGGTAGGTAGATTGATAGATACAGATAGGTAGGTAGGTAGATTGATAGATAAAGATAGGTAGGTAGGTAGATTGATAGATACAGATAGGTAGGTAGGTAGGTAGATAGATACAGATAGGTAGGTAGTTAGATTGATAGATAGAGATAGGTAGGTAGGTAGATAGATAGATAGACATAGGTAGGTAGGTAGATTGATAGATACAGATAGGTAGGTAGGTAGATTGATAGATACAGATAGGTAGGTAGGTAGATAGATAGATAGAGATAGGTAGGTTGGTAGATAGATAAATACAGATAGGTAGGTATGTAGGCAGATAGATAGAGAGGTAGGTAGGTAGATAGATAGATAGAGATAGGTAGGTAGGTAGATTGATAGATACAGATAGGTAGGTAGGTAGATTGATAGATACAGATAGGTAGGTAGGTAGATAGATAGATACAGATAGGTAGGTAGGTAGGTAGATAGATAAATACAGATAGGTAGGTAGGTAGATAGATAGATAGAGATATGTAGGCATGTAGATTGATAGATACAGATAGGTAGGTAGGTAGATTGATAGATACAGATAGGTAGGTAGGTAGATAGATAGATACAGATAGGTAGGTAGGTAGATAGATAGATACAGATAGGTAGGTAGGTAGATAGATAGATAGAGATAGGTAGGTAGGTAGATAGATAAATACAGATAGGTAGGTAGGTAGATAGATAAATACAGATAGGTAGGTAGGTAGATAGATAGAGATAGATAGGTAGGTAGATTGATAGATACAGATAGGTAGGTAGGTAGATTGATAGATACAGATAGGTAGGTAGGTAGATAGATAGAGATAGGTAGGTATGTAGATTGATAGATACAGATAGGTAGGTAGGTAGATTGATAGATACAGATAGGTAGGTAGGTAGATTGATAGATACAGATAGGTAGGTAGGTAGGTAGATAGATTCAGATAGGTAGGTAGGTAGATTGATAGATACAGATAGGTAGGTAGGTAGATAGATAGATACAGATAGGTAGGTAGGTAGATAGATAAATACAGATAGGTAGGTAGGTAGATAGATAGAGATAGGTAGGTAGGTAGATTGATAGATACAGATAGGTAGGTAGGTAGATTGATAGATACAGATAGGTAGGTAGGTAGGTAGATAGATACAGATAGCTAGCTAGGTAGATTGATAGATACAGATAGGTAGGTAGGTAGATAGATAGAGATAGGTAGGTGTGTAGATTGATAGATACCGATAGGTAGGTAGGTAGATTGATAGATACAGATAGGTAGGTAGGTAGATTGATAGATACAGATAGGTAGGTAGGTAGGTAGATAGATTCAGATAGGTAGGTAGGTAGATAGATAGATACAGATAGGTAGGTAGGTAGATAGATAAATACAGATAGGTAGGTAGGTAGATAGATAGAGATAGGTAGGTAGGTCGATTGATAGATACAGATAGGTAGGTAGGTAGGTAGGTAGATAGATACAGATAGCTAGCTAGGTAGATTGATAGATACAGATAGGTAGGTAGGTAGATAAATAGATAGAGATAGGTAGGTAGGTAGATAGATAGATACAGATAGGTAGGTAGGTTGATAGATAAATACAGATAGGTAGATAGGTAGGTAGATAGATAGAGATAGGTAGGTAGGTAGATAGATAGATAGATAGAGATAGGTAGGTAGATAGATACAGATAGGTAGGTAGGTAGGTAGATAGATAGATAGAGATAGGTACGTAGCTACATAGATAAATACATATAGGTAGGTAGGTAGGTAGATAGATAGAGATAGGTAGGTAGGTAGATAGATAGATAGAGATAGGTAGGTAGGTAGATTGATAGATACAGATAGGTAGGTAGGTAGATAGATAGAGATAGGTAGGTAGATTGATAGATACAGATAGGTAGGTAGGTAGATTGATAGATAAAGATAGGTAGGTAGGTAGATTGATAGATACAGATAGGTAGGTAGGTAGATAGATAGATAGAGATAGGTACGTAGCTAGATAGATAAATACATATAGGTAGGTAGGTAGGTAGATAGATAGAGATAGGTAGGTAGGTAGATAGATAGATAGAGATAGGTAGGTAGGTAGATTGATAGATACAGATAAGTAGGTAGGTAGATAGATAGAGATAGGTAGGTAGATTGATAGATACAGATAGGTAGGTAGGTAGATTGATAGATAAAGATAGGTAGGTAGGTAGATTGATAGATACAGATAGGTAGGTAGGTAGGTAGATAGATACAGATAGGTAGGTAGTTAGATTGATAGATAGAGATAGGTAGGTAGGTAGATAGATAGATAGACATAGGTAGGTAGGTAGATTGATAGATACAAATAGGTAGGTAGGTAGATTGATAGATACAGATAGGTAGGTAGGTAGATAGATAGATAGAGATAGGTAGGTTGGTAGATAGATAAATACAGATAGGTAGGTATGTAGGCAGATAGATAGAGAGGTAGGTAGGTAGATAGATAGATAGAGATAGGTAGGTAGGTAGATTGATAGATACAGATAGGTAGGTAGGTAGATTGATAGATACAGATAGGTAGGTAGGTAGGTAGATAGATTCAGATAGGTAGGTAGGTAGATTGATAGATACAGATAGGTAGGTAGGTAGATAGATAGATACAGATAGGTAGGTAGGTAGATAGATAAATACAGATAGGTAGGTAGGTAGATAGATAGAGATAGGTAGGTAGATTGATAGATACAGATAGGTAGGTAGGTAGATTGATAGATACAGATAGGTAGGTAGGTAGATAGATAGAGATAGGTAGGTATGTAGATTGATAGATACAGATAGGTAGGTAGGTAGATTGATAGATACAGATAGGTAGGTAGGTAGATTGATAGATACAGATAGGTAGGTAGGTAGGTAGATAGATTCAGATAGGTAGGTAGGTAGATTGATAGATACAGATAGGTAGGTAGGTAGATAGATAGATACAGATAGGTAGGTAGGTAGGTAGATAAATACAGATAGGTAGGTACTTAGATAGATAGAGATAGGTAGGTAGGTAGATTGATAGATACAGATAGGTAGGTAGGTAGATTGATAGATACAGATAGGTAGGTAGGTAGGTAGGTAGATAGATACAGATAGCTAGCTAGGTAGATTGATAGATACAGATAGGTAGGTAGGTAGATAGATAGAGATAGGTAGGTATGTAGATTGATAGATACCGATAGGTAGGTAGGTAGATTGATAGATACAGATAGGTAGGTAGGTAGATTGATAGATACAGATAGGTAGGTAGGTAGGTAGATAGATTCAGATAGGTAGGTAGGTAGATAGATAGATACAGATAGGTAGGTAGGTAGATAGATAAATACAGATAGGTAGGTAGGTAGATAGATAGAGATAGGTAGGTAGGTAGATTGATAGATACAGATAGGTAGGTAGGTAGGTAGGTAGGTAGGTAGATACAGATAGCTAGCTAGGTAAATTGATAGATACAGATAGGTAGGTAGGTAGATAGATAGATAGAGATAGGTAGGTAGGTAGATAGATAGATACAGATAGGTAGGTAGGTAGATAGATAAATACAGATAGGTAGGTAGGTAGGTAGATAGATAGAGATAGGTAGGTAGGTAGATAGATAGATGGAGATAGGTAGGTAGGTAGATAGATAGATAGATAGAGATAGGTAGGTAGATAGATACAGATAGGTAGGTAGGTAGATAGATAGATAGAGATAGGTAGGTAGGTAGATTGATAGATACAGATAGGTAGGTAGGTAGATAGATAGAGATAGGTAGGTATGTAGATTGATAGATACAGATAGGTAGGTAGGTAGATTGATAGATACAGATAGGTAGGTAGGTAGATTGATAGATACAGATAGGTAGGTAGGTAGATTGATAGATACAGATAGGTAGGTAGGTAGGTAGATAGATACAGATAGGTAGGTAGGTAGATTGATAGATAGAGATAGGTAGGTAGGTAGATAGATAGATAGACATAGGTAGGTAGGTAGATTGATAGATACAGATAGGTAGGTAGGTAGATTGATAGATACAGATAGGTAGGTAGGTAGATAGATAGATAGAGATAGGTAGGTAGGTAGATAGATAAATACAGATAGGTAGGTATGTAGGCAGATAGATAGAGAGGTAGGTAGGTAGATAGATAGACAGATAGAGATAGGTAGGTAGGTAGATTGATAGATACAGATAGGTAGGCAGGTAGGTAGATAAATACAGATAGGTAGGTAGGTAGATAGATAGATAGAGAGGTAGGTATGTAGATTGATAGATACAGATAGGTAGGTAGGTAGATTGATAGATACAGATAGGTAGGTAGGTAGATAGATAGATACAGATAGGTAGGTAGGTAGATAGATAGAGATAGGTATGTAGGTAGATAGATAGATAGAGATAGGTAGGTATGTAGATAGATAGATTCAGATAGGAAAGTAGGTAGATAGATAAATACAGATAGGTAGGTAGGTAGATAGATAGAGATAGGTAGGTATGTAGATTGATAGATACAGATAGGTAGGTAGGTAGGTAGGTAGATAGATTCAGATAGGTAGGTAGGTAGATTGATAGATACAGATAGGTAGGTAGGTAGGTAGGTAGATAGATTCAGATAGGTAGGTAGGTAGATTGATAGATACAGATAGGTAGGTAGGTAGATAGATAGATACAGATAGGTAGGTAGGTAGATAGATAAATACAGATAGGTAGGTAGGTAGATAGATAGAGATAGGTAGGTAGGTAGGTAGATAGATAGAGATAGGTAGGTAGATTGATAGATACAGATAGGTAGGTAGGTAGGTAGATTGATAGATAAAGATAGGTAGGTAGGTAGATTGATAGATACAGATAGGTAGGTAGGTAGATAGATAGATAGATAGAGATAGGTACGTAGCTAGATAGATAAATACATATAGGTAGGTAGGTAGGTAGATAGATAGAGATAGGTAGGTAGGTAGATAGATAGATAGAGATAGGTAGGTAGGTAGATTGATAGATACAGATAAGTAGGTAGGTAGATAGATAGAGATAGGTAGGTAGATTGATAGATACAGATAGGTAGGTAGGTAGATTGATAGATAAAGATAGGTAGGTAGGTAGATTGATAGATACAGATAGGTAGGTAGGTAGGTAGATAGATACAGATAGGTAGGTAGTTAGATTGATAGATAGAGATAGGTAGGTAGGTAGATAGATAGATAGACATAGGTAGGTAGGTAGATTGATAGATACAAATAGGTAGGTAGGTAGATTGATAGATACAGATAGGTAGGTAGGTAGATAGATAGATAGAGATAGGTAGGTTGGTAGATAGATAAATACAGATAGGTAGGTATGTAGGCAGATAGATAGAGAGGTAGGTAGGTAGATAGATAGATAGAGATAGGTAGGTAGGTAGATTGATAGATACAGATAGGTAGGTAGGTAGATTGATAGATACAGATAGGTAGGTAGGTAGGTAGATAGATTCAGATAGGTAGGTAGGTAGATTGATAGATACAGATAGGTAGGTAGGTAGATAGATAGATACAGATAGGTAGGTAGGTAGATAGATAAATACAGATAGGTAGGTAGGTAGATAGATAGAGATAGGTAGGTAGATTGATAGATACAGATAGGTAGGTAGGTAGATTGATAGATACAGATAGGTAGGTAGGTAGATAGATAGAGATAGGTAGGTATGTAGATTGATAGATACAGATAGGTAGGTAGGTAGATTGATAGATACAGATAGGTAGGTAGGTAGATTGATAGATACAGATAGGTAGGTAGGTAGGTAGATAGATTCAGATAGGTAGGTAGGTAGATTGATAGATACAGATAGGTAGGTAGGTAGATAGATAGATACAGATAGGTAGGTAGGTAGGTAGATAAATACAGATAGGTAGGTACTTAGATAGATAGAGATAGGTAGGTAGGTAGATTGATAGATACAGATAGGTAGGTAGGTAGATTGATAGATACAGATAGGTAGGTAGGTAGGTAGGTAGATAGATACAGATAGCTAGCTAGGTAGATTGATAGATACAGATAGGTAGGTAGGTAGATAGATAGAGATAGGTAGGTATGTAGATTGATAGATACCGATAGGTAGGTAGGTAGATTGATAGATACAGATAGGTAGGTAGGTAGATTGATAGATACAGATAGGTAGGTAGGTAGGTAGATAGATTCAGATAGGTAGGTAGGTAGATAGATAGATACAGATAGGTAGGTAGGTAGATAGATAAATACAGATAGGTAGGTAGGTAGATAGATAGAGATAGGTAGGTAGGTAGATTGATAGATACAGATAGGTAGGTAGGTAGGTAGGTAGGTAGATACAGATAGCTAGCTAGGTAAATTGATAGATACAGATAGGTAGGTAGGTAGATAGATAGATAGAGATAGGTAGGTAGGTAGATAGATAGATACAGATAGGTAGGTAGGTAGATAGATAAATACAGATAGGTAGGTAGGTAGGTAGATAGATAGAGATAGGTAGGTAGGTAGATAGATAGATAGAGATAGGTAGGTAGGTAGATAGATAGATAGATAGATAGAGATAGGTAGGTAGATAGATACAGATAGGTAGGTAGGTAGATAGATAGATAGAGATAGGTAGGTAGGTAGATTGATAGATACAGATAGGTAGGTAGGTAGATAGATAGAGATAGGTAGGTATGTAGATTGATAGATACAGATAGGTAGGTAGGTAGATTGATAGATACAGATAGGTAGGTAGGTAGATTGATAGATACAGATAGGTAGGTAGGTAGATTGATAGATACAGATAGGTAGGTAGGTAGGTAGATAGATACAGATAGGTAGGTAGGTAGATTGATAGATAGAGATAGGTAGGTAGGTAGATAGATAGATAGACATAGGTAGGTAGGTAGATTGATAGATACAGATAGGTAGGTAGGTAGATTGATAGATACAGATAGGTAGGTAGGTAGATAGATAGATAGAGATAGGTAGGTAGGTAGATAGATAAATACAGATAGGTAGGTATGTAGGCAGATAGATAGAGAGGTAGGTAGGTAGATAGATAGACAGATAGAGATAGGTAGGTAGGTAGATTGATAGATACAGATAGGTAGGCAGGTAGGTAGATAAATACAGATAGGTAGGTAGGTAGATAGATAGATAGAGAGGTAGGTATGTAGATTGATAGATACAGATAGGTAGGTAGGTAGATTGATAGATACAGATAGGTAGGTAGGTAGATAGATAGATACAGATAGGTAGGTAGGTAGATAGATAGAGATAGGTATGTAGGTAGATAGATAGATAGAGATAGGTAGGTATGTAGATAGATAGATTCAGATAGGAAAGTAGGTAGATAGATAAATACAGATAGGTAGGTAGGTAGATAGATAGAGATAGGTAGGTATGTAGATTGATAGATACAGATAGGTAGGTAGGTAGGTAGGTAGATAGATTCAGATAGGTAGGTAGGTAGATTGATAGATACAGATAGGTAGGTAGGTAGGTAGGTAGATAGATTCAGATAGGTAGGTAGGTAGATTGATAGATACAGATAGGTAGGTAGGTAGATAGATAGATACAGATAGGTAGGTAGGTAGATAGATAAATACAGATAGGTAGGTAGGTAGATAGATAGAGATAGGTAGGTAGGTAGGTAGATTGATAGATACAGATAGGTAGGTAGGTAGATTGATAGATACAGATAGGTAGGTAGGTAGATAGATAGAGATAGGTAGGTATGTAGATTAATAGATACAGATAGGTAGGTAGGTAGATTGATAGATACAGATAGGTAGGTAGGTAGATTGATAGATACAGATAGGTAGGTAGGTAGGTAGATAGATTCAGATAGGTAGGTAGGTAGATTGATAGATACAGATAGGTAGGTAGGTAGGTAGGTAGATAGATTCAGATAGGTAGGTAGGTAGATTGATAGATACAGATAGGTAGGTAGGTAGATAGATAGATACAGATAGGTAGGTAGGTAGATAGATAAATACAGATAGGTAGGTAGGTAGATAGATAGAGATAGATAGGTAGGTAGATTGATAGATACAGATAGGTAGGTAGGTAGATTGATAGATACAGATAGGTAGGTAGGTAGATAGATAGAGATAGGTAGGTATGTAGATTGATAGATACAGATAGGTAGGTAGGTAGATTGATAGATACAGATAGGTAGGTAGGTAGATTGATAGATACAGATAGGTAGGTAGGTAGGTAGATAGATTCAGATAGGTAGGTAGGTAGATTGATAGATACAGATAGGTAGGTAGGTAGATAGATAGATACAGATAGGTAGGTAGGTAGATAGATAAATACAGATAGGTAGGTAGGTAGATAGATAGAGATAGGTAGGTAGGTAGATTGATAGATACAGATAGGTAGGTAGGTAGATTGATAGATACAGATAGGTAGGTAGGTAGGTAGATAGATACAGACAGCTAGCTAGGTAGATTGATAGATACAGATAGGTAGGTAGGTAGATAGATAGAGATAGGTAGGTGTGTAGATTGATAGATACCGATAGGTAGGTAGGTAGATTGATAGATACAGATAGGTAGGTAGGTAGATTGATAGATACAGATAGGTAGGTAGGTAGGTAGATAGATTCAGATAGGTAGGTAGGTAGATAGATAGATACAGATAGGTAGGTAGGTAGATAGATAAATACAGATAGGTAGGTAGGTAGATAGATAGAGATAGGTAGGTAGGTCGATTGATAGATACAGATAGGTAGGTAGGTAGGTAGGTAGATAGATACAGATAGCTAGCTAGGTAGATTGATAGATACAGATAGGTAGGTAGGTAGATAAATAGATAGAGATAGGTAGGTAGGTAGATAGATAGATACAGATAGGTAGGTAGGTAGATAGATAAATACAGATAGGTAGATAGGTAGGTAGATAGATAGAGATAGGTAGGTAGGTAGATAGATAGATAGATAGAGATAGGTAGGTAGATAGATACAGATAGGTAGGTAGGTAGATAGATAGATAGAGATAGGTACGTAGCTAGATAGATAAATACATATAGGTAGGTAGGTAGGTAGATAGATAGAGATAGGTAGGTAGGTAGATAGATAGATAGAGATAGGTAGGTAGGTAGATTGATAGATACAGATAGGTAGGTAGGTAGATAGATAGAGATAGGTAGGTAGATTGATAGATACAGATAGGTAGGTAGGTAGATTGATAGATAAAGATAGGTAGGTAGGTAGATTGATAGATACAGATAGGTAGGTAGGTAGGTAGATAGATACAGATAGGTAGGTAGTTAGATTGATAGATAGAGATAGGTAGGTAGGTAGATAGATAGATAGACATAGGTAGGTAGGTAGATTGATAGATACAGATAGGTAGGTAGGTAGATTGATAGATACAGATAGGTAGGTAGGTAGATAGATAGATAGAGATAGGTAGGTTGGTAGATAGATAAATACAGATAGGTAGGTATGTAGGCAGATAGATAGAGAGGTAGGTAGGTAGATAGATAGATAGATAGAGATAGGTAGGTAGGTAGATTGATAGATACAGATAGGTAGGTAGGTAGATTGATAGATACAGATAGGTAGGTAGGTAGGTAGATAGATTCAGATAGGTAGGTAGGTAGATTGATAGATACAGATAGGTAGGTAGGTAGATAGATAGATACAGATAGGTAGGTAGGTAGATAGATAAATACAGATAGGTAGGTAGGTAGATAGATAGAGATAGGTAGGTAGATTGATAGATACAGATAGGTAGGTAGGTAGATTGATAGATACAGATAGGTAGGTAGGTAGATAGATAGAGATAGGTAGGTATGTAGATTGATAGATACAGATAGGTAGGTAGGTAGATTGATAGATACAGATAGGTAGGTAGGTAGATTGATAGATACAGATAGGTAGGTAGGTAGGTAGATAGATTCAGATAGGTAGGTAGGTAGATTGATAGATACAGATAGGTAGGTAGGTAGATAGATAGATACAGATAGGTAGGTAGGTAGGTAGATAAATACAGATAGGTAGGTACTTAGATAGATAGAGATAGGTAGGTAGGTAGATTGATAGATACAGATAGGTAGGTAGGTAGATTGATAGATACAGATAGGTAGGTAGGTAGGTAGATAGATACAGATAGCTAGCTAGGTAGATTGATAGATACAGATAGGTAGGTATGTAGATTGATAGATACCGATAGGTAGGTAGGTAGATTGATAGATACAGATAGGTAGGTAGGTAGATTGATAGATACAGATAGGTAGGTAGGTAGGTAGATAGATTCAGATAGGTAGGTAGGTAGATAGATAGATACAGATAGGTAGGTAGGTAGATAGATAAATACAGATAGGTAGGTAGGTAGATAGATAGAGATAGGTAGGTAGGTAGATTGATAGATACAGATAGGTAGGTAGGTAGGTAGGTAGATAGATACAGATAGCTAGCTAGGTAAATTGATAGATACAGATAGGTAGGTAGGTAGATAGATAGATAGAGATAGGTAGGTAGGTAGATAGATAGATACAGATAGGTAGGTAGGTAGATAGATAAATACAGATAGGTAGGTAGGTAGGTAGATAGATAGAGATAGGTAGGTAGGTAGATAGATAGATAGAGATAGGTAGGTAGGTAGATAGATAGATAGATAGAGATAGGTAGGTAGATAGATACAGATAGGTAGGTAGGTAGATAGATAGATAGAGATAGGTAGGTAGGTAGATTGATAGATACAGATAGGTAGGTAGGTAGATAGATAGAGATAGGTAGGTATATAGATTGATAGATACAGATAGGTAGGTAGGTAGATTGATAGATACAAATAGGTAGGTAGGTAGATTGATAGATACAGATAGGTAGGTAGGTAGGTAGATAGATACAGATAGGTAGGTAGGCAGATTGATAGATAGAGATAGGTAGGTAGGTAGATAGATAGATAGACATAGGTAGGTAGGTAGATTGATAGATACAGATAGGTAGGTAGGTAGATTGATAGATACAGATAGGTAGGTAGGTAGATAGATAGATAGAGATAGGTAGGTAGGTAGATAGATAAATACAGATAGGTAGGTATGTAGGCAGATAGATAGAGAGGTAGGTAGGTAGATAGATAGACAGATAGAGATAGGTAGGTAGGTAGATTGATAGATACAGATAGGTAGGCAGGTAGATAGATAAATACAGATAGGTAGGTAGGTAGATAGATAGATAGAGAGGTAGGTATGTAGATTGATAGATACAGATAGGTAGGTAGGTAGATTGATAGATAAAGATAGGTAGGTAGGTAGATAGATAGATACAGATAGGTAGGTAGGTAGATAGATAGATACAGATAGGTAGGTAGGTAGGTAGATAGATAGATAGAGATAGGTAGGTAGGTAGATAGATAAATACAGATAGGTAGGTAGGTAGATAGATAGAGATAGGTATGTAGGTAGATAGATAGATAGAGATAGGTAGGTATGTAGATAGATAGATTCAGATAGGAAAGTAGGTAGATAGATAAATACAGATAGGTAGGTAGGTAGATAGATAGAGATAGGTAGGTATGTAGATTGATAGATACAGATAGGTAGGTAGGTAGGTAGGTAGATAGATTCAGATAGGTAGGTAGGTAGATTGATAGATACAGATAGGTAGGTAGGTAGGTAGGTAGATAGATTCAGATAGGTAGGTAGGTAGATTGATAGATACAGATAGGTAGGTAGGTAGATAGATAGATACAGATAGGTAGGTAGGTAGATAGATAAATACAGATAGGTAGGTAGGTAGATAGATAGAGATAGGTAGGTAGGTAGGTAGATTGATAGATACAGATAGGTAGGTAGGTAGATTGATAGATACAGATAGGTAGGTAGGTAGATAGATAGAGATAGGTAGGTATGTAGATTGATAGATACAGATAGGTAGGTAGGTAGATCGATAGATACAGATAGGTAGGTAGGTAGATTGATAGATACAGATAGGTAGGTAGGTAGGTAGGTAGGTAGATTCAGATAGTTAGGTAGGTAGATTGATAGATACAGATAGGTAGATAGGTAGATAGATAGATACAGATAGGTACGTAGGTAGATAGATAAATACAGATAGGTAGGTAGGTAGATAGATAGAGATAGGTAGGTAGGTAGATTGATAGATACAGATAGGTAGGTAGGTAGATTGATAGATACAGATAGGTAGGTAGGTAGATAGATACAGATAGCTAGCTAGGTAGATTGATAGATACAGATAGGTAGGTAGGTAGATAGATAGAGATAGGTAGGTATGTAGATTGATAGATACCGATAGGTAGGTAGGTAGATTGATAGATACAGATAGGTAGGTAGGTAGATAGATAGATACAGATAGGTAGGTAGGTAGATAGATAAAAACAGATAGGTAGGTAGGTAGATAGATAGAGATAGGTAGGTAGGTAGATTGATAGATACAGATAGGTAGGTAGGTAGATTGATAGATACAGATAGGTAGGTAGGTAGGTAGATAGATACAGATAGCTAGCTAGGTAGATTGATAGATACAGATAGGTAGGTAGGTAGGTAGATAGATAGATATAGGTAGGTAGGTAGATAGATAGATACAGATAGGTAGGTAGGTAGATAGATAAATACAGATAGGTAGATAGGTAGGTAGATAGATAGAGATAGGTAGGTAGGTAGATAGATAGATAGAGATAGGTAGGTATATAGATAGATAGAGATAGGTAGGTAGATAGATACAGATAGGTAGGTAGGTAGATAGATAGATAGAGATAGGTAGGTAGCTAGATAGATAAATACATATAGGTAGGTAGGTAGATAGATAGATACAGATAGGTAGGTAGGTAGATAGATAAATACAGATAGGTAGATAGGTAGGTAGATAGATAGAGATAGGTAGGTAGGTAGATAGATAGATAGAGATAGGTAGGTAGATAGATAGATAGATAGAGATAGGTAGGTAGATAGATACAGATAGGTAGGTAGGTAGATAGATAGATAGAGATAGGTAGGTAGGTAGATTGATAGATACAGATAGGTAGGTAGGTAGATAGATAGAGATAGGTAGGTATATAGATTGATAGATACAGATAGGTAGGTAGGTAGATTGATAGATACAGATAGGTAGGTAGGTAGATTGATAGATACAGATAGGTAGGTAGGTAGGTAGATAGATACAGATAGGTAGGTAGGCAGATTGATAGATAGAGATAGGTAGGTAGGTAGATAGATAGATAGACATAGGTAGGTAGGTAGATTGATAGATACAGATAGGTAGGTAGGTAGATTGATAGATACAGATAGGTAGGTAGGTAGATAGATAGATAGAGATAGGTAGGTAGGTAGATAGATAAATACAGATAGGTAGGTATGTAGGCAGATAGATAGAGAGGTAGGTAGGTAGATAGATAGACAGATAGAGATAGGTAGGTAGGTAGATTGATAGATACAGATAGGTAGGCAGGTAGATAGATAAATACAGATAGGTAGGTAGGTAGATAGATAGATAGAGAGGTAGGTATGTAGATTGATAGATACAGATAGGTAGGTAGGTAGATTGATAGATACAGATAGGTAGGTAGGTAGATAGATAGATACAGATAGGTAGGTAGGTAGATAGATAGATACAGATAGGTAGGTAGGTAGGTAGATAGATAGATAGAGATAGGTAGGTAGGTAGATAGATAAATACAGATAGGTAGGTAGGTAGATAGATAGAGATAGGTATGTAGGTAGATAGATAGATAGAGATAGGTAGGTATGTAGATAGATAGATTCAGATAGGAAAGTAGGTAGATAGATAAATACAGATAGGTAGGTAGGTAGATAGATAGAGATAGGTAGGTATGTAGATTGATAGATACAGATAGGTAGGTAGGTAGGTAGGTAGATAGATTCAGATAGGTAGGTAGGTAGATTGATAGATACAGATAGGTAGGTAGGTAGGTAGGTGGGTAGATAGATTCAGATAGGTAGGTAGGTAGATTGATAGATACAGATAGGTAGGTAGGTAGATAGATAGATACAGATAGGTAGGTAGGTAGATAGATAAATACAGATAGGTAGGTAGGTAGATAGATAGAGATAGGTAGGTAGGTAGGTAGATTGATAGATACAGATAGGTAGGTAGGTAGATTGATAGATACAGATAGGTATGTAGGTAGATAGATAGAGATAGGTAGGTATGTAGATTGATAGATACAGATAGGTAGGTAGGTAGATCGATAGATACAGATAGGTAGGTAGGTAGATTGATAGATACAGATAGGTAGGTAGGTAGGTAGGTAGGTAGATTCAGATAGTTAGGTAGGTAGATTGATAGATACAGATAGGTAGATAGGTAGATAGATAGATACAGATAGGTACGTAGGTAGATAGATAAATACAGATAGGTAGGTAGGTAGATAGATAGAGATAGGTAGGTAGGTAGATTGATAGATACAGATAGGTAGGTAGGTAGATTGATAGATACAGATAGGTAGGTAGGTAGATAGATACAGATAGCTAGCTAGGTAGATTGATAGATACAGATAGGTAGGTAGGTAGATAGATAGAGATAGGTAGGTATGTAGATTGATAGATACCGATAGGTAGGTAGGTAGATTGATAGATACAGATAGGTAGGTAGGTAGATAGATAGATACAGATAGGTAGGTAGGTAGATAGATAAAAACAGATAGGTAGGTAGGTAGATAGATAGAGATAGGTAGGTAGGTAGATTGATAGATACAGATAGGTAGGTAGGTAGATTGATAGATACAGATAGGTAGGTAGGTAGGTAGATAGATACAGATAGCTAGCTAGGTAGATTGATAGATACAGATAGGTAGGTAGGTAGGTAGATAGATAGATATAGGTAGGTAGGTAGATAGATAGATACAGATAGGTAGGTAGGTAGATAGATAAATACAGATAGGTAGATAGGTAGGTAGATAGATAGAGATAGGTAGGTAGGTAGATAGATAGATAGAGATAGGTAGGTAGGTATATAGATAGATAGAGATAGGTAGGTAGATAGATACAGATAGGTAGGTAGGTAGATAGATAGATAGAGATAGGTAGGTAGCTAGATAGATAAATACATATAGGTAGGTAGGTAGGTAGATAGATAGAGATAGGTAGGTAGGTAGATAGATAGATAGAGATATGTAGGTAGGTAGATTGATAGATACAGATAGGTAGGTAGGTAGATAGATAGAGATAGGTAGGTATGTAGATTGATAGATACAGATAGGTAGGTAGGTAGATTGATAGATACAGATAGGTAGGTAGGTAGATTGATAGATACAGATAGGTAGGTAGGTAGATTGATAGATACAGATAGGTAGGTAGGTAGGTAGATAGATACAGATAGGTAGGTAGGTAGATTGATAGATAGAGATAGGTAGGTAGGTAGATAGATAGATAGACATAGGTAGGTAGGTAGATTGATAGATACAGATAGGTAGGTAGGTAGATAGATAGATACAGATAGGTAGGTAGGTAGATAGATAAATACAGATAGGTAGGTAGGTAGGTAGATAGATACAGATAGGTAGGTAAGTAGATAGATAGATAGAGATAGATAGGTAAGTAGATTGATAGAGACAGATAGGTAGGTAGGTAGATAGATAGATAGAGATAGGTAGGTAGCTAGATAGATAAATACATATAGGTAGGTAGGTAGGTAGATAGATAGAGATAGGTAGGTAGGTAGATAGATAGATAGAGATAGGTAGGTAGGTAGATTGATAGATACAGATAGGTACGTAGGTAGATAGATAGATACAGATAGGTAGGTAGGTAGATAGATAAATACAGATAGGTAGGTAGGTAGATAGATAGATAGAGATAGGTAGGTATGTAGATTGATAGATACAGATAGGTAGGTAGGTAGATTGATAGATACAGATAGGTAGGTAGGTAGATAGATACAGATAGGTAGGTAGGTAGATTGATAGATAGAGATAGGTAGGTAGGTAGGTAGGTAGGTAGGTAGGTAGGTAGGGAGATAGATAGATAGATAGATAGATAGATAGATAGATAGATAGATAGATAGATAGATAGATAGATAGATAGATAGATAGATAGATAGATAGATAGATAGATAGATAGATAGATAGATAGAGATAGGTAGGTATGTAGGTAGATAGATAGAGATAGGTAGGTAGGTAGATCGATAGATACAGATATGTAGGTAGGTAGATAGATAGATAGAGATAGGTAGGTAGGTAGGTAGATAGATAGAGATAGGTAGGTAGGTCGATAAATAGATACAGATAGGTAGGTAGGTAGATAGATAGATACAGATAGGTAGGTAGGTAGATAGATAAATACAGATAGGTAGGTAGGTAGATAGATAGATAGAGATAGGTAGGTAGGTAGATTGATAGATACAGATAGGTAGGTAGGTAGGTAGATAGATACAGATAGGTAGGTAGATTGATAGATACAGATAGGTAGGTAGATAGATAGATAGAGATAGGTAGGTAGGTAGATAGATAGATAGAGATAGGTAGGTAGGTAGATAGATAGATAGAGATAGGTAGGTAGGTAGATAGATAGATACAGATAGGTAGGTAGGTAGATAGATAAATACAGATAGGTAGGTAGGTAGGTAGATAGACAGAGATAGGTAGGTAGGTAGATAGATAGATAGAGATAGGTAGGTAGGTAGATAGATAGATAGATAGAGATAGATAGGTAGGTAGATTGATAGAGACAGATAGGTAGGTAGGTAGGTAGGTAGGTAGATAGATAGATAGATAGATAGATAGATAGATAGATAGAAATAGGTAGGTAGGTAGATTGATAGATAGAGATAGGTAGGTAGGTAGATAGATAGAGATAGGTAGGTAGGTAGATAGATAGATACAGATAGGTAGGTAGGTTGATAGATAGATACAGATAGGTAGGTAGGTAGGTAGATAGATGCAGATAGGTAGGTAAGTAGATAGATAGATAGAGATAGATAGGTAAGTAGATTGATAGAGACAGATGGGTAGGTAGGTTGATAGATAGATAGAGATAGGTAGGTAGCTAGATAGATAAATACATATAGGTAGGTAGGTAGGTAGATAGATAGAGATAGGTAGGTAGATAGATAGATAGAGATAGGTAGGTAGGTAGATTGATAGATACAGATAGGTAGGTAGATAGATAGATAGAGATAGGTAGGTATGTAGATTGATAGATACAGATAGGTAGGTAAGTAGATTGATAGATACAGATAGGTAGGTAGGTAGATTGATAGATACAGATAGGTAGGTAGGTAGATTGATAGATACAGATAGGTAGGTAGGTAGATAGATAGATACAGATAGGTAGGTAGGTAGGTAGATAAATACAGATAGGTAGGTAGATAGATAGATAGATAGATAGATAGATAGATAGATAGATAGATAGAGATAGGTAGGTAGGTAGGTAGGTAGATTGATAGATACAGATAGGTAGGTAGGTAGATAGATAGAAAGAGATAGGTAGGTAGGTAGGTAGGTAGATAGATACAGATAGGTAGGTAGGTAGATAGATAGATAGAGATAGGTAGGTAAGTAGATAGATAGATAGAGATAGGTAGGTAGGTAGGTAGATAGATAGAGATAGGTAGGTAGGTCGATAAATAGATACAGATAGGTAGGTAGGTAGATAGATAGATACAGATAGGTATGTAGGTAGGTAGATAGATAGATAGAGATAGGTAGGTAGGTAGATTGATAGATACAGATAGGTAGGTAGGTAGATTGATAGATACAGATAGGTAGGTAGGTAGGTAGGTAGATAGATACAGATAGGTAGGTAGGTAGATTCATAAATTCAGATAGGTAGGTAGGTAGATAGATAAATACAGATAGGTAGGTAGGTAGGTAGATAGATAGAGATAGGTAGGTAGGTAGATAGATAGATAGAGATAGGTAGGTACGTAGATTGATAGATACAGATAGGTAGGTAGGTAGATTGATAGATACAGATAGGTAGGTAGGTAGATAGATAGATAGAGATAGGTAGGTAGGTAGATAGATAAATACAGATAGGTAGGTATGTAGGCAGATAGATAGAGAGGGAGGTAGGTAGATAGATAGAGATAGGTAGGTAGGTAGATTGATAGATACAGATAGGTAGGTAGGTAGATAGATAGATACAGATAGGTAGGTAGGTAGGTAGATAAATACAGATAGGTAGGTAGGTAGATAGATAGATACAGATAGGTAGGTAGGTAGATAGATAGATAGAGATAGGTAGGTAGGTAGATAGATAAATACAGATAGGTAGGTAGGTAGATAGATAGAGATAGGTATGTAGGTAGATAGATAGATAGAGATAGGTGGGTAGGTAGATTGATAGATACAGATAGGTAGGTATGTAGATAGATAGATACAGATAGGAAAGTAGGTAGATAGATAAATACAGATAGGTAGGTAGGTAGATAGATAGAGATAGGTAGGTATGTAGATTGATAGATACCGATAGGTAGGTAGGTAGATTGATAGATACAGATAGGTAGGTAGGTAGATTGATAGATACAGATAGGTAGGTAGGTAGGTAGATAGATTCAGATAGGTAGGTAGGTAGATTGATAGATACAGATAGGTAGGTAGGTAGATAGATAGATACAGATAGGTAGGTAGGTAGATAGATAAATACAGATAGGTAGGTAGGTAGGTAGATAGAGATAGGTAGGTAGGTAGATTGATCGATACAGATAGGTAGGTAGGTAGATTGATAGATACAGATAGGTAGGTAGGTAGGTAGATAGATACAGATAGCTAGCTAGGTAGATTGATAGATACAGATAGGTAGGTAGGTAGATAGATAGATAGAGATAGGTAGGTAGGTAGATAGATAGATACAGATAGGTAGGTAGGTAGATAGATAAATAGAGATAGGTAGATAGGTAGGTAGATAGACAGAGAGGTAGGTAGGTAGATAGATAGATAGAGATAGGTAGGTAGGTAGATAGATAGATAGATAGAGATAGGTAGGTAGATAGATACAGATAGGTAGGTAGGTAGATAGATAGATAGAGATAGGTAGGTAGCTAGATAGATAAATACATATAGGTAGGTAGGTAGGTAGATAGATAGAGATAGGTAGGTAGGTAGATAGATAGATAGAGATAGGTAGGTAGGTAGATTGATAGATACAGATAGGTAGGTAGGTAGATAGATAGAGATAGGTAGGTATGTAGATTGATAGATACAGATAGGTAGGTAGGTAGATTGATAGATACAGATAGGTAGGTAGGTAGATTGATAGATACAGATAGGTAGGTAGGTAGGTAGATAGATACAGATAGGTAGGTAGGTAGATTGATAGATAGAGATAGGTAGGTAGGTAGGTAGATAGATAGATAGATAGATAGATAGATAGATAGATAGATAGATAGATAGATAGATAGATAGATAGATAGATAGATAGAGATAGGTAGGTAGCTAGATAGATAAATACATATAGGTAGGTAGGTAGGTAGATAGATAGAGATAGGTAGGTAGGTAGATAGATAGATAGAGATAGGTAGGTAGGTAGATTGATAGATACAGATAGGTAGGTAGGTAGATAGATAGAGATAGGTAGGTATGTAGATTGATAGATACAGATAGGTAGGTAGGTAGATTGATAGATACAGATAGGTAGGTAGGTAGATTGATAGATACAGATAGGTAGGTAGGTAGATTGATAGATACAGATAGGTAGGTAGGTAGGTAGATAGATACAGATAGGTAGGTAGGTAGATTGATAGATAGAGATAGGTAGGTAGGTAGGTAGATAGATAGATAGATAGATAGATAGATAGATAGATAGATAGATAGATAGATAGATAGATAGATAGAGATAGGTAGGTAGGTAGGTAGGTAGGTAGGTAAATAGATAGAGATAGGTAGGTAGGTAGATCGATAGATACAGATAGGTAGGTAGGTAGGTAGGTAGATAGATAGAGATAGGTAGGTAGGTCGATAAATAGATACAGATAGGTAGGTAGGTAGATAGATAGATACAGATAGGTATGTAGGTAGGTAGATAGATAGATAGAGATAGGTAGGTAGGTAGATTGATAGATACAGATAGGTAGGTAGGTAGATTGATAGATACAGATAGGTAGGTAGGTAGGTAGATAGATACAGATAGGTAGGTAGGTAGATTGATAGATACAGATAGGTAGGTAGGTAGATAGATAAATACAGATAGGTAGGTAGGTAGATAGATAAAGATAGGTAGGTAGGTAGATAGATAGATAGAGATACGTAGGTACGTAGATTGATAGATACAGATAGGTAGGTAGGTAGATTGATAGATACAGATAGGTAGGTAGGTAGATAGATAGATACAGATAGGTAGGTAGGTAGATAGATAGATACAGATAGGTAGGTATGTAGGCAGATAGATAGAGAGGTAGGTAGGTAGATAGATAGATAGAGATAGGTAGGTAGGTAGATTGATAGATACAGATAGGTAGGTAGGTAGATAGATAGATACAGATAGGTAGGTAGGTAGGTAGATAGATAAATACAGATAGGTAGGTAGGTAGGTAGATAGATAGAGATAGGTAGGTATGTAGATTGATAGATACAGATAGGTAGGTAGGTAGATTGATAGATACAGATAGGTAGGTAGGTAGATAGATAGATACAGATAGGTAGGTAGGTAGATAGATAGATAGAGATAGGTAGGTAGGTAGATAGATAAATACAGATAGGTAGGTAGGTAGATAGATAGAGATAGGTAGGTAGGTAGATAGATAGATAGAGATAGGTAGGTAGGTAGATTGATAGATACAGATATGTAGGTATGTAGATAGATAGATACAGATAGGAAAGTAGGTAGATAGATAAATACAGATAGGTAGGTAGGTAGATAGATAGAGATAGGTAGGTATGTAGATTGATAGATACAGATAGGTAGGTAGGTAGATTGATAGATACAGATAGGTAGGTAGGTAGATTGATAGATACAGATAGGTAGGTAGGTAGGTAGATAGATTCAGATAGGTAGGTAGGTAGATAGATAAATACAGATAGGTAGGTAGGTAGGTAGATAGATAGAGATAGGTAGGTAGGTAGATAGATAGATAGAGATAGGTAGGTACGTAGATTGATAGATACAGATAGGTAGGTAGGTAGATTGATAGATACAGATAGGTAGGTAGGTAGATAGATAGATAGAGATAGGTAGGTAGGTAGATAGATAAATACAGATAGGTAGGTATGTAGGCAGATAGATAGAGAGGGAGGTAGGTAGATAGATAGAGATAGGTAGGTAGGTAGATTGATAGATACAGATAGGTAGGTAGGTAGATAGATAGATACAGATAGGTAGGTAGGTAGGTAGATAAATACAGATAGGTAGGTAGGTAGATAGATAGATACAGATAGGTAGGTAGGTAGATAGATAGATAGAGATAGGTAGGTAGGTAGATAGATAAATACAGATAGGTAGGTAGGTAGATAGATAGAGATAGGTATGTAGGTAGATAGATAGATAGAGATAGGTGGGTAGGTAGATTGATAGATACAGATAGGTAGGTATGTAGATAGATAGATACAGATAGGAAAGTAGGTAGATAGATAAATACAGATAGGTAGGTAGGTAGATAGATAGAGATAGGTAGGTATGTAGATTGATAGATACCGATAGGTAGGTAGGTAGATTGATAGATACAGATAGGTAGGTAGGTAGATTGATAGATACAGATAGGTAGGTAGGTAGGTAGATAGATTCAGATAGGTAGGTAGGTAGATTGATAGATACAGATAGGTAGGTAGGTAGATAGATAGATACAGATAGGTAGGTAGGTAGATAGATAAATACAGATAGGTAGGTAGGTAGGTAGATAGAGATAGGTAGGTAGGTAGATTGATCGATACAGATAGGTAGGTAGGTAGATTGATAGATACAGATAGGTAGGTAGGTAGGTAGATAGATACAGATAGCTAGCTAGGTAGATTGATAGATACAGATAGGTAGGTAGGTAGATAGATAGATAGAGATAGGTAGGTAGGTAGATAGATAGATACAGATAGGTAGGTAGGTAGATAGATAAATAGAGATAGGTAGATAGGTAGGTAGATAGACAGAGAGGTAGGTAGGTAGATAGATAGAGAGAGATAGGTAGGTAGGTAGATAGATAGATAGATAGAGATAGGTAGGTAGATAGATACAGATAGGTAGGTAGGTAGATAGATAGATAGAGATAGGTAGGTAGCTAGATAGATAAATACATATAGGTAGGTAGGTAGGTAGATAGATAGAGATAGGTAGGTAGGTAGATAGATAGATAGAGATAGGTAGGTAGGTAGATTGATAGATACAGATAGGTAGGTAGGTAGATAGATAGAGATAGGTAGGTATGTAGATTGATAGATACAGATAGGTAGGTAGGTAGATTGATAGATACAGATAGGTAGGTAGGTAGATTGATAGATACAGATAGGTAGGTAGGTAGGTAGATAGATACAGATAGGTAGGTAGGTAGATTGATAGATAGAGATAGGTAGGTAGGTAGGTAGATAGATAGATAGATAGATAGATAGATAGATAGATAGATAGATAGATAGATAGATAGATAGATAGATAGATAGATAGATAGATAGATAGATAGATAGAGATAGGTAGGTAGCTAGATAGATAAATACATATAGGTAGGTAGGTAGGTAGATAGATAGAGATAGGTAGGTAGGTAGATAGATAGATAGAGATAGGTAGGTAGGTAGATTGATAGATACAGATAGGTAGGTAGGTAGATAGATAGAGATAGGTAGGTATGTAGATTGATAGATACAGATAGGTAGGTAGGTAGATTGATAGATACAGATAGGTAGGTAGGTAGATTGATAGATACAGATAGGTAGGTAGGTAGATTGATAGATACAGATAGGTAGGTAGGTAGGTAGATAGATACAGATAGGTAGGTAGGTAGATTGATAGATAGAGATAGGTAGGTAGGTAGGTAGATAGATAGATAGATAGATAGATAGATAGATAGATAGATAGATAGATAGATAGATAGATAGATAGATAGATAGATAGATAGATAGATAGAGATAGGTAGGTAGGTAGGTAGGTAGGTAGGTAAATAGATAGAGATAGGTAGGTAGGTAGATCGATAGATACAGATAGGTAGGTAGGTAGGTAGGTAGATAGATAGAGATAGGTAGGTAGGTCGATAAATAGATACAGATAGGTAGGTAGGTAGATAGATAGATACAGATAGGTATGTAGGTAGGTAGATAGATAGATAGAGATAGGTAGGTAGGTAGATTGATAGATACAGATAGGTAGGTAGGTAGATTGATAGATACAGATAGGTAGGTAGGTAGGTAGATAGATACAGATAGGTAGGTAGGTAGATTGATAGATACAGATAGGTAGGTAGGTAGATAGATAAATACAGATAGGTAGGTAGGTAGATAGATAAAGATAGGTAGGTAGGTAGATAGATAGATAGAGATACGTAGGTACGTAGATTGATAGATACAGATAGGTAGGTAGGTAGATTGATAGATACAGATAGGTAGGTAGGTAGATAGATAGATACAGATAGGTAGGTAGGTAGATAGATAGATACAGATAGGTAGGTATGTAGGCAGATAGATAGAGAGGTAGGTAGGTAGATAGATAGATAGAGATAGGTAGGTAGGTAGATTGATAGATACAGATAGGTAGGTAGGTAGATAGATAGATACAGATAGGTAGGTAGGTAGGTAGATAGATAAATACAGATAGGTAGGTAGGTAGGTAGATAGATAGAGATAGGTAGGTATGTAGATTGATAGATACAGATAGGTAGGTAGGTAGATTGATAGATACAGATAGGTAGGTAGGTAGATAGATAGATACAGATAGGTAGGTAGGTAGATAGATAGATAGAGATAGGTAGGTAGGTAGATAGATAAATACAGATAGGTAGGTAGGTAGATAGATAGAGATAGGTAGGTAGGTAGATAGATAGATAGAGATAGGTAGGTAGGTAGATTGATAGATACAGATATGTAGGTATGTAGATAGATAGATACAGATAGGAAAGTAGGTAGATAGATAAATACAGATAGGTAGGTAGGTAGATAGATAGAGATAGGTAGGTATGTAGATTGATAGATACAGATAGGTAGGTAGGTAGATTGATAGATACAGATAGGTAGGTAGGTAGATTGATAGATACAGATAGGTAGGTAGGTAGGTAGATAGATTCAGATAGGTAGGTAGGTAGATTGATAGATACAGATAGGTAGGTAGGTAGATAGATAGATACAGATAGGTAGGTAGGTAGATAGATAAATACAGATAGGTAGGTAGGTAGATAGATAGAGATAGGTAGGTAGTAGATTGATAGATACAGATAGGTAGGTAGGTAGATTGATAGATACAGATAGGTAGGTAGGTAGGTAGGTAGATAGATACAGATAGCTAGCTAGGTAGATTGATAGATACAGATAGGTAGGTAGGTAGATAGATAGATACAGATAGGTAGGTAGGTAGATAGATAAATACAGATAGGTAGATAGGTAGGTAGATAGATAGAGATAGGTAGGTAGGTAGATAGATAGATAGAGATAGGTAGGTAGGTAGATAGATAGATAGAGATAGGTAGGTAGATAGATACAGATAGGTAGGTAGGTAGGTAGATAGATAGATAGAGATAGGTAGGTAGCTAGGTAGATAGATACAGATAGGTAGGTAGGTAGGTAGATAGATAGATAGAGATAGGTAGGTAGCTAGATAGATAAATACATATAGGTAGGTAGGTAGGTAGATAGATAGAGATAGGTAGGTAGGTAGATAGATAGATAGAGATAGGTAGGTAGGTAGATTGATAGATACAGATAGGTAGGTAGGTAGATAGATAGAGATAGTTAGGTATGTAGATTGATAGATACAGATAGGTAGGTAGGTAGATTGATAGATACAGATAGGTAGGTAGGTAGATTGATAGATACAGATAGGTAGGTAGGTAGGTAGATAGATACAGATAGGTAGGTAGGTAGATTGATAGATAGAGATAGGTAGGTAGGTAGGTAGGTAGATAGATAGATAGATAGATAGATAGATAGATAGATAGATAGATAGATAGATAGATAGATAGATAGATAGATAGATAGATAGATAGATAGAGATAGGTAGGTAGGTAGGTAGGTAAATAGATAGAGATAGGTAGGTAGGTAGATCGATAGATACAGATAGGTAGGTAGGTAGATAGATAAATACAGATAGGTAGGTAGGTAGATAGATAGATAGAGATAGGTAGGTAGGTAGATTGATAGATACAGATAGGTAGGTAGGTAGATTGATAGATACAGATAGGTAGGTAGGTAGGTAGATAGATACAGATAGCTAGCTAGGTAGATTGATAGATACAGATAGGTAGGTAGGTAGATAGATAGATAGAGATAGGTAGGTAGGTAGGTAGATAGATAGATACAGATAGGTAGGTAGGTAGATAGATAAATACAGATAGGTAGATAGGTAGGTAGATAGATAGAGATAGGTAGGTAGATAGATAGATAGATAGATATAGGTAGGTAGGTAGATAGATAGATAGAGATAGATAGGTAGGTAGATTGATAGAGACAGATAGGTAGGTAGATAGATAGATAGATAGATAGATAGATAGATAGATAGATAGATAGATAGATAGATAGATAGATAGATAGATAGATAGATAGATAGATAGATAGTTAGGTAGGTAGGTAGGTAGATTGATAGATAGAGATAGGTAGGTAGGTAGATAGATAGAGATAGGTAGGTAGGTAGAGCGATAGATACAGATATGTAGGTAGGTAGATAGATAGATAGAGATAGGTAGGTAGGTCGATAAATAGATACAGATAGGTAGGTAGGTAGATAGATAGATACAGATAGGTAGGTAGGTAGATAGATAAATACAGATAGGTAGGTAGGTAGATAGGTAGATAGAGATAGGTAGGTAGGTAGATAGATAGATAGATAGATAGATAGATAGATAGATAGATAGATAGATAGATAGATAGATAGATAGATAGATAGATAGATAGATAGATAGATAAAGATAGATAGGTAGGTAGATTGATAGATACAGATAGGTAGGTAGGTAGATAGATAGATAGAGATAGCTAGGTAGGTAGAAATATAGATAGATAGATAAAGATAGGTAGGTAGGTAGATAGATAGATAGAGATAGGTAGGTAGGTAGATTGATAGATACAGATAGGTAGGTAGGTAGATAGAGATAGCTAGGTAGGTAGATAGATAGATAGATAAAGATAGGTAGGTAGATAGATACAGATAGGTAGGTAGGTAGATAGATAGAGATAGGTAGGTAGCTAGATAGATAAATACATATAGGTAGGTAGGTAGGTAGATAGATAGAGATAGGTAGGTAGGTAGATAGATAGATAGAGATAGGTAGGTAGGTAGATTGATAGATACAGATAGGTAGGTAGGTAGATAGATAGAGATAGGTAGGTATGTAGATTGATAGATACAGATAGGTAGGTAGGTAGATTGATAGATACAGATAGGTAGGTAGGTAGATTGATAGATACAGATAGGTAGGTAGGTAGATTGATAGATACAGATAGGTAGGTAGGTAGGTAGATAGATACAGATAGGTAGGTAGGTAGATTGATAGATAGAGATAGGTAGGTAGGTAGCTAGCTAGCTAGCTAGCTAGATAGATAGATAGATAGATAGATAGATAGATAGATAGATAGATAGATAGATAGATAGATAGATAGATAGATAGATAATAGAGATAGGTAGGTAGGTAGGTAGATAGAGATAGGTAGGTAGGTAGATCGATAGATACAGATATGTAGGTAGGTAGATAGATAGATAGAGATAGGTAGGTAGGTAGGTAGATAGATAGAGATAGGTAGGTAGGTCGATAAATAGATACAGATAGGTAGGTAGGTAGATAGATAGATACAGATAGGTAGGTAGGTAGATAGATAAATACAGATAGGTAGGTAGGTAGATAGATAGATAGAGATAGGTAGGTAGGTAGATTGATAGATACAGATAGGTAGGTAGGTAGATTGATAGATACAGATAGGTAGGTAGGTAGGTAGATAGATACAGATAGCTAGCTAGGTAGATTGATAGATACAGATAGGTAGGTAGGTAGATAGATAGATAGAGATAGGTAGGTAGGTAGATAGATAGATACAGATAGGTAGGTAGGTAGATAGATAAATACAGATAGGTAAATAGGTAGGTAGATAGATAGAGATAGGTAGGTAGGTAGATAGAAAGATAGAGATAGGTAGGTAGGTAGGTAGATAGATAGATAGATAGATAGATAGATAGATAGATAGATAGATAGATAGATAGATAGATAGATAGATAGATAGATAGATAGATAGATAGATAGATAGATAGATAGATAGAAATAGGTAGGTAGGTAGATTGATAGAGACAGATAGGTAGGTAGGTAGATAGATAGATAGAGATAGGTAGGTAGCTAGATAGATAAATACATATAGGTAGGTAGGTAGGTAGATAGATAGAGATAGGTAGGTAGGTAGATAGATAGATAGAGATAGGTAGGTAGGTAGATTGATAGATACAGATAGGTAGGTAGGTAGATAGATAGATAGAGATAGGTAGGTATGTAGATTGATAGATACAGATAGGTAGGTAAGTCGATTGATAGATACAGATAGGTAGGTAGGTAGATAGATACAGATAGGTAGGTAGATAGGTAGATAGATTCAGATAGGTAGGTAGGTAGATTGATAGATACAGATAGGTAGGTAGGTAGATAGATAGATACAGATAGGTAGGTAGGTAGGTAGGTAGGTAGATAAATACAGATAGGTAGGTAGGTAGGTAGGTAGATAGATAGATAGATAGATAGATAGATAGATAGATAGATAGATAGATAGATAGATAGATAGATAGATAGATAGAGATAGGTAGGTAGATAGATACAGATAGGTAGGTAGGTAGGTAGATAGATAGATAGAGATAGGTAGGTAGCTAGGTAGATAGATACAGATAGGTAGGTAGGTAGGTAGATAGATAGATAGAGATAGGTAGGTAGGTAGATAGATAGATAGATAGAGATAGGTAGGTAGATAGATACAGATAGGTAGGTAGGTAGGTAGATAGATAGATAGAGATAGGTAGGTAGCTAGGTAGATAGATACAGATAGGTAGGTAGGTAGGTAGATAGATAGATAGAGATAGGTAGGTAGCTAGATAGATAAATACATATAGGTAGGTAGGTAGGTAGATAGATAGAGATAGGTAGGTAGGTAGATAGATAGATAGAGATAGGTAGGTAGGTAGATTGATAGATACAGATAGGTAGGTAGGTAGATAGATAGAGATAGTTAGGTATGTAGATTGATAGATACAGATAGGTAGGTAGGTAGATTGATAGATACAGATAGGTAGGTAGGTAGATTGATAGATACAGCTAGGTAGGTAGGTAGGTAGATAGATACAGATAGGTAGGTAGGTAGATTGATAGATAGAGATAGGTAGGTAGGTAGGTAGGTAGATAGATAGATAGATAGATAGATAGATAGAGATAGGTAGGTAGGTAGGTAAATAGATAGAGATAGGTAGGTAGGTAGATCGATAGATACAGATAGGTAGGTAGGTAGATAGATAAATACAGATAGGTAGGTAGGTAGATAGATAGATAGAGATAGGTAGGTAGGTAGATTGATAGATACAGATAGGTAGGTAGGTAGATTGATAGATACAGATAGGTAGGTAGGTAGGTAGATAGATACAGATAGCTAGCTAGGTAGATTGATAGATACAGATAGGTAGGTAGGTAGATAGATAGATAGAGATAGGTAGGTAGGTAGGTAGATAGATAGATACAGATAGGTAGGTAGGTAGATAGATAAATACAGATAGGTAGATAGGTAGGTAGATAGATAGAGATAGGTAGGTAGGTAGATAGATAGATAGATAGATATAGGTAGGTAGGTAGATAGATAGATAGAGATAGATAGGTAGGTAGATTGATAGAGACAGATAGGTAGGTAGATAGATAGATAGATAGATAGATAGATAGATAGATAGATAGATAGATAGATAGATAGATAGATAGATAGATAGATAGATAGGTAGGTAGGTAGGTAGATTGATAGATAGAGATAGGTAGGTAGGTAGATAGATAGAGATAGGTAGGTAGGTAGAGCGATAGATACAGATATGTAGGTAGGTAGATAGATAGATAGAGATAGGTAGGTAGGTCGATAAATAGATACAGATAGGTAGGTAGGTAGATAGATAGATACAGATAGGTAGGTAGGTAGATAGATAAATACAGATAGGTAGGTAGGTAGATAGGTAGATAGAGATAGGTAGGTAGGTAGATAGATAGATAGATAGATAGATAGATAGATAGATAGATAGATAGATAGATAAAGATAGATAGGTAGGTAGATTGATAGATACAGATAGGTAGGTAGGTAGATAGATAGATAGAGATAGCTAGGTAGGTAGAAATATAGATAGATAGATAAAGATAGGTAGGTAGGTAGATAGATAGATAGAGATAGGTAGGTAGGTAGATTGATAGATACAGATAGGTAGGTAGGTAGATAGAGATAGCTAGGTAGGTAGATAGATAGATAGATAAAGATAGGTAGGTAGATAGATACAGATAGGTAGGTAGGTAGATAGATAGAGATAGGTAGGTAGCTAGATAGATAAATACATATAGGTAGGTAGGTAGGTAGATAGATAGAGATAGGTAGGTAGGTAGATAGATAGATAGAGATTGGTAGGTAGGTAGATTGATAGATACAGATAGGTAGGTAGGTAGATAGATAGAGATAGGTAGGTATGTAGATTGATAGATACAGATAGGTAGGTAGGTAGATTGATAGATACAGATAGGTAGGTAGGTAGATTGATAGATACAGATAGGTAGGTAGGTAGATTGATAGATACAGATAGGTAGGTAGGTAGGTAGATAGATACAGATAGGTAGGTAGGTAGATTGATACATAGAGATAGGTAGGTAGCTAGCTAGCTAGCTAGATAGATAGATAGATAGATAGATAGATAGATAGATAGATAGATAGATAGATAGATAGATAGATAGATAGATAGATAGAAATAGGTAGGTAGGTAGATTGATAGAGACAGATAGGTAGGTAGGTAGATAGATAGATAGAGATAGGTAGGTAGCTAGATAGATAAATACATATAGGTAGGTAGGTAGGTAGATAGATAGAGATAGGTAGGTAGGTAGATAGATAGATAGAGATAGGTAGGTAGGTAGATTGATAGATACAGATAGGTAGGTAGGTAGGTAGATAGATAGAGATAGGTAGGTATGTAGATTGATAGATACAGATAGGTAGGTAAGTAGATTGATAGATACAGATAGGTAGGTAGGTAGATAGATACAGATAGGTAGGTAGATAGGTAGATAGATTCAGATAGGTAGGTAGGTAGATTGATAGATACAGATAGGTAGGTAGGTAGATAGATAGATACAGATAGGTAGGTAGGTAGGTAGGTAGGTAGATAAATACAGATAGGTATGTAGGTAGGTAGGTAGATAGATAGATAGATAGATAGATAGATAGATAGATAGATAGATAGATAGATGATAGATAGATAGATAGATAGATAGATAGAGATAGGTAGGTAGGTAGATTGATAGATACAGATAGGTAGGTAGGTAGATAGATAGATAGAGATAGGTAGGTAGGTAGAAATATAGATAGATAGATAAAGATAGGTAGGTAGGTAGATAGATAGATAGAGATAGGTAGGTAGGTAGATTGATAGATACAGATAGGTAGGTAGGTAGATAGAGATAGCTAGGTAGGTAGATAGCTAGATAGATAGAGATAGGTAGGTAGATAGATACAGATAGGTAGGTAGGTAGATAGATAGATAGATAGAGATAGGTAGGTAGGTAGATTGATAGATACAGATACGTAGGTAGGTAGATAGATAGAAAGAGATAGGTGGGTAGGTAGGTAGGTAGAGAGATAGATACAGATAGGTAGGTAGGTAGATAGATAGAGATAGGTAGGTAGGTAGATTGATAGATACAGATAGGTAGGTAGGTAGATTGATAGATACAGATATGTAGGTACAGATAGATACAGATAGGTAGGTAGGTAGATTGATAGATAGAGATAGGTAGGTAGGTAGATAGATAGAGATAGGTAGGTAGGTAGGTAGGTAGGTAGGTAGAGATAGTTAGGTAGGTAGGTAGATAGAAAGAGATAGGTAGGTAGGTAGATAGATAGATACAGATAGGTAGGTAGGTAGATAGATAGATACAGATAGGTAGGTAGGTAGATAGATAGATAGAGATAGGTAGGTAGGTAGGTAGATAGAGATAGATAGGTAGGTAGATTGATAGAGACAGATAGATAGATAGATAGATAGATAGATAGATAGATAGATAGATAGATAGATAGATAGATAGATAGATAGATAGATAGAAATAGGTAGGTAGGTAGATTGATAGATAGAGATAGGTAGGTAGGTAGATAGATAGAGATAGGTAGGTAGGTAGATAGATAGATACAGATAGGTAGGTAGGTAGATAGATAGATAGAGATAGGTAGGTAGGTAGATAGATAGATAGACATAGGTAGGTAGGTAGATTGATAGATACAGATAGGTAGGTAGGTAGATAGATAGATACAGATAGGTAGGTAGGTAGATAGATAGATACAGATAGGTAGGTAGGTAGGTAGGTAGATAGATACAGATAGGTAGGTAAGTAGATAGATAGATAGAGATAGATAGGTAAGTAGATTTATAGAGACAGATAGGTAGGTAGGTAGATAGATAGATAGAGATAGGTAGGTAGCTAGATAGATAAATACATATAGGTAGGTAGGTAGGTAGATAGATAGAGATAGGTAGGTAGGTAGATAGATAGATAGAGATAGGTAGGTAGGTAGATTGATAGATACAGATAGGTAGGTAGGTAGATAGATAGATACAGATAGGTAGGAAGGTAGATAGATAAATACAGATAGGTAGGTAGGTAGATAGATAGATAGAGATAGGTAGGTATGTAGATTGATAGATACAGATAGGTAGGTAGGTAGATTGATAGATTCAGATAGGTAGGTAGGTAGATTGATAGATACAGATAGGTAGGTAGGTAGGTAGATAGATACAGATAGGTAGGTAGGTAGATTGATAGATAGAGATAGGTAGGTAGGTAGGTAGATAGATAGAGATAGGTAGGTAGGTCGATAAATAGATACAGATAGGTAGGTAGGTAGATAGATAGATACAGATAGGTAGGTAGGTAGATAGATAAATACAGATAGGTAGGTAGGTAGATAGATAGATAGAGATGGGTAGGTAGGTAGATTGATAGATACAGATAGGTAGGTAGGTAGATTGATAGATACAGATAGGTAGGTAGGTAGGTAGGTAGATAGATACAGATAGGTAGGTAGGTAGATTGATAGATACATATAGGTAGGTAGGTAGATAGATAGATAGAGATAGGTAGGTATGTAGATAGATAGATACAGATAGGTAGGTAGGTAGATAGATAAATACAGATAGGTAGGTAGGTAGGTAGATAGATAGATAGAGATAGGTAGGTAGGTAGATAGATAGATAGATAGATAGATAGAGATAGGTAGGTAGGTAGGTAGATAGATAGATAGATAGATAGATAGATAGATAGATAGATAGATAGATAGATAGATAGATAGATAGATAGATAGATAGAGATAGATAGGTAGGTAGATTGATAGAGACAGATAGGTAGGTAGGTAGGTAGGTAGATAGATAGATAGATAGATAGATAGATAGATAGATAGATAGATAGAGATAGGTAGGTAGGTAGGTAGGTAGATAGATACAGATAGGTAGGTAAGTGGATAGATAGATAGAGATAGATAGGTAAGTAGATTTATAGAGACAGATAGGTAGGTAGGTAGATAGATAGATAGAGATAGGTAGGTAGCTAGATAGATAAATACATATAGGTAGGTAGGTAGGTAGATAGATAGAGATAGGTAGGTAGGTAGATAGATAGATAGAGATAGGTAGGTAGGTAGATTGATAGATACAGATAGGTAGGTAGGTAGATAGATAGATACAGATAGGTAGGAAGGTAGATAGATAAATACAGATAGGTAGGTAGGTAGATAGATAGATAGAGATAGGTAGGTATGTAGATTGATAGATACAGATAGGTAGGTAGGTAGATTGATAGATTCAGATAGGTAGGTAGGTAGATTGATAGATACAGATAGGTAGGTAGGTAGGTAGATAGATACAGATAGGTAGGTAGGTAGATTGATAGATAGAGATAGGTAGGTAGGTAGGTAGGGAGAGATAGATAGATAGATAGATATTTAGATAGATAGATAGATAGATAGATAGATATTTAGATAGATAGATAGATAGATAGATAGATAGATAGATAGATAGATAGATAGATAGATAGATAGATAGATAGATAGATAGATAGATAGATAGATAGATAGATAGAGGTAGGTAGGGAGGTAGGTAGATAGATAGAGATAGGTAGGTAGGTAGATCGATAGATACAGATATGTAGGTAGGTAGATAGATAGATAGAGATAGGTAGGTAGGTAGGTAGATAGATAGAGATAGGTAGGTAGGTCGATAAATAGATACAGATAGGTAGGTAGGTAGATTGATAGATACAGATAGGTAGGTAGGTAGATTGATAGATACAGATAGGTAGGTAGGTAGGTAGGTAGATAGATACAGATAGGTAGGTAGGTAGATTGATAGATACATATAGGTAGGTAGGTAGATAGATAGATAGATAGAGATAGGTAGGTATGTAGATAGATAGATACAGATAGGTAGGTAGGTAGATAGATAAATACAGATAGGTAGGTAGGTAGGTAGATAGATAGAGATAGGTAGGTAGGTAGATAGATAGATAGATAGATAGATAGAGATAGGTAGGTAGGTAGGTAGATAGATAGATAGATAGATAGATAGATAGATAGATAGATAGATAGATAGATAGATAGATAGATAGAGATAGATAGGTAGGTAGATTGATAGAGACAGATAGGTAGGTAGGTAGGTAGATAGATAGATAGATAGATAGATAGATAGATAGATAGATAGATAGATAGATAGATAGATAGATAGATAGATAGAAAGAAATAGGTAGGTAGGTAGATTTATAGATAGAGATAGGTAGGTAGGTAGATAGATAGAGATAGGTAGGTAGGTAGATAGATAGATACAGATAGGTAGGTAGGTTGATAGATAGATACAGATAGGTAGGTAGGTAGGTAGATAGATACAGATAGGTAGGTAAGTAGATAGATAGATAGAGATAGATAGGTAAGTAGATTGATAGAGACAGATGGGTAGGTAGGTTGATAGATAGATAGAGATAGGTAGGTAGCTAGATAGATAAATACATATAGGTAGGTAGGTAGGTAGATAGATAGAGATAGGTAGGTAGGTAGGTAGATAGATAGATAGAGATAGGTAGGTAGGTAGATTGATAGATACAGATAGGTAGGTAGGTAGATAGATAGATAGATAGAGATAGGTAGGTATGTAGATTGATAGATACAGATAGGTAGGTAAGTAGATTGATAGATACAGATAGGTAGGTAGGTAGATTGATAGATACAGATAGGTAGGTAGGTAGATTGATAGATACAGATAGGTAGGTAGGTAGGTAGATAAATACAGATAGGTCGGTAGGTAGGTAGGTAGGTAGATAGATAGATAGATAGATAGATAGATAGATAGATAGATAGATAGATAGATAGATAGATAGATAGATAGATAGATAGATAGATAGATAGAAATAGGTAGGTAGGTAGATTGATAGATAGAGATAGGTAGGTAGGTAGATAGATAGAGATAGGTAGGTAGGTAGATAGATAGATACAGATAGGTAGGTAGGTAGATAGATAGATAGAGATAGGTAGGTAGGTAGATAGATAGATAGACATAGGTAGGTAGGTAGATAGATAGATACAGATAGGTAGGTAGGTAGATAGATAGATACAGATAGGTAGGTAGGTAGGTAGATAGATACAGATAGGTAGGTAAGTAGATAGATAGATAGAGATAGATAAGTAAGTAGATTTATAGAGACAGATAGGTAGGTAGGTAGATAGATAGATAGAGATAGGTAGGTAGCTAGATAGATAAATACATATAGGTATGTAGGTAGGTAGATAGTTAGAGATAGGTAGGTAGGTAGATAGATAGATAGAGATAGGTAGGTAGGTAGATTGATAGATACAGATAGGTAGGTAGGTAGATAGATAGATACAGATAGGTAGGTAGGTAGATAGACAAATACAGATAGGTAGGTAGGTAGATAGATAGATAGAGATAGGTAGGTATGTAGATTGATAGATACAGATAGGTAGGTAGGTAGATTGATAGATACAGATAGGTAGGTAGGTAGATTGATAGATACAGATAGGTAGGTAGGTAGATAGATACAGATAGGTAGGTAGGTAGATTGATAGATAGAGATAGGTAGGTAGGTAGGTAGGGAGAGATAGATAGATAGATAGATAGATAGATAGATAGATAGATAGATAGATAGATAGATAGATAGAGATAGGTAGGGAGGTAGGTAGATAGATAGAGATAGGTAGGTAGGTAGATCGATAGATACAGATATGTAGGTAGGTAGATAGATAGATAGAGATAGGTAGGTAGGTAGGTAGATAGATAGAGATAGGTAGGTAGGTCGATAAATAGATACAGATAGGTAGGTAGGTAGATAGATAGATACAGATAGGTAGGTAGGTAGATAGATAAATACAGATAGGTAGGTAGGTAGATAGATAGATAGAGATAGGTAGGTAGGTAGATTGATAGATACAGATAGGTAGGTAGGTAGATTGATAGATACAGATAGGTAGGTAGGTAGGTAGATAGATACAGATAGGTAGGTAGGTAGATTGATAGATACAGATAGGTAGGTAGGTAGGTAGATAGATAGATAGAGATAGGTAGGTAGGTAGATAGATAGATACAGATAGGTAGGTAGATTGATAGATACAGATAGGTAGGTAGGTAGGTAGGTAGATAAATACAGATAGGTAGGTAGGTAGGTAGGTAGGTAGGTAGATAGATAGATAGATAGATAGATAGATAGATAGATAGATAGATAGATAGATAGATAGACAGATAGGTAGGTAGGTAGATTGATAGATACAGATAGGTAGGTAGGTAGATAGATAGAAAGAGATAGGTAGGTAGGTAGATAGATACAGATAGGTAGGTAGGTAGATAGATAGATAGAGATAGGTAGGTAAGTAGATAGATAGATAGAGATAGGTAGGTAGGTAGGTAGATAGATAGAGATAGGTAGGTAGGTCGATAAATAGATACAGATAGGTAGGTAGGTAGATTGATAGATACAGATAGGTAGGTAGGTAGATTGATAGATACAGATAGGTAGGTAGGTAGATTGATAGATACAGATAGGTAGGTAGGTAGGTAGGTAGATAGATACAGATAGGTAGGTCGGTAGATTGATAGATAGAGATAGGTAGGTAGGTAGATAGATAGATAGATAGATAGATAGATAGATAGATAGATAGATAGATAGATAGATAGATAGATAGATAGATAGATAGATAGATAGATAGATAGAGATAGGTAGGTAGGTAGGTAGATAGATAGAGATAGGTAGGTAGGTAGATCGATAGACAAAGATATGTAGGTAGGTAGATAGATAGATAGAGATAGGTAGGTAGGTAGGTAGATAGAGATAGGTAGGTAGGTCGATAAATAGATACAGATAGGTATGTAGGTAGGTAGATAGATAGATAGAGATAGGTAGGTAGGTAGATTGATAGATACAGATAGGTAGGTAGGTAGATTGATAGATACAGATAGGTAGGTAGGTAGGTAGATAGATACAGATAGGTAGGTAGGTAGATTGATAGATACAGATAGGTAGGTAGTTAGATAGATAAATACAGATAGGTAGGTAGGTAGGTAGATAGATAGAGATAGGTAGGTAGGTAGGTAGATAGATACAGATAGGTAGGTACGTAGATTGATAGATACAGATAGGTAGGTAGGTAGATTGATAGATACAGATAGGTAGGTAGGTAGATAGATAGATAGAGATAGGTAGGTAGGTAGATAGATAAATACAGATAGGTAGTTTTGTAGGCAGATAGATAGAGAGGTAGGTAGGTAGATAGATAGAGATAGGTAGGTAGGTAGATTGATAGATACAGATAGGTAGGTAGATAGATAGATAGATACAGATAGGTAGGTAGGTAGGTAGATAGATAAATACAGATAGGTAGGTAGGTAGAAAGATAGATAGAGATAGGTAGGTATGTAGATTGATAGATACAGATAGGTAGGTAGGTAGATTGATAGATACAGATAGGTAGGTAGGTAGATAGATAGATACAGATAGGTAGGTAGGTAGATAGATAGATAGATAGAGATAGGTAGGTAGGTAGATAGATAAATACAGATAGGTTGGTAGATAGATAGATAGAGATAGGTAGGTAGGTAGATAGATAGATAGAGATAGGTAGGTAGGTATGTAGATTGATAGATACAGATAGGTAGGTATGTAGATAGATAGATACAGATAGGAAAGTAGGTAGATAGATAAATACAGATAGGTAGGTAGGTAGATAGATAGAGATAGGTAGGTATGTAGATTGATAGATACAGATAGGTAGGTAGGTAGATTGATAGATACAGATAGGTAGGTAGGTAGATTGATAGATACAGATAGGTAGGTAGGTAGGTAGATAGATTCAGATAGGTAGGTAGGTAGATTGATAGATACAGATAGGTAGGTAGGTAGATAGATAGATACAGATAGGTAGGTAGGTAGGTAGATAAATACAGATAGGTAGGTAGGTAGATAGATAGATAGATAGATAGAGATAGGTAGGTAGGTCGATTGATAGATACAGATAGGTAGTTAGGTAGATAGATAGATAGAGATAGGTAGGTAGGTAGGTAGATAGATACAGATAGGTAGGTAGGTAGATAGATAGATAGGTAGGTAAGTAGGTAGATAGATAGATAGAGATAGGTAGGTAGGTAGGTAGGTAGATAGATAGATAGATAGATAGATAGATAGATAGATAGATAGATAGATAGATAGATAGATAGATAGATAGATAGATAGATAGATAGATAGATAGATAGATAGAGATAGGTAGGTAGGTAGGTAGATAGATAGAGATAGGTAGGTAGGTAGATAGATACAGATATGTAGGTAGGTAGATAGATAGATAGAGATAGGTAGGTAGGTAGGTAGATAGATAGAGATAGGTAGGTAGGTCGATAGATAGATACAGATAGGTAGGTAGGTAGATAGATAGATACAGATAGGTAGGTAGGTAGATAGATAAATACAGATAGGTAGGTAGGTAGATCGATAGATAGAGATAGGTAGGTAGGTAGATTGACAGATACAGATAGGTAGGTAGGTAGATTGATAGATACAGATAGGTAGGTAGGTAGGTAGATAGATACAGATAGGTAGGTAGGTAGATTGATAGATACAGATAGGTAGGTAGGTAGGTAGATAGATAGATAGATAGATAGATAGATAGATAGATAGATAGATAGATAGATAGATAGATAGATAGATAGATAGATAGATAGATAGATAGATAGATAGATAGATAGATAGATAGAGATAGGTAGGTAGGTAGATAGTTAAATACAGATAGGTAGGTAGGTAGGTAGATAGATAGAGATAGGTAGGTAGGTAGATAGATAGATAGAGATAGGTAGGTAGGTAGATTGATAGATACAGATAGGTAGGTAGGTAGATAGACAGATACAGATAGGTAGGTAGGTAGATAGATAGAGATAGGTAGGTAGGTAGATAGATAAATACAGATAGGTAGGTATGTAGGTAGATAGATAGAGATAGGTAGGTAGATAGATAGATAGAGATAGGTAGGTAGGTAGATTGATAGATACAGATAGGTAGGTAGGTAGATTGATAGAGACAGATAGGTAGGTAGGTAGATAGATAGATACAGATAGGTAGGTAGGTAGATAGATAAATACAGATAGGTAGGTAGGTAGATAGATAGATAGAGATAGGTAGGTATGTAGATTGATAGATACAGATAGGTAGGTAGGTAGATTAATAGATACAGATAGGTAGGTAGGTAGATTGATAGATTCAGATAGGTAGGTAGGTATGTAGATAGATACAGATACGTAGGTAGGTAGATTGATAGATACAGATAGGTAGGTAGGTAGGTAGATAGATACAGATAGGTAGGTAGGTAGGTAGATATAGATAGGTAGGTAGGTAGGTAGATAAATACAGATAGGTAGGTAGGTAGATAGATAGATAGATAGATAGATAGATAGATAGATAGATAGATAGATAGATAGATAGATAGATAGATAGATAGATAGATAGATAGAGATAGGTATGTAGGTAGATTGATAGATACAGATAGGTAGGTAGGTAGATAGATAGAAAGAGATAGGTAGGTAGGTAGGTAGATAGATACAGATAGGTAAGTAGGTAGATAGATAAATACAGATAGGTAGGTAGGTAGATAGATAGAGATAGGTAGGTATGTAGATTGATAGATACAGATAGGTAGGTAGGTAGATTGATAGATACAGATAGGTAGGTAGGTAGATTGATAGATACAGATAGGTAGGTAGGTAGGTAGATAGATTCAGATAGGTAGGTAGGTAGATTGATAGATACAGATAGGTAGGTAGGTAGATAGATAGATACAGATAGGTAGGTAGGTAGGTAGATAAATACAGATAGGTAGGTAGGTAGATAGATAGATAGATAGATAGAGATAGGTAGGTAGGTCGATTGATAGATACAGATAGGTAGTTAGGTAGATAGATAGATAGAGATAGGTAGGTAGGTAGGTAGATAGATACAGATAGGTAGGTAGGTAGATAGATAGATAGGTAGGTAAGTGGGTAGATAGATAGATAGAGATAGGTAGGTAGGTAGGTAGGTAGATAGATAGATAGATAGATAGATAGATAGATAGATAGATAGATAGATAGATAGATAGATAGATAGATAGAGATAGGTAGGTAGGTAGGTAGATAGATAGAGATAGGTAGGTAGGTAGATAGATACAGATATGTAGGTAGGTAGATAGATAGATAGAGATAGGTAGGTAGGTAGGTAGATAGATAGAGATAGGTAGGTAGGTCGATAGATAGATACAGATAGGTAGGTAGGTAGATAGATAGATACAGATAGGTAGGTAGGTAGATAGATAAATACAGATAGGTAGGTAGGTAGGTAGATAGATAGATAGAGATAGGTAGGTATGTAGATTGATAGATACAGATAGGTAGGTAGGTAGATTAATAGATACAGATAGGTAGGTAGGTAGATTGATAGATTCAGATAGGTAGGTAGGTATGTAGATAGATACAGATACGTAGGTAGGTAGATTGATAGATACAGATAGGTAGGTAGGTAGGTAGATAGATACAGATAGGTAGGTAGGTAGGTAGGTAGATATAGATAGGTAGGTAGGTAGGTAGATAAATACAGATAGGTAGGTAGGTAGATAGATAGATAGATAGATAGATAGATAGATAGATAGATAGATAGATAGATAGATAGATAGATAGATAGATAGATAGATAGATAGATAGATAGAGATAGGTATGTAGGTAGATTGATAGATACAGATAGGTAGGTAGGTAGATAGATAGAAAGAGATAGGTAGGTAGGTAGGTAGATAGATACAGATAGGTAAGTAGGTAGATAGATAAATACAGATAGGTAGGTAGGTAGATAGATAGAGATAGGTAGGTATGTAGATTGATAGATACAGATAGGTAGGTAGGTAGATTGATAGATACAGATAGGTAGGTAGGTAGATTGATAGATACAGATAGGTAGGTAGGTAGGTAGATAGATTCAGATAGGTAGGTAGGTAGATTGATAGATACAGATAGGTAGGTAGGTAGATAGATAGATACAGATAGGTAGGTAGGTAGGTAGATAAATACAGATAGGTAGGTAGGTAGATAGATAGATAGATAGATAGATAGAGATAGGTAGGTAGGTCGATTGATAGATACAGATAGGTAGTTAGGTAGATAGATAGATAGAGATAGGTAGGTAGGTAGGTAGATAGATACAGATAGGTAGGTAGGTAGATAGATAGATAGGTAGGTAAGTAGGTAGATAGATAGATAGAGATAGGTAGGTAGGTAGGTAGGTAGATAGATAGATAGATAGATAGATAGATAGATAGATAGATAGATAGATAGAGATAGGTAGGTAGGTAGGTAGATAGATAGAGATAGGTAGGTAGGTAGATAGATACAGATATGTAGGTAGGTAGATAGATAGATAGAGATAGGTAGGTAGGTAGATAGATAGAGATAGGTAGGTAGGTCGATAGATAGATACAGATAGGTAGGTAGGTAGATAGATAGATACAGATAGGTAGGTAGGTAGATAGATAAATACAGATAGGTAGGTAGGTAGATCGATAGATAGAGATAGGTAGGTAGGTAGATTGACAGATACAGATAGGTAGGTAGGTAGATTGATAGATACAGATAGGTAGGTAGGTAGGTAGATAGATACAGATAGGTAGGTAGGTAGATTGATAGATACAGATAGGTAGGTAGGTAGGTAGATAGATAGATAGATAGATAGATAGATAGATAGAGATAGGTAGGTAGGTCGATTGATAGATACAGATAGGTAGGTAGGTAGATAGATAGATACAGATAGGTAGGTAGGTAGGTAGATAAATACAGATAGGTAGGTAGGTAGATAGATAGATAGATAGATAGATAGAGATAGGTAGGTAGGTCGATTGATAGATACAGATAGGTAGTTAGGTAGATAGATAGATAGAGATAGGTAGGTAGGTAGGTAGATAGATACAGATAGGTAGGTAGGTAGATAGATAGATAGGTAGGTAAGTAGGTAGATAGATAGATAGAGATAGGTAGGTAGGTAGGTAGGTAGATAGATAGATAGATAGATAGATAGATAGATAGATAGATAGATAGAGATAGGTAGGTAGGTAGGTAGATAGATAGAGATAGGTAGGTAGGTAGATAGATACAGATATGTAGGTAGGTAGATAGATAGATAGAGATAGGTAGGTAGGTAGATAGATAGAGATAGGTAGGTAGATAGATAGATAGAGATAGGTAGGTAGGTAGATTGATAGATACAGATAGGTAGGTAGGTAGATTGATAGAGACAGATAGGTAGGTAGGTAGATAGATAGATACAGATAGGTAGGTAGGTAGATAGATAAATACAGATAGGTAGGTAGGTAGATAGATAGATAGAGATAGGTAGGTATGTAGATTGATAGATACAGATAGGTAGGTAGGTAGATTAATAGATACAGATAGGTAGGTAGGTAGATTGATAGATTCAGATAGGTAGGTAGGTATGTAGATAGATACAGATACGTAGGTAGGTAGATTGATAGATACAGATAGGTAGGTAGGTAGGTAGATAGATACAGATAGGTAGGTAGGTAGGTAGGTAGATATAGATAGGTAGGTAGGTAGGTAGATAAATACAGATAGGTAGGTAGATAGATAGATAGATAGATAGATAGATAGATAGATAGATAGATAGATAGATAGATAGATAGATAGAGATAGGTATGTAGGTAGATTGATAGATACAGATAGGTAGGTAGGTAGATAGATAGAAAGAGATAGGTAGGTAGGTAGGTAGATAGATACAGATAGGTAGGTAGGTAGATAGATAGAGATAGGTAGGTAAGTAGGTAGATAGATAGATAGAGATAGGTAGGTAGGTAGGTAGATAGATAGAGATAGGTAGGTAGGTCGATAGATAGATACAGATAGTAGGTAGGTAGATAGATAGATACAGATAGGTAGGTAGGTAGATAGATAAATACAGATAGGTAGGTAGGTAGATAGATAGATAGAGATAGGTAGGTAGGTAGATTGATAGATACAGATAGGTAAGTAGGTAGGTAGATAGATAAAGATAGGTAGGTAGGTAGATAGATAGATAGAGATAGGTAGGTAGGTAGATAGATAGATAGAGATAGGTAGGTAGGTAGAAAGATAAATACAGATAGGTAGGTAGGTAGGTAGATAGAGATAGGTAGGTAGGTAGGTAGGTAGATAGATAGATAGATAGATAGATAGATAGATAGATAGATAGATAGATAGATAGATAGAGATAGGTAGGTAGGTAGATTGATAGATACAGATAGGTAGGTAGGTAGATTGATAGATACAGATAGGTAGGTAGGTAGATAGACAGATACAGATAGGTAGGTAGGTAGATAGATGGATAGAGATAGGTAGGTAGGTAGATAGATAAATACAGATAGGTAGGTATGTAGGTAGATAGATAGAGATAGGTACGTAGGTAGATAGATAGATAGAGATAGGTAGGTAGGTAAATTGATAGATACAGATATGTAGGTAGGTAGATAGATAGATACAGATAGGTAGGTAGGTAGATAGATAAATACAGATAGGTAGGTAGGTAGATAGATAGATAGAGATAGGTAGGTATGTAGATTGATAGATACAGATAGGTAGGTAGGTAGATTGATAGATACAGATAGGTAGGTAGGTAGATTGATAGATTCAGATAGGTAGGTAGGTAGGTAGATAGATACAGATAGGTAGGTAGGTAGATTGATAGATACAGATAGGTAGGTAGGTAGAAAGATAGATACAGATAGGTAGGTAGGTAGATAGATAGATACAGATAGGTAGGTAGGTAGGTAGATAAATACAGATAGTTAGGTAGGTAGATTGATAGATACAGATAGGTAGGTAGGTAGATAGATAGAGATAGGTAGGTAAGTAGGTAGATAGATAGATAGAGATAGGTAGGTAGGTAGGTAGATTGATAGATTCAGATAGGTATGTAGGTAGGTAGATAGACACAGATAGGTAGGTATTTAGATTGATAGATACAGATAGGTAGGTAGGTAGATAGATAAATACAGATAGGTAGGTAGGTAGATAGATAGATAGAGATTGGTAGGTAGGTAGATTGATAGATACAGATAGGTATGTAGGTAGATTGATAGATACAAATAGGTAAGTAGGTAGGTAGATAGATAAAGATAGGTAGGTAGGTAGATAGCTAGATAGAGATAGGTAGGTAGGTAGGTAGGTAGATAGATAGAGATAGGTAGGTAGGTAGATAGATAGATAGATAGATAGATAGATAGAGATAGGTAGGTAGGTAGATTGATAGATACAGATAGGTAGGTAGGTAGATTGATAGATACAGATAGGTAGGTAGGTAGATAGACAGATACAGATAGGTAGGTAGGTAGATAGATGGATAGAGATAGGTAGGTAGGTAGATAAATACAGATAGGTAGGTAGGTAGATAGATAGATAGAGATAGGTAGGTAGGTAGATAGATAGATAGATAGATAGAGATAGGTAGGTAGGTAAATTGATAGATACAGATAGGTAGGTAGGTAGATAGATAAATACAGATAGGTAGGTAGGTAGATAGATAGATAGAGATAGGTAGGTATGTAGATTGATAGATACAGATAGGTAGGTAGGTAGATTGATAGATACAGATAGGTAGGTAGGTAGATTGATAGATTCAGATAGGTAGGTAGGTAGGTAGGTAGATACAGATAGGTAGGTAGGTAGATTGATAGATACAGATAGGTAGGTAGGTAGATAGATAGATACAGATAGGTAGGTAGGTAGATAGATAGATACAGATAGGTAGGTAGGTAGGTAGATAATACAGATAGTTAGGTAGGTAGATAGATAGATAGAGATAGGTAGGTAGGTAGATTGATAGATACAGATAGGTAGGTAGGTAGATTGATAGATACAGATAGGTAGGTAGATAGATAGAGATAGATAGGTAAGTAGATTGATAGAGACAGATAGGTAGGTAGATAGATAGATAGAGATAGGTAGGTAGCTAGATAGATAAATACAGATAGGTAGGTAGGTAGATAGATAGAGATAGGTAGGTAGGTAGATAGATAGATACAGATAGGTAGGTAGGTAGATAGATAGATACAGATAGGTAGGTAGGTAGATAGATAAATACAGATAGGTAGGTAGGTAGATAGATAGATAGAGAAAGGTAGGTAGGTAGGTAGATTGATAGATTCAGATAGGTATGTAGGTAGGTAGATAGACACAGATAGGTAGGTATTTAGATTGATAGATACAGATAGGTAGGTAGGTAGATAGATAAATACAGATAGGTAGGTAGGTAGATAGATAGATAGAGATTGGTAGGTAGGTAGATTGATAGATACAGATAGGTATGTAGGTAGATTGATAGATACAGATAGGTAAGTAGGTAGGTAGATAGATAAAGATAGGTAGGTAGGTAGATAGCTAGATAGAGATAGGTAGGTAGGTAGGTAGGTAGATAGATAGAGATAGGTAGGTAGGTAGATAGATAGATAGATAGATAGATAGATAGATAGAGATAGGTAGGTAGGTAGATTGATAGATACAGATAGGTAGGTAGGTAGATTGATAGATACAGATAGGTAGGTAGGTAGATAGACAGATACAGATAGGTAGGTAGGTAGATAGATGGATAGAGATAGGTAGGTAGGTAGATAAATACAGATAGGTAGGTAGGTAGATAGATAGATAGAGATAGGTAGGTAGGTAGATAGATAGATAGATAGATAGAGATAGGTAGGTAGGTAAATTGATAGATACAGATAGGTAGGTAGGTAGATAGATAAATACAGATAGGTAGGTAGGTAGATAGATAGATAGAGATAGGTAGGTATGTAGATTGATAGATACAGATAGGTAGGTAGGTAGATTGATAGATACAGATAGGTAGGTAGGTAGATTGATAGATTCAGATAGGTAGGTAGGTAGGTAGGTAGATACAGATAGGTAGGTAGGTAGATTGATAGATACAGATAGGTAGGTAGGTAGATAGATAGATACAGATAGGTAGGTAGGTAGATAGATAGATACAGATAGGTAGGTAGGTAGGTAGATAATACAGATAGTTAGGTAGGTAGATAGATAGATAGAGATAGGTAGGTAGGTAGATTGATAGATACAGATAGGTAGGTAGGTAGATTGATAGATACAGATAGGTAGGTAGATAGATAGAGATAGATAGGTAAGTAGATTGATAGAGACAGATAGGTAGGTAGATAGATAGATAGAGATAGGTAGGTAGCTAGATAGATAAATACAGATAGGTTGGTAGGTAGATAGATAGAGATAGGTAGGTAGGTAGATAGATAGATACAGATAGGTAGGTAGGTAGATAGATAGATACAGATAGGTAGGTAGGTAGATAGATAAATACAGATAGGTAGGTAGGTAGATAGATAGATAGAGAAAGGTAGGTATGTAGATTGATAGATACAGATAGGTAGGTAGGTAGATTGATAGATACAGATAGGTAGGTAGGTAGATTGATAGATACAGATAGGTAGGTAGGTAGGTAGATAGATACAGATAGGTAGGTAGGTAGATTGATAGATAAAGATAGGTAGGTAGGTAGATAGATAGATAGATAGAGATAGGTAGGTAGGTAGGTAGATAGATACAGATAGGTAGGTAGGTAGATAGATAGATAGAGATAGGTAGGTAAGTAGGTAGATAGATAGATAGAGATAGGTAGGTAGGTAGATAGATAGATAGATAGATAGATAGATAGATAGATAGATAGATAGATAGATAGATAGATAGATAGATAGATAGATAGATAGATAGAGATAGGTAGGTAGGTAGGTAGATAGATAGAGATAGGTAGGTAGGTAGATAGATAGATACAGATATGTAGGTAGGTAGATAGATAGATACAGATAGGTAGGTAGGTAGGTAGATAAATACAGATAGGTAGGTAGGTAGATAGATAGATAGATAGATAGATAGAGATAGGTAGGTAGGTCGATTGATAGATACAGATAGGTAGTTAGGTAGATAGATAGATAGAGATAGGTAGGTAGGTAGGTAGATAGATACAGATAGGTAGGTAGGTAGATAGATAGATAGGTAGGTAAGTAGGTAGATAGATAGATAGAGATAGGTAGGTAGGTAGGTAGGTAGATAGATAGATAGATAGATAGATAGATAGATAGATAGATAGATAGATAGAGATAGGTAGGTAGGTAGATAGATAGAGATAGGTAGGTAGGTAGATAGATACAGATATGTAGGTAGGTAGATAGATAGATAGAGATAGGTAGGTAGGTAGATAGATAGAGATAGGTAGGTAGATAGATAGATAGAGATAGGTAGGTAGGTAGATTGATAGATACAGATAGGTAGGTAGGTAGATTGATAGAGACAGATAGGTAGGTAGGTAGATAGATAGATACAGATAGGTAGGTAGGTAGATAGATAAATACAGATAGGTAGGTAGGTAGATAGATAGATAGAGATAGGTAGGTATGTAGATTGATAGATACAGATAGGTAGGTAGGTAGATTAATAGATACAGATAGGTAGGTAGGTAGATTGATAGATTCAGATAGGTAGGTAGGTATGTAGATAGATACAGATACGTAGGTAGGTAGATTGATAGATACAGATAGGTAGGTAGGTAGGTAGATAGATACAGATAGGTAGGTAGGTAGGTAGGTAGATATAGATAGGTAGGTAGGTAGGTAGATAAATACAGATAGGTAGGTAGATAGATAGATAGATAGATAGATAGATAGATAGATAGATAGATAGATAGATAGATAGATAGATAGATAGATAGATAGATAGATAGATAGAGATAGGTATGTAGGTAGATTGATAGATACAGATAGGTAGGTAGGTAGATAGATAGAAAGAGATAGGTAGGTAGGTAGGTAGATAGATACAGATAGGTAGGTAGGTAGATAGATAGAGATAGGTAGGTAAGTAGGTAGATAGATAGATAGAGATAGGTAGGTAGGTAGGTAGATAGATAGAGATAGGTAGGTAGGTCGATAGATAGATACAGATAGTAGGTAGGTAGATAGATAGATACAGATAGGTAGGTAGGTAGATAGATAAATACAGATAGGTAGGTAGGTAGATAGATAGATAGAGATAGGTAGGTAGGTAGATTGATAGATACAGATAGGTAAGTAGGTAGGTAGATAGATAAAGATAGGTAGGTAGGTAGATAGATAGATAGAGATAGGTAGGTAGGTAGATAGATAGATAGAGATAGGTAGGTAGGTAGAAAGATAAATACAGATAGGTAGGTAGGTAGGTAGATAGAGATAGGTAGGTAGGTAGGTAGGTAGATAGATAGATAGATAGATAGATAGATAGATAGATAGATAGATAGATAGATAGATAGATAGATAGAGATAGGTAGGTAGGTAGATTGATAGATACAGATAGGTAGGTAGGTAGATTGATAGATACAGATAGGTAGGTAGGTAGATAGACAGATACAGATAGGTAGGTAGGTAGATAGATGGATAGAGATAGGTAGGTAGGTAGATAGATAAATACAGATAGGTAGGTATGTAGGTAGATAGATAGAGATAGGTACGTAGGTAGATAGATAGATAGAGATAGGTAGGTAGGTAAATTGATAGATACAGATATGTAGGTAGGTAGATAGATAGATACAGATAGGTAGGTAGGTAGATAGATAAATACAGATAGGTAGGTAGGTAGATAGATAGATAGAGATAGGTAGGTATGTAGATTGATAGATACAGATAGGTAGGTAGGTAGATTGATAGATACAGATAGGTAGGTAGGTAGATTGATAGATTCAGATAGGTAGGTAGGTAGGTAGATAGATACAGATAGGTAGGTAGGTAGATTGATAGATACAGATAGGTAGGTAGGTAGAAAGATAGATACAGATAGGTAGGTAGGTAGATAGATAGATACAGATAGGTAGGTAGGTAGGTAGATAAATACAGATAGTTAGGTAGGTAGATTGATAGATACAGATAGGTAGGTAGGTAGATAGATAGAGATAGGTAGGTAAGTAGGTAGATAGATAGATAGAGATAGGTAGGTAGGTAGGTAGATTGATAGATTCAGATAGGTATGTAGGTAGGTAGATAGACACAGATAGGTAGGTATTTAGATTGATAGATACAGATAGGTAGGTAGGTAGATAGATAAATACAGATAGGTAGGTAGGTAGATAGATAGATAGAGATTGGTAGGTAGGTAGATTGATAGATACAGATAGGTATGTAGGTAGATTGATAGATACAAATAGGTAAGTAGGTAGGTAGATAGATAAAGATAGGTAGGTAGGTAGATAGCTAGATAGAGATAGGTAGGTAGGTAGGTAGGTAGATAGATAGAGATAGGTAGGTAGGTAGATAGATAGATAGATAGATAGATAGAGATAGGTAGGTAGGTAGATTGATAGATACAGATAGGTAGGTAGGTAGATTGATAGATACAGATAGGTAGGTAGGTAGATAGACAGATACAGATAGGTAGGTAGGTAGATAGATGGATAGAGATAGGTAGGTAGGTAGATAAATACAGATAGGTAGGTAGGTAGATAGATAGATAGAGATAGGTAGGTAGGTAGATAGATAGATAGATAGATAGAGATAGGTAGGTAGGTAAATTGATAGATACAGATAGGTAGGTAGGTAGATAGATAAATACAGATAGGTAGGTAGGTAGATAGATAGATAGAGATAGGTAGGTATGTAGATTGATAGATACAGATAGGTAGGTAGGTAGATTGATAGATACAGATAGGTAGGTAGGTAGATTGATAGATTCAGATAGGTAGGTAGGTAGGTAGGTAGATACAGATAGGTAGGTAGGTAGATTGATAGATACAGATAGGTAGGTAGGTAGATAGATAGATACAGATAGGTAGGTAGGTAGATAGATAGATACAGATAGGTAGGTAGGTAGGTAGATAATACAGATAGTTAGGTAGGTAGATAGATAGATAGAGATAGGTAGGTAGGTAGATTGATAGATACAGATAGGTAGGTAGGTAGATTGATAGATACAGATAGGTAGGTAGATAGATAGAGATAGATAGGTAAGTAGATTGATAGAGACAGATAGGTAGGTAGATAGATAGATAGAGATAGGTAGGTAGCTAGATAGATAAATACAGATAGGTAGGTAGGTAGATAGATAGAGATAGGTAGGTAGGTAGATAGATAGATACAGATAGGTAGGTAGGTAGATAGATAGATACAGATAGGTAGGTAGGTAGATAGATAAATACAGATAGGTAGGTAGGTAGATAGATAGATAGAGAAAGGTAGGTAGGTAGGTAGATTGATAGATTCAGATAGGTATGTAGGTAGGTAGATAGACACAGATAGGTAGGTATTTAGATTGATAGATACAGATAGGTAGGTAGGTAGATAGATAAATACAGATAGGTAGGTAGGTAGATAGATAGATAGAGATTGGTAGGTAGGTAGATTGATAGATACAGATAGGTATGTAGGTAGATTGATAGATACAGATAGGTAAGTAGGTAGGTAGATAGATAAAGATAGGTAGGTAGGTAGATAGCTAGATAGAGATAGGTAGGTAGGTAGGTAGGTAGATAGATAGAGATAGGTAGGTAGGTAGATAGATAGATAGATAGATAGATAGATAGAGATAGGTAGGTAGGTAGATTGATAGATACAGATAGGTAGGTAGGTAGATTGATAGATACAGATAGGTAGGTAGGTAGATAGACAGATACAGATAGGTAGGTAGGTAGATAGATGGATAGAGATAGGTAGGTAGGTAGATAAATACAGATAGGTAGGTAGGTAGATAGATAGATAGAGATAGGTAGGTAGGTAGATAGATAGATAGATAGATAGAGATAGGTAGGTAGGTAAATTGATAGATACAGATAGGTAGGTAGGTAGATAGATAAATACAGATAGGTAGGTAGGTAGATAGATAGATAGAGATAGGTAGGTATGTAGATTGATAGATACAGATAGGTAGGTAGGTAGATTGATAGATACAGATAGGTAGGTAGGTAGATTGATAGATTCAGATAGGTAGGTAGGTAGGTAGGTAGATACAGATAGGTAGGTAGGTAGATTGATAGATACAGATAGGTAGGTAGGTAGATAGATAGATACAGATAGGTAGGTAGGTAGATAGATAGATACAGATAGGTAGGTAGGTAGGTAGATAATACAGATAGTTAGGTAGGTAGATAGATAGATAGAGATAGGTAGGTAGGTAGATTGATAGATACAGATAGGTAGGTAGGTAGATTGATAGATACAGATAGGTAGGTAGATAGATAGAGATAGATAGGTAAGTAGATTGATAGAGACAGATAGGTAGGTAGATAGATAGATAGAGATAGGTAGGTAGCTAGATAGATAAATACAGATAGGTTGGTAGGTAGATAGATAGAGATAGGTAGGTAGGTAGATAGATAGATACAGATAGGTAGGTAGGTAGATAGATAGATACAGATAGGTAGGTAGGTAGATAGATAAATACAGATAGGTAGGTAGGTAGATAGATAGATAGAGAAAGGTAGGTATGTAGATTGATAGATACAGATAGGTAGGTAGGTAGATTGATAGATACAGATAGGTAGGTAGGTAGATTGATAGATACAGATAGGTAGGTAGGTAGGTAGATAGATACAGATAGGTAGGTAGGTAGATTGATAGATAAAGATAGGTAGGTAGGTAGATAGATAGATAGATAGAGATAGGTAGGTAGGTAGGTAGATAGATACAGATAGGTAGGTAGGTAGATAGATAGATAGAGATAGGTAGGTAAGTAGGTAGATAGATAGATAGAGATAGGTAGGTAGGTAGATAGATAGATAGATAGATAGATAGATAGATAGATAGATAGATAGATAGATAGATAGATAGATAGATAGATAGATAGATAGATAGATAGATAGAGATAGGTAGGTAGGTAGGTAGATAGATAGAGATAGGTAGGTAGGTAGATAGATAGATACAGATATGTAGGTAGGTAGATAGATAGAGATAGGTAGGTAGGTAGGTAGATAGATAGAGATAGGTAGGTAGGTCGATAGTTAGATACAGATAGGTAGGTAGGTAGATTGATAGATACAGATAGGTAGGTAGGTAGATTGATAGATACAGATAGGTAGGTAGGTAGATAGATAAATACAGATAGGTAGGTAGGTAGATAGATAGATACAGATAGGTAGGTAGGTAGGTAGATAGATAGAGATAGGTAGGTAGGTAGATAGATAGATACAGATATGTAGGTAGGTAGATAGATAGAGATAGGTAGGTAGGTAGGTAGGTAGATAGATAGAGATAGGTAGGTAGGTAGATAGATAGATACAGATATGTAGGTAGGTAGATAGATAGAGATAGGTAGGTAGGTAGGTAGATAGATAGAGATAGGTAGGTAGGTAGATAGATAAATACAGATAGGTAGGTAGGTAGGTAGATAGATACAGATAGGTAGGTAGGTAGATTGATAGATACAGATAGGTAGGTAGGTAGATAGATAGATACAGATAGGTAGGTAGGTAGATAGATAAATACAGATAGGTAGGTAGGTAGATAGATAGATAGAGAAAGGTAGGTATGTAGATTGATAGATACAGATAGGTAGGTAGGTAGATTGATAGATACAGATAGGTAGGTAGGTAGATTGATAGATACAGATAGGTAGGTAGGTAGGTAGATAGATACAGATAGGTAGGTAGGTAGATTGATAGATAAAGATAGGTAGGTAGGTAGATAGATAGATAGATAGAGATAGGTAGGTAGGTAGGTAGATAGATACAGATAGGTAGGTAGGTAGATAGATAGATAGAGATAGGTAGGTAAGTAGGTAGATAGATAGATAGAGATAGGTAGGTAGGTAGATAGATAGATAGATAGATAGATAGATAGATAGATAGATAGATAGATAGATAGATAGATAGAGATAGGTAGGTAGGTAGGTAGATAGATAGAGATAGGTAGGTAGGTAGATAGATAGATACAGATATGTAGGTAGGTAGATAGATAGAGATAGGTAGGTAGGTAGGTAGATAGATAGAGATAGGTAGGTAGGTCGATAGTTAGATACAGATAGGTAGGTAGGTAGATTGATAGATACAGATAGGTAGGTAGGTAGATAGATAAATACAGATAGGTAGGTAGGTAGATAGATAGATACAGATAGGTAGGTAGGTAGGTAGATAATACAGATAGTTAGGTAGGTAGATAGATAGATAGAGATAGGTAGGTAGGTAGATTGATAGATACAGATAGGTAGGTAGGTAGATTGATAGATACAGATAGGTAGGTAGATAGATAGAGATAGATAGGTAAGTAGATTGATAGAGACAGATAGGTAGGTAGATAGATAGATAGAGATAGGTAGGTAGCTAGATAGATAAATACAGATAGGTAGGTAGGTAGATAGATAGAGATAGGTAGGTAGGTAGATAGATAGATACAGATAGGTAGGTAGGTAGATAGATAGATACAGATAGGTAGGTAGGTAGATAGATAAATACAGATAGGTAGGTAGGTAGATAGATAGATAGAGAAAGGTAGGTAGGTAGGTAGATTGATAGATTCAGATAGGTATGTAGGTAGGTAGATAGACACAGATAGGTAGGTATTTAGATTGATAGATACAGATAGGTAGGTAGGTAGATAGATAAATACAGATAGGTAGGTAGGTAGATAGATAGATAGAGATTGGTAGGTAGGTAGATTGATAGATACAGATAGGTATGTAGGTAGATTGATAGATACAGATAGGTAAGTAGGTAGGTAGATAGATAAAGATAGGTAGGTAGGTAGATAGCTAGATAGAGAGGTAGGTAGGTAGGTAGGTAGATAGATAGAGATAGGTAGGTAGGTAGATAGATAGATAGATAGATAGATAGATAGATAGATAGATAGATAGATAGATAGATAGAGATAGGTAGGTAGGTAGATTGATAGATACAGATAGGTAGGTAGGTAGATTGATAGATACAGATAGGTAGGTAGGTAGATAGACAGATACAGATAGGTAGGTAGGTAGATAGATGGATAGAGATAGGTAGGTAGGTAGATAAATACAGATAGGTAGGTAGGTAGATAGATAGATAGAGATAGGTAGGTAGGTAGATAGATAGATAGATAGATAGATAGAGATAGGTAGGTAGGTAAATTGATAGATACAGATAGGTAGGTAGGTAGATAGATAAATACAGATAGGTAGGTAGGTAGATAGATAGATAGAGATAGGTAGGTATGTAGATTGATAGATACAGATAGGTAGGTAGGTAGATTGATAGATACAGATAGGTAGGTAGGTAGATTGATAGATTCAGATAGGTAGGTAGGTAGGTAGGTAGATACAGATAGGTAGGTAGGTAGATTGATAGATACAGATAGGTAGGTAGGTAGATAGATAGATACAGATAGGTAGGTAGGTAGATAGATAGATACAGATAGGTAGGTAGGTAGGTAGATAATACAGATAGTTAGGTAGGTAGATAGATAGATAGAGATAGGTAGGTAGGTAGATTGATAGATACAGATAGGTAGGTAGGTAGATTGATAGATACAGATAGGTAGGTAGATAGATAGAGATAGATAGGTAAGTAGATTGATAGAGACAGATAGGTAGGTAGATAGATAGATAGAGATAGGTAGGTAGCTAGATAGATAAATACAGATAGGTAGGTAGGTAGATAGATAGAGATAGGTAGGTAGGTAGATAGATAGATACAGATAGGTAGGTAGGTAGATAGATAGATACAGATAGGTAGGTAGGTAGATAGATAAATACAGATAGGTAGGTAGGTAGATAGATAGATAGAGAAAGGTAGGTATGTAGATTGATAGATACAGATAGGTAGGTAGGTAGATTGATAGATACAGATAGGTAGGTAGGTAGATTGATAGATACAGATAGGTAGGTAGGTAGGTAGATAGATACAGATAGGTAGGTAGGTAGATTGATAGATAAAGATAGGTAGGTAGGTAGATAGATAGATAGATAGATAGATAGAGATAGGTAGGTAGGTAGGTAGATAGATACAGATAGGTAGGTAGGTAGATAGATAGATAGAGATAGGTAGGTAAGTAGGTAGATAGATAGATAGAGATAGGTAGGTAGGTAGATAGATAGATAGATAGATAGATAGATAGATAGATAGATAGATAGATAGATAGATAGATAGATAGATAGATAGATAGATAGATAGATAGATAGATAGAGATAGGTAGGTAGGTAGGTAGATAGATAGAGATAGGTAGGTAGGTAGATAGATAGATACAGATATGTAGGTAGGTAGATAGATAGAGATAGGTAGGTAGGTAGGTAGATAGATAGAGATAGGTAGGTAGGTCGATAGTTAGATACAGATAGGTAGGTAGGTAGATTGATAGATACAGATAGGTAGGTAGGTAGATAGATAAATACAGATAGGTAGGTAGGTAGTTAGATAGATAGAGATAGGTAGGTATGTAGATTGATAGATACAGATAGGTAGGTAGGTAGATTGATAGATACAGATAGGTAGGTAGGTAGGTAGGTAGATAGATACAGATAGGTAGGAAGGTAGATTGATAGATACAGATAGGTAGGTAGGTAGATAGATAGATACAGATAGGTAGGTAGGTAGATAGATAGATAGAGATAGGTAGGTAGGTAGATAGATAAATACAGATAGGTAGGTAGGTAGATAGAGATAGGTAGGTAGGTAGATAGATAGATAGAGATAGGTAGGTAGGTAGATTGATAGATACAGATAGGTAGGTAGGTAGATTGATAGAGACAGATAGGTAGGTAGGTAGATAGATAGATACAGATAGGTAGGTAGGTAGATAGATAAATACAGATAGGTAGGTAGGTAGATAGATAGAGATAGGTAGGTATGTAGATTGATAGATACAGATAGGTAGGTAGGTAGATTAATAGATACAGATAGGTAGGTAGGTAGATTGATAGATTCAGATAGGTAGGTAGGTATGTAGATAGATACAGATACGTAGGTAGGTAGATTGATAGATACAGATAGGTAGGTAGGTAGGTAGATAGATACAGATAGGTAGGTAGGTAGGTAGATAAATACAGATAGGTAGGTAAGTAGATAGATGGATAGAGATAGGTAGGTAGGTAGATTGATAGATACAGATAGGTAGGTAGGTAGATTGATAGATACAGATAGGTAGGTAGGTAGGTAGGTAGATATAGATAGGTAGGTAGGTAGGTAGATAAATACAGATAGGTAGGTAGGTAGGTAGATAGATAGATAGATAGATAGATAGATAGATAGTGATAGGTATGTAGGTAGATTGATAGATACAGATAGGTAGGTAGGTAGATAGATAGAAAGAGATAGGTAGGTAGGTAGGTAGATAGATACAGATAGGTAGGTAGGTAGATAGATAGAGATAGGTAGGTAAGTAAGTAGATAGATAGATAGATAGAGATAGGTAGGTAGGTAGGTAGATAGATAGAGATAGGTAGGTAGGTCGATAGATAGATACAGATAGTAGGTAGGTAGATAGATAGATACAGATAGGTAGGTAGGTAGATAGATAAATACAGATAGGTAGGTAGGTAGATAGATAGATAGAGATAGGTAGGTAGGTAGATTGATAGATACAGATAGGTAAGTAGGTAGGTAGATAGATAAAGATAGGTAGGTAGGTAGATAGATAGATAGAGATAGGTAGGTAGGTAGATAGATAGATAGAGATAGGTAGGTAGGTAGATAGATAAATACAGATAGGTAGGTAGGTAGGTAGATAGATAGATAGATAGATAGATAGATAGATAGATAGATAGATAGATAGATAGATAGATAGATAGAGATAGGTAGGTAGGTAGATTGATAGATACAGATAGGTAGATAGGTAGATTGATAGATACAGATAGGTAGGTAGGTAGATAGACAGATACAGATAGGTAGGTAGGTAGATAGATGGATAGAGATAGGTAGGTAGGTAGATAGATAAATACAGATAGGTAGGTATGTAGGTAGATAGATAGAGATAGGTACGTAGGTAGATAGATAGATAGAGATAGGTAGGTAGGTAAATTGATAGATACAGATATGTAGGTAGGTAGATAGATAGATACAGATAGGTAGGTAGGTAGATAGATAAATACAGATAGGTAGGTAGGTAGATAGATAGATAGAGATAGGTAGGTATGTAGATTGATAGATACAGATAGGTAGGTAGGTAGATTCATAGATACAGATAGTTAGGTAGGTAGATTGATAGATTCAGATAGGTAGGTAGGTAGGTAGATAGATACAGATAGGTAGGTAGGTAGATTGATAGATACAGATAGGTAGGTAGGTAGATAGATAGATACAGATAGGTAGGTAGGTAGATAGATAGATACAGATAGGTAGGTAGGTAGGTAGATAAATACAGATAGTTAGGTAGGTAGATTGATAGATACAGATAGGTAGGTAGGTAGATAGATAGAGATAGGTAGGTAAGTAGGTAGATAGATAGATAGAGATAGGTAGGTAGGTAGGTAGATTGATAGATTCAGATAGGTATGTAGGTAGGTAGATAGACACAGATAGGTAGGTAGGTAGATTGATAGATACAGATAGGTAGGTAGGTAGATAGATAAATACAGATAGGTAGGTAGGTAGACAGATAGATAGAGATTGGTAGGTAGGTAGATTGATAGATACAGATAGGTATGTAGGTAGATTGATAGATACAGATAGGTAAGTAGGTAGGTAGATAGATAAAGATAGGTAGGTAGGTAGATAGCTAGATAGAGATAGGTAGGTAGGTAGATAGATAGATAGAGATAGGTAGGTAGGTAGATAGATAAATACAGATAGGTAGGTAGGTAGGTAGATAGATAGAGATAGGTAGGTAGGTAGATAGATAGATAGATAGATAGATAGATAGATAGATAGATAGATAGATAGATAGATAGATAGATAGATAGATAGATAGATAGAGATAGGTAGGTAGGTAGATTGATAGATACAGATAGGTAGGTAGGTAGATTGATAGATACAGATAGGTAGGTAGGTAGATAGACAGATACAGATAGGTAGGTAGGTAGATAGATGGATAGAGATAGGTAGGTAGGTAGATAAATACAGATAGGTAGGTAGGTAGATAGATAGATAGAGATAGGTAGGTAGGTAGATAGATAGATAGATAGAGATAGGTAGGTAGGTAAATTGATAGATACAGATAGGTAGGTAGGTAGGTAGATAGATAAATACAGATAGGTAGGTAGGTAGATAGATAGATAGAGATAGGTAGGTATGTAGATTGATAGATACAGATAGGTAGGTAGGTAGATTGATAGATACAGATAGGTAGGTAGGTAGATTGATAGATTCAGATAGGTAGGTAGGTAGGCAGATAGATACAGATAGGTAGGTAGGTAGATTGATAGATACAGATAGGTAGGTAGGTAGATAGATAGATAGATACAGATAGGTAGGTAGGTAGATAGATAGATACAGATAGGTAGGTAGGTAGGTAGATAAATACAGATAGTTAGGTAGGTAGATAGATAGATAGAGATAGGTAGGTAGGTAGATTGATAGATACAGATAGGTAGGTAGGTAGATTGATAGATACAGATAGGTAGGTAGATAGATAGAGATAGATAGGTAAGTAGATTGATAGAGACAGATAGGTAGGTAGATAGATAGATAGAGATAGGTAGGTAGCTAGATAGATAAATACAGATAGGTAGGTAGGTAGATAGATAGAGATAGGTAGGTAGGTAGATAGATAGATACAGATAGGTAGGTAGGTAGATAGATAGATACAGATAGGTAGGTAGGTAGATAGATAAATACAGATAGGTAGGTAGGTAGATAGATAGATAGAGAAAGGTAGGTATGTAGATTGATAGATACAGATAGGTAGGTAGGTAGATTGATAGATACAGATAGGTAGGTAGGTAGATTGATAGATACAGATAGGTAGGTAGGTAGGTAGGTAGATAGATACAGATAGGTAGGTAGGTAGATTGATAGATAAAGATAGGTAGGTAGGTAGATAGATAGATAGATAGATAGAGATAGGTAGGTAGGTAGGTAGGTAGGTAGATAGATACAGATAGGTAGGTAGGTAGATAGATAGATAGAGATAGGTAGGTAAGTAGGTAGATAGATAGATAGAGATAGGTAGGTAGGTAGATAGATAGATAGATAGATAGATAGATAGATAGATAGATAGATAGATAGATAGATAGAGATAGGTAGGTAGGTAGGTAGATAGATAGAGATAGGTAGGTAGGTAGATAGATAGATACAGATATGTAGGTAGGTAGATAGATAGATAGAGATAGGTAGGTAGGTAGGTAGATAGATAGAGATAGGTAGGTAGGTCGATAGTTAGATACAGATAGGTAGGTAGGTAGATTGATAGATACAGATAGGTAGGTAGGTAGATAGATAAATACAGATAGGTAGGTAGGTAGTCAGATAGATAGAGATAGGTAGGTATGTAGATTGATAGATACAGATAGGTAGGTAGGTAGATTGATAGATACAGATAGGTAGGAAGGTAGATTGATAGATACAGATAGGTAGGTAGGTAGATAGATAGATACAGATAGGTAGGTAGGTAGATAGATAGATAGAGATAGGTAGGTAGGTAGATAGATAAATACAGATAGGTAGGTAGGTAGATAGAGATAGGTAGGTAGGTAGATAGATAGATAGAGATAGGTAGGTAGGTAGATTGATAGATACAGATAGGTAGGTAGGTAGATAGATAGATACAGATAGGTAGCTAGGTAGATAGATAAATACAGATAGGTAGGTATGTAGATAGATAGAGAGATAGGTAGGTAGGTAGATTGATAGATACAGATAGGTAGGTAGGTAGATAGATAGATAGATAGATAGAGATAGGTAGGTAGGTAGATAGATAAATACAGATAGGTAGATAGATAAATACAGATAGGTAGGTAGGTAGATAGATAGATAGAGATAGGTAGGTAGGTAGATTGATAGATAAAGATAGGTAGGTAGGTAGATTGAATGATACAGATAGGTAGGTAGGTAGGTAGATACAGATAGGTAGGTAAGTAGATTGATAGATACAGATAGGTAGGTAGGTAGATAGATAGATACAGATAGGTAGGTAGGTAGGTAGATAAATACAGATAGGTAGGTAGGTAGATAGATAGATAGATATAGGTAGGTAGGTAGATTGATAGATACAGATAGGTAGGTAGGTAGATTGATAGATACAGATAGGTAGGTATGTAGGTAGGTAGATAGATACAGATAAGTAGGTAAGTAGATAGATAGATAGAGATAGATAGGTAAGTAGATTGATAGAGACAGATAGGTAGGTAGGTAGATAGATAAATAGAGATAGGTAGGTAGGTAGATTGATAGATACAGATAGGTAGGTAGGTAGATTGATAGATACAGATAGGTAGGTAGGTAGGTGGATAGATACAGATAGGTAGGTAGGTAGATTGATAGATACAGATAGGTAGGTAGGTAGATAGACAGATACAGATAGGTATGTAGGTAGATAGATAGATAGAGATAGTTAGGTAGCTAGATAGATAAATACAGATAGGTAGGTAGGTAGTTAGATAGAGATAGGTAGGTAGGTAGATAGATAGAGATAGGTAGGTAGGTAGATTGATAGATACAGATAGGTAGGTAGGTAGATAGATAAATACAGATAGGTAGGTAGGTAGATAGATAGATAGAGATAGGTAGGTATGTAGATTGATAGATACAGATAGGTAGGTAAGTAGATAGATAAATACAGATAGGTAGGTAGGTAGATAGATAGATAGAAATAGGTAGGTATGTAGATTGATAGATACAGATAGGTAGGTAGGTAGATTGATAGATACAGATAGGTAGGTAGGTAGGTAGATAGATACAGATAGGTAGGTAGGTAGATTGATAGATACAGATAGGTAGGTAGGTAGATAGATTGATACAGATAGGTAGGTAGGTAGATAGATAGATAGAGATAGGTAGGTAGGTAGATAGATAAATACAGATAGGTAGGTAGGTAGGTAGATAGATAGAGATAGGTAGGTAGGTAGATAGATAGATAGAGATAGGTAGGTAGGTAGATTGATAGATACAGATAGGTAGGTAGGTAGATAGATAGATACAGATAGGTAGGTAGGTAGATTGATAGATACAGATAGGTAGGTAGGTAGGTAGGTAGATAAATACAGATAGGTAGGTAGGTAGATAGATAGATACAGATAGGTAGGTAAGTAGATAGATAGATAGAGATAGATAGGTAAATAGATTGATAGAGACAGATAGGTAGGTAGGTAGATAGAGAGATAGAGATAGGTCGGTAGCTAGATAGATAAATAGAGATAGGTAGGTAGGTAGGTAGATAGATAGAGATAGGTAGGTATGTAGATTGATAGATACAGATAGGTAGGTAGGTAGATTGATAGATACAGATAGGTAGGTAGGTAAGTAGATTGATAGATACAGATAGGTAGGTAGGTAGGTAGGTAGATAGATACAGATAGGTAGGTAGGTAGATTGATAGATACAGATAGGTAGGTAGGTAGATAGATAGATACAGATAGGTAGGTAGGTAGGTAGGTAGATAAATACAGATAGGTAGGTAGGTAGATAGATAGATAGAGATAGGTAGGTAGGTAGATTGATAGATACAGATAGGTAGGTAGATTGATAGATACAGATAGGTAGGTAGGTAGGTAGATAGATACAGATAGGTAGGTAAGTAGATAGATAAATAGAGATAGAAAGGTAAGTAGATTGATAGAGACAGATAGGTAGGTAAGTAGATAGATAGATAGAGATAGGTAGGTAGGTCGATTGATAGATACAGATAGGTAGGTAGGTAGGTAGATAGATAGAGATAGGTAGGTAGGTAGGTAGATAGATACAGATAGGTAGGTAGGTAGGTAGGTAGGTAGATAGATAGAGATAGGTAGGTAGGTAGATAGATAGATACAGATATGTAGGTAGGTAGATAGATAGATACAGATAGGTAGGTAGGTAGATAGATAAATACAGATAGGTAGGTAGGTAGGTAGATAGATAGAGATAGGTAGGTAGGTAGATTGATAGATACAGATAGGTAGGTAGGTAGATTCATAGATACAGATAGGTAGATAGGTAGGTAGATAGATACAGATAGGTAGGTAGGTAGATTGATAGATACAGATAGGTAGGTAGGTAGATAGATGGATACAGGTAGGTAGGTAGGTAGGTAGATAAATACAGATAGGTAGGTAGGTAGGTAGATAGAGATAGGTAGGTAGGTAGATAGATAGATAGAGATAGGTAGGTAGGTAGATTGATAGATACAGATAGGTAGGTAGGTAGATTGATAGATACAGATAAGTAGGTAGGTAGATAGACAGATACAGATAGGTAGGTAGGTAGATAGATAGATACAGATAGGTAGTTAGGTAGATAGATGGATACAGATAGGTAGGTAGGTAGATAGATAAATACAGATAGGTAGGTATGTAGGTAGATAGATAGAGATAGGTAGGTAGGTAGATTGATAGATACAGATAGGTAGGTAGGTAGATAGATAGATACAGATAGGTAGGTAGGTAGATAGATAGATACAGATAGGTAGGTAGGTAGATAGATGGATACAGATAGGTAGGTAGGTAGATAGATAGATACAGATAGGTAGGTAGGTAGGTAGGTAGGTAGATACAGATAGGTAGGTAAGTAGATAGATAGATAGATAGATAGATAGATAGATAGATAGATAGATAGATAGATAGATAGATAGATAGATAGATAGATAGATAGATAGATAGATAGATAGAGATAGATAGGTAAGTAGATTGATAGATAAAGATAGGTAGGTAGGTAGATAGATAGATAGAGATAGGTAGGTAGCTAGATAGATAAATACAGATAGGTAGGTAGGTAGGTAGATAGATAGAGATAGGTAGGTAGGTAGATAGATAGATAGAGATAGGTAGGTAGGTAGATTGATACATACAGATAGGTAGGTAGGTAGATAGATAGATACAGATAGGTAGGTAGGTAGATAGATAAATACAGATAGTTAGGTAGGTAGATAGATAGATAGAGATATGTATTTATGTAGATTGATAGATACAGATAGGTAGGTAGGTAGATTGATAGATACAGATAGGTAGGTAGGTAGATAAATACAGATAGGTAGGTAGGTAGATAGATAGATAGATAGAGATAGGTAGGTAGGTAGATTGATAGATACAGATAGGTAGGTAGGTAGATTGATAGATACAGATAGGTAGGTAGGTATGTAGATAGATACAGATAGGTAGGTAAGTAGATAGATAGATAGAGATAGATAGGTAAGTAGATTGATAGAGACAGATAGGTAGGTAGGTAGGTAGGTAGGTAGATAGATAGATAGAGATAGGTAGGTAGGTAGATAGATAAATACAGATAGGTAGGTAGGTAGGTAGATAGATAGAGATAGGTAGGTAGGTAGATAGATAGATAGATAGATAGATAGATAGATAGATAGATAGATAGATAGATAGATAGATAGATAGATAGATAGATAGATAGATAGATAGAGATAGGTAGGTAGGTAGATTGATAGATACAGATAGGTAGGTAGGTAGATTGAATGATACAGATAGGTAGGTAGGTAGGTGGGTAGATACAGATAGGTAGGTAAGTAGATTGATAGATACAGATAGGTAGGTAGGTAGATAGATAGATACAGATAGGTAGGTAGGTAGGTAGATAAATACAGATAGGTAGGTAGGTAGATAGATAGATAGATAGATATAGGTAGGTAGGTAGATTGATAGATACAGATAGGTAGGTAGATAGATAGATAGATACAGATAGGTAGGTAGGTAGATAGATAAATACAGATAGGTAGGTAGGTAGATAGATAGATAGAGATAGGTAGGTATGTAGATTGATAGATACAGATAGGTAGGTAGGTAGATTGATAGATACAGATAGGTAGGTAGGTAGATTGATAGATACAGATAGGTAGGTAGGTAGCTATATAGATACAGATAGGTAGGTAGGTAGATTGATAGATACAGATAGGTAGGTAGGTAGATAGATAGATAGAGATAGGTAGGTAGGTAGGTAGGTAGATAAATACAGATAAGTAGGTTGATAGATAGATAGATAGATAGATAGATAGATAGATAGATAGATAGATAGATAGATAGATAGATAGATAGATAGATAGATAGATAGATAGATAGGTAGGTAGGTAGATTGATAGATACAGATAGGTAGGTAGGTAGGTAGATAGATAGAGATAGGTAGGTAGGTAGGTAGATAGATACAGATAGGTAGGTAGGTTGGTAGGTAGGTAGGTAGATAGATAGAGATAGGTAGGTAGGTAGATAGATAGATACAGATATGTAGGTAGGTAGATAGATAGATACAGATAGGTAGGTAGGTAGATAGATAAATACAGATAGGTAGGTAGGTAGGTAGATAGATAGAGATAGGTAGGTAGGTAGATTGATAGATACAGATAGGTAGGTAGGTAGATTCATAGATACAGATAGGTAGATAGGTAGGTAGATAGATACAGATAGGTAGGTAGGTAGATTGATAGATACAGATAGGTAGGTAGGTAGATTGATAGATACAGATAGGTAGGTAGGTAGGTAGATAGATACAGATAGGTAGGTAGGTAGATTGATAGATACAGATAGGTAGGTAGGTAGATTGATAGATACAGATAGGTAGGTAGGTAGGTAGGTAGGTAGATAAATACAGATAGGTAGGTAGGTAGATAGATAGATAGAGATAGGTAGGTAGGTAGATTGATAGATACAGATAGGTAGGTAGGTAGATTGATAGATACAGATAGGTAGGTAGGTAGGTAGATAGATACAGATAGGTAGGTAAGTAGATAGATAAATAGAGATAGAAAGGTAAGTAGATTGATAGAGACAGATAGGTAGGTAAGTAGATAGATAGATAGAGATAGGTAGGTAGCTAGATAGATAAATACAGATAGGTAGGTAGGTAGGTAGATAGATAGAGATAGGTAGGTAGGTAGATAGATAGATAGAGATAGGTAGGTAGGTAGATTGATAGATACAGATAGGTAGGTAGATAGATAGATAGATACAGATATGTAGGTAGGTAGATAGATAAATACAGATAGGTAGGTAGGTAGATAGATAGATAGAGATAGGTAGGTATGTAGATTGATAGATACAGATAGGTAGGTAGGTAGATTGATAGATACAGATAGGTAGGTAGGTAGATTGATAGATACAGATAGGTAGGTAGGTAGCTATATAGATACAGATAGGTAGGTAGGTAGATTGATAGATACAGATAGGTAGGTAGGTAGATAGATAGATACAGATAGGTAGGTAGGTAGGTAGGTAGATAAATACAGATAAGTAGGTAGGTAGGTAGGTAGATAGATAGATAGATAGATAGATAGATAGATAGATAGATAGATAGATAGATAGATAGATAGATAGATAGATAGGTAGGTAGGTAGATTGATAGATACAGATAGGTAGGTAGGTAGGTAGGTAGATAGATAGAGATAGGTAGGTAGATAGGTAGGTAGGTAGATAGATAGAGATAGGTAGGTAGGTAGATAGATAGATACAGATATGTAGGTAGGTAGATAGATAGATACAGATAGGTAGGTAGGTAGATAGATAAATACAGATAGGTAGGTAGGTTGGTAGATAGATAGAGATAGGTAGGTAGGTAGATTGATAGATACAGATAGGTAGGTAGGTACATTCATAGATACAGATAGGTAGGTAGGTAGATTGATAGATACAGATAGGTAGGTAGGTAGGTAGATAGATAGAGATAGGTAGGTAGGTAGGTAGATAGATACAGATAGGTAGGTAGGTAGGTAGGTAGATAGATAGAGATAGGTAGGTAGGTAGATAGATAGATACAGATATGTAGGTAGGTAGATAGATAGATACAGATAGGTAGGTAGGTAGATAGATAAATACAGATAGGTAGGTAGGTAGGTAGATAGATAGAGATAGGTAGGTAGGTAGATTGATAGATACAGATAGGTAGGTAGGTAGATTCATAGATACAGATAGGTAGATAGGTAGGTAGATAGATACAGATAGGTAGGTAGGTAGATTGATAGATACAGATAGGTAGGTAGGTAGATTGATAGATACAGATAGGTAGGTAGGTAGGTAGATAGATACAGATAGGTAGGTAGGTAGATTGATAGATACAGATAGGTAGGTAGGTAGATTGATAGATACAGATAGGTAGGTAGGTAGGTAGGTAGGTAGGTTGATAAATACAGATAGGTAGGTAGGTAGATAGATAGATAGAGATAGGTAGGTAGGTAGATTGATAGATACAGATAGGTAGGTAGGTAGATTGATAGATACAGATAGGTAGGTAGGTAGGTAGGTAGATAGATACAGATAGGTAGGTAAGTAGATAGATAAATAGAGATAGAAAGGTAAGTAGATTGATAGAGACAGATAGGTAGGTAAGTAGATAGATAGATAGAGATAGGTAGGTAGCTAGATAGATAAATACAGATAGGTAGGTAGGTAGGTAGATAGATAGAGATAGGTAGGTAGGTAGATAGATAGATAGAGATAGGTAGGTAGGTAGATTGATAGATACAGATAGGTAGGTAGGTAGATTGATAGATACAGATAGGTAGGTAGATTGATAGATACAGATAGGTAGGTAGGTAGGTAGATAGATACAGATAGGTAGGTAGGTAGATTGATAGATACAGATAGGTAGGTAGGTAGATTGATAGATACAGATAGGTAGGTAGGTAGGTAGGTAGGTAGGTTGATAAATACAGATAGGTAGGTAGGTAGATAGATAGATAGAGATAGGTAGGTAGGTAGATTGATAGATACAGATAGGTAGGTAGGTAGATTGATAGATACAGATAGGTAGGTAGGTAGGTAGGTAGATAGATACAGATAGGTAGGTAAGTAGATAGATAAATAGAGATAGAAAGGTAAGTAGATTGATAGAGACAGATAGGTAGGTAAGTAGATAGATAGATAGAGATAGGTAGGTAGCTAGATAGATAAATACAGATAGGTAGGTAGGTAGATAGATAGATAGATAGATAGATAGATAGATAGATAGATAGATAGATAGATAGATAGATAGATAGATAGATAGATAGATAGATAGAGGTAGGTAGGTAGGTAGATAGATACAGATAGGTAGGTAGGTAGATAGATAAATACAGATAGGTAGGTAGGTAGATAGATAGATAGAGATAGGTAGGTATGTAGATTGATAGATACAGATAGGTAGGTAGGTAGATTGATAGATACAGATAGGTAGGTAGGTAGATTGATAGATACAGATAGGTAGGTAGGTAGCTATATAGATACAGATAGGTAGGTAGGTAGATTGATAGATACAGATAGGTAGGTAGGTAGATAGATAGATACAGATAGGTAGGTAGGTAGGTAGGTAGATAAATACAGATAAGTAAATAGGTAGGTAGGTAGGTAGATAGATAGATAGATAGATAGATAGATAGATAGATAGATAGATAGATAGATAGATAGATAGATAGATAGGTAGGTAGGTAGATTGATAGATACAGATAGGTAGGTAGGTAGGTAGGTAGATAGATAGAGATAGGTAGTTAGGTAGGTAGATAGATACAGATAGGTAGGTAGATAGGTAGGTAGGTAGATAGATAGAGATAGGTAGGTAGGTAGATAGATAGATACAGATATGTAGGTAGGTAGATAGATAGATACAGATAGGTAGGTAGGTAGATAGATAAATACAGATAGGTAGGTAGGTAGGTAGATAGATAGAGATAGGTAGGTAGGTAGATTGATAGATACAGATAGGTAGGTAGGTACATTCATAGATACAGATAGGTAGATAGGTAGGTAGATAGATACAGATAGGTAGGTAGGTAGATTGATAGATACAGATAGGTAGGTAGGTAGATTGATAGATACAGATAGGTAGGTAGGTATGTAGATAGATACAGATAGGTAGGTAAGTAGATAGATAGATAGAGATAGATAGGTAAGTAGATTGATAGAGACAGATAGGTAGGTAGGTAGGTAGGTAGGTAGGTAGGTAGGTAGGTAGGTAGATAGATAGAGATAGGTAGGTAGGTAGATAGATAAATACAGATAGGTAGGTAGGTAGGTAGATAGATAGAGATAGGTAGGTAGGTAGGTAGATAGATAGATAGATAGATAGATAGATAGATAGATAGATAGATAGATAGATAGATAGATAGATAGATAGATAGATAGATAGATAGATAGATAGATAGATAGATAGATAGATAGAGATAGGTAGGTAGGTAGATTGATAGATACAGATAGGTAGGTAGGTAGATTGATAGATACAGATAGGTAGGTAGGTAGATAGACAGATACAGATAGGTAGGTAGGTAGATAGATGGATAGAGATAGGTAGGTAGGTAGATAAATACAGATAGGTAGGTAGGTAGATAGATAGATAGAGATAGGTAGGTAGGTAGATAGATAGATAGATAGAGATAGGTAGGTAGGTAAATTGATAGATACAGATAGGTAGGTAGGTAGATAGATAGATACAGATAGATAGGTAGGTAGATAGATAAATACAGATAGGTAGGTAGGTAGATAGATAGATAGAGATAGGTAGGTATGTAGATTGATAGATACAGATAGGTAGGTAGGTAGATTGATAGATACAGATAGGTAGGTAGGTAGATTGATAGATACAGATAGGTAGGTAGGTAGATTGATAGATACAGATAGGTAGGTAGGTAGATTGATAGATACAGATAGGTAGGTAGGTAGATAGATAGATACAGATAGGTAGGTAGGTAGGTAGATAAATACAGATAGTTAGGTAGGTAGATAGATAGATAGAGATAGGTAGGTAGGTAGATTGATAGATACAGATAGGTAGGTAGGTAGATTGATAGATACAGATAGGTAGGTAGATAGATAGAGATAGATAGGTAAGTAGATTGATAGAGACAGATAGGTAGGTAGATAGATAGATAGATAGAGATAGGTAGGTAGCTAGATAGATAAATACAGATAGGTAGGTAGGTAGATAGATAGAGATAGGTAGGTAGGTAGATAGATAGATACAGATAGGTAGGTAGGTAGATAGATAGATACAGATAGGTAGGTAGGTAGATAGATAAATACAGATAGGTAGGTAGGTAGATAGATAGATAGAGAAAGGTAGGTATGTAGATTGATAGATACAGATAGGTAGGTAGGTAGATTGATAGATACAGATAGGTAGGTAGGTAGATTGATAGATACAGATAGGTAGGTAGGTAGGTAGATAGATACAGATAGGTAGGTAGGTAGATTGATAGATAAAGATAGGTAGGTAGGTAGGTAGATAGATAGATAGATAGATAGATAGATAGATAGATAGATAGATAGATAGATAGATAGATAGATAGATAGATAGATAGATAGATAGATAGAGGTAGGTAGGTAGGTAGGTAGGTAGATAGATACAGATAGGTAGGTAGGTAGATAGATAGATAGAGATAGGTAGGTAAGTAGGTAGATAGATAGATAGAGATAGGTAGGTAGGTAGATAGATAGATAGATAGATAGATAGATAGATAGATAGATAGATAGATAGATAGATAGATAGATAGATAGATAGATAGATAGAGATAGGTAGGTAGGTAGGTAGGTACATAGATAGAGATAGGTAGGTAGGTAGATAGATAGATACAGATATGTAGCTAGGTAGATAGATAGATAGAGATAGGTAGGTAGGTAGGTAGATAGATAGAGATAGGTAGGTAGGTCGATAGTTAGATACAGATAGGTAGGTAGGTAGATTGATAGATACAGATAGGTAGGTAGGTAGATAGATAAATACAGATAGGTAGGTAGATAGATAGATAGAGATAGGTAGGTATGTAGATTGATAGATACAGATAGGTAGGTAGGTAGATTGATAGATACAGATAGGTAGGTAGGTAGGTAGGTAGATAGATACAGATAGGTAGGAAGGTAGATTGATAGATACAGATAGGTAGGTAGGTAGATAGATAGATACAGATAGGTAGGTAGATAGATAGATAGAGATAGGTAGGTAGGTAGATAGATAAATACAGATAGGTAGGTAGGTAGATAGATAGAGATAGGTAGGTAGGTAGATAGATAGATAGAGATAGGTAGGTAGTTAGATTGATAGATACAGATAGGTAGGTAGGTAGATTGAATGATACAGATAGGTAGGTAGGTAGGTAGGTAGATACAGATAGGTAGGTAAGTAGATTGATAGATACAGATAGGTAGGTAGGTAGATAGATAGATACAGATAGGTAGGTAGGTAGGTAGATAAATACAGATAGGTAGGTAGGTAGATAGATAGATAGATAGATATAGGTAGGTAGGTAGATTGATAGATACAGATAGGTAGGTAGGTAGATTGATAGATAGAGATAGGTAGGTAGGTAGGTAGATAGATACAGATAAGTAGGTAAGTAGATAGATAGATAGAGATAGATAGGTAAGTAGATTGATAGAGACAGATAGGTATGTAGGTAGATAGATAAATAGAGATAGGTAGGTAGGTAGATTGATAGATACAGATAGGTAGGTAGGTAGATTGATAGATACAGATAGGTAGGTAGGTAGGTGGATAGATACAGATAGGTAGGTAGGTAGATTGATAGATACAGATAGGTAGGTAGGTAGATAGACAGATACAGATAGGTATGTAGGTAGATAGATAGATAGAGATAGTTAGGTAGCTAGATAGATAAATACAGATAGGTAGGTAGGTAGGTAGTTAGATCGAGATAGGTAGGTAGGTAGATAGATAGAGATAGGTAGGTAGGTAGATTGATAGATACAGATAGGTAGGTAGGTAGGTAGATAGATAAATACAGATAGGTAGGTAGGTAGATAGATAGATAGAGATAGGTAGGTATGTAGATTGATAGATACAGATAGGTAGGTAGGTAGATAGATAAATACAGATAGGTAGGTAGGTAGATAGATAGATAGAAATAGGTAGGTATGTAGATTGATAGATACAGATAGGTAGGTAGGTAGATTGATAGATACAGATAGGTAGGTAGGTAGGTAGATAGATACAGATAGGTAGGTAGGTAGATTGATAGATACAGATAGGTAGGTAGGTAGATAGATTGATACAGATAGGTAGGTAGGTAGATAGATAGATAGAGATAGGTAGGTAGGTAGATAGATAAATACAGATAGGTAGGTAGGTAGGTAGATAGATAGAGATAGGTAGGTAGGTAGATAGATAGATAGAGATAGGTAGGTAGGTAGATTGATAGATACAGATAGGTAGGTAGGTAGATAGATAGATACAGATAGGTAGGTAGGTAGATTGATGGATACAGATAGGTAGGTAGGTAGATAGATGGATACAGATAGGTAGGTAGGTAGGTAGGTAGATAAATACAGATAGGTAGGTAGGTAGGTAGATAGATAGAGATAGGTAGGTAGGTAGATAGATAGATAGAGATAGGTAGGTAGGTAGATTGATAGATACAGATAGGTAGGTAGGTAGGTAGATAGATAGATACAGATAGGTAGGTAGGTAGATTGATAGATACAGATAGGTAGGTAGGTAGATAGATGGATACAGATAGGTAGGTAGGTAGGTAGGTAGATAAATACAGATAGGTAGGTAGGTAGATAGATAGATACAGATAGGTAGGTAAGTAGATAGATAGATAGAGATAGATAGGTAAATAGATTGATAGATACAGATAGGTAGGTAGGTATGTAGATTGATAGATACAGATAGGTAGGTAGGTAGATTGATAGATACAGATAGGTAGGTAGGTAAGAAGATTGATAGATACAGATAGGTAGGTAGGTAGGTAGATAGATACAGATAGGTAGGTAGGTAGATTGATAGATACAGATAGGTAGGTAAGTAGATAGATAGATACAGATAGGTAGGTAGGTAGGTAGGTAGATAAATACAGATAGGTAGGTAGGTAGATAGATAGATAGAGATAGGTAGGTAGGTAGATTGATAGATACAGATAGGTAGGTAAGTAGATAGATAAATAGAGATAGAAAGGTAAGTAGATTGATAGAGACAGATAGGTAGGTAAGTAGATAGATAGATAGAGATAGGTAGGTAGCTAGATAGATAAATACAGATAGGTAGGTAGGTAGGTAGATAGATAGAGATAGGTAGGTAAGTAGATAGATAGATAGAGATAGGTAGGTAGGTAGATTGATAGATACAGATAGGTAGGTAGATAGATAGATAGATACAGATAGGTAGGTAGGTAGATAGATAAATACAGATAGGTAGGTAGGTAGATAGATAGATAGATAGAGATAGGTAGGTATGTAGATTGATAGATACAGATAGGTAGGTAGGTAGATTGAGAGATACAGATAGGTAGGTAGGTAGATTGATAGATACAGATAGGTAGGTAGGTAGCTATATAGATACAGATAGGTAGGTAGGTAGATTGATAGATACAGATAGGTAGGTAGGTAGATAGATAGATACAGATAGGTAGGTAGGTAGGTAGGTAGGTAGGTAGATAAATACAGATAGGTAGGTAGGTAGATAGATAGATAGATAGATAGATAGATAGATAGATAGATAGATAGATAGATAGATAGATAGATAGATAGATAGATAGATAGGTAGGTAGGTAGGTAGATTGATAGATACAGATAGGTAGGTAGGTAGGTAGATAGATAGAGATAGGTAGGTAGGTAGGTAGATAGATAGATACAGATAGGTAGGTAGGTAGGTAGGTAGATAGATAGAGATAGGTAGGTAGGTAGATAGATAGATACAGATATGTAGGTAGGTAGATAGATAGATACAGATAGGTAGGTAGGTAGATAGATAAATACAGATAGGTAGGTAGGTAGGTAGATAGATAGAGATAGGTAGGTAGGTAGATTGATAGATACAGATAGGTAGGTAGGTAGATAGATAAATATAGATAGGTAGGTAGGTAGATAGATAGATAGAGATATGTAGGTATGTAGATTGATAGATACAGATAGGTAGGTATGTAGATTGATAGATACAGATAGGTAGGTAGGTAGGTAAATACAGATAGGTAGGTAGGTAGATAGATAGATAGAGATAGGTAGGTAGGTAGATTGATAGATACAGATAGGTAGGTAGGTAGATTGATAGATACAGATAGGTAGGTAGGTAGGTAGATAGATACAGATAGGTAGGTAAGTAGATAGATAGATAGAGATAGATAGGTAAGTAGATTGATAGAGACAGATAGGTAGGTAGGTAGATAGATAGATAGAGATAGGTAGGTAGATTGATAGATACAGATAGGTAGGTAGGTAGATAGATAGAGATAGGTAGGTAGGTAGATAGATAAATACAGATAGGTAGGTAGGTAGATTGATAGAAACAGATAGATAGGAAGGTAGATAGATAGATACAGATAGGTAGGTAGGTAGATAGATAAATACAGATAGGTAGGTAGGTAGATAGATAGATAGAGATAGGTAGGTATGTAGATTGATAGATACAGATAGGTAGGTAGGTAGATTGATAGATACAGATAGGTAGGTAGGTAGATTGATAGATACAGATAGGTAGGTAGGTAGATAGATACAGATAGGTAGGTAGATTGATAGATACAGATAGGTAGGTAGGTAGATAGATAGATACAGATAGGTAGGTAGGTAGGTAGATAAATACAGATAGGTAGGTAGGTAGATAGATAGAGATAGGTAGGTAGGTAGATTGATAGATACAGATAGGTAGGTAGGTAGATTGATAGATACAGATAGGTAGGTAGGTAGGTAGGTAGATAGATACAGATAGGTAGGTAAGTAGATAGATAGATAGAGATAGATAGGTAAGTAGATTGATAGAGACAGATAGGTAGGTAGGTAGATAGATAGATAGAGATAGGTAGGTAGGTAGATTGATAGATACAGATAGGTAGGTAGGTAGATAGATAGATACAGATAGGTAGGTAGGTAGATAGATAAATATAGATAGGTAGGTAGGTAGATAGATAGATAGAGATATGTAGGTATGTAGATTGATAGATACAGATAGGTAGGTAGGTAGATTGATAGATACAGATAGGTAGGTAGGTAGGTAAATACAGATAGGTAGGTAGGTAGATAGATAGATAGAGATAGGTAGGTAGGTAGATTGATACAGATAGGTAGGTAGGTAGATTGATAGATACAGATAGGTAGGTAGGTAGGTAGATAGATACAGATAGGTAGGTAAGTAGATAGATAGATAGAGATAGATAGGTAAGTAGATTGATAGAGACAGATAGGTAGGTAGGTAGATAGATAGATAGAGATAGGTAGGTAGATTGATAGATACAGATAGGTAGGTAGGTAGATAGATGGATACAGATAGGTAGGTAGGTAGATAGATAAATACAGATAGGTAGGTAGGTAGGTAGATAGAGATAGGTAGGTAGGTAGATAGATAGATAGATAGAGATAGGTAGGTAGGTAGATTGATAGATACAGATAGGTAGGTAGGTAGATTGATAGATACAGATAGGTAGGTAGGTAGGTAGATAGACAGATACAGATAGGTAGGTAGGTAGATAGATAGATAGAGATAGGTAGGTAGGTAGATAGATAAATACAGATAGGTAGGTATGTAGGTAGATAGATAGAGATAGGTAGGTAGGTAGATAGATAGATAGAGATAGGTAGGTAGGTAGATTGATAGATACAGATAGGTAGGTAGGTAGATAGATAGATACAGATAGGTAGGTAGGTAGATAGATAGATACAGATAGGTAGGTAGGTAGATAGATGGATACAGATAGGTAGGTATGTAGGTAGATAAATACAGATAGGTAGGTAGGTAGATAGATAGATAGAGATAGGTAGGTAGGTAGATCGATAGATACAGGTAGGTAGGTAGGTAGATTGATAGATACACATAGGTAGGTAGGTAGGTAGATAGATACAGATAGGTAGGTAGGTAGATTGATAGATACAGATAGGTAGGTAGGTAGATAGATGGATACAGATAGGTAGGTAGGTAGGTAGATAAATACAGATAGGTAGGTAGGTAGATAGATAGATAGAGATAGGTAGGTAGGTAGATTGATAGATACAGATAGGTAGGTAGGTAGATTGATAGATACAGATAGGTAGGTAGGTAGGTAGATACAGATAGGTAGGTAAGTAGATAGATAGATAGAGATAGGTAGGTAGGTAGATTGATAGATACAGATAGGTAGGTAGGTAGATTGATAGATACAGATAGGTAGGTAGGTAGGTAGGTAGATAGATACAGATAGGTAGGTAAGTAGATAGATAGATAGAGATAGATAGGTAAGTAGATTGATAGAGACAGATAGGTAGGTAGGTAGATAGATAGATAGAGATAGGTAGGTAGGTAGATTGATAGATACAGATAGGTAGGTAGGTAGATAGATAGATACAGATAGGTAGGTAGGTAGATAGATAAATATAGATAGGTAGGTAGGTAGATAGATAGATAGAGATATGTAGGTATGTAGATTGATAGATACAGATAGGTAGGTAGGTAGATTGATAGATACAGATAGGTAGGTAGGTAGGTAAATACAGATAGGTAGGTAGGTAGATAGATAGATACAGATAGGTAGGTAGGTAGATTGATAGATACAGATAGGTAGGTAGGTAGATTGATAGATACAGATAGGTAGGTAGGTAGATAGATAGATACAGATAGGTAGGTAGGTAGATAGATAGATACAGATAGGTAGGTAGGTAGATAGATGGATACAGATAGGTAGGTAGGTAGGTAGATAAATACAGATAGGTAGGTAGGTAGATAGATAGATAGAGATAGGTAGGTAGGTAGATCGATAGATACAGGTAGGTAGGTAGGTAGATTGATAGATACACATAGGTAGGTAGGTAGGTAGATAGATACAGATAGGTAGGTAGGTAGATTGATAGATACAGATAGGTAGGTAGGTAGATAGATGGATACAGATAGGTAGGTAGGTAGGTAGATAAATACAGATAGGTAGGTAGGTAGATAGATAGATAGAGATAGGTAGGTAGGTAGATTGATAGATACAGATAGGTAGGTAGGTAGATTGATAGATACAGATAGGTAGGTAGGTAGGTAGATACAGATAGGTAGGTAAGTAGATAGATAGATAGAGATAGATAGGTAAGTAGATTGATAGAGACAGATAGGTAGGTAGGTAGATAGATAGATAGAGATAGGTAGGTAGCTAGATAGATAAATACAGATAGGTAGGTAGGTAGGTAGATAGATAGAGATAGGTAGGTAGGTAGATAGATAGATAGAGATAGGTAGGTAGATAGATACATACAGATAGGTAGGTAGGTAGATAGATAGATACAGATAGGTAGGTAGGTAGATAGATAAATACAGATAGGTAGGTAGGTAGATAGATAGATAGAGATATGTAGGTATGTAGATTGATAGATACAGATAGGTAGGTAGATTGATAGATACAGATAGGTAGGTAGGTAGATTGATAGATACAGATAGGTAGGTAGGTAGATTGATAGATACAGATAGGTAGGTAGGTAGATTGATAGATAGAGATAGGTAGGTAGGTAGATTGATAGATACAGATAGGTAGGTAGGTAGATTGATAGATACAGATAGGTAGGTAGGTAGGTAGATAGATACAGATAGGTAGGTAAGTAGATAGATAGATAGAGATAGATAGGTAAGTAGATTGATAGAGACAGATAGGTAGGTAGGTAGATAGATAGATAGAGATAGGTAGGTAAATAGATAGATAAATACAGATAGGTAGGTAGGTAGGTAGATAGATAGAGATAGGTAGGTATGTAGATTGATAGATAGAGATAGGTAGGTAGATAGATAGATAAATACAGATAGGTAGGTAGGTAGATAGATAGATAGAGATAGGTAGGTATGTAGATTGATAGATAGAGATAGGTAGGTAGATAGATAGATAAATACAGATAGGTAGGTAGGTAGGTAGGTAGATTGATAGATACAGATAGGTAGGTAGGTAGCTAGATAGATACAGATAGGTAGGTAGGTAGATTGATAGATACAGATAGGTAGGTAGGTAGATAGATAGATACAGATAAGTAGGTAGGTAGGTAGATAAATACAGATAGGTAGGTAGGTAGGTAGATAGATAGAGATAGGTAGGTAGGTAGATAGATGGATAGAGATAGGTAGGTAGGTAGATAGATAGATAGAAATAGGTAGGTAGGTAGATTGATAGATACAGATAGGTAGGTAGGTAGATAGATAGATACAGATAGGTAGGTAGGTAGATAGATAGATAGAGATAGGTAGGTAGGTAGATAGATAGATAGAGATAGGTAGGTAGGTAGATTGATAGATACAGAAGGGAAGGTAGGTAGATTGATAGATACAGATAGGTAGGTAGGTAGGTAGATAGATACAGATAGGTGGGTAGATAGATAGATAGATAGAGATAGGTAGGTAGGTAGATTGATAGATACAGATAGGTAGGTAGGTAGATAGATAGATAGAGATAGGTAGATAAGTATTTAGATAGATAGATAGATAGAGATAGGTAGGTAGGTAGATAGATGGATAGATAGATAGAGATAGGTAGGTAGGTAGGTAGATAGATAGAGATAGGTAGGTAGGTAGATAGATAGATACAGATATGTAGGTAGGTAGATAGATGGATACAGATAGGTAGGTAGGTAGGTAGATAAATACAGATAGGTAGGTAGGTAGATAGATAGATAGAGATAGGTAGGTTGGTAGATTGATAGATACAGATAGGTAGGTAGGTAGATTGATAGATACAGATAGGTAGGTAGGTAGGTAGGTAGATAGATACAGATAGGAAGGTAGGTAGATTGATAGATACAGATAGGTAGGTAGGTAGATAGATGGATACAGATAGGTAGGTAGGTAGGTAAATAAATACAGATAGGTAGGTAGGTAGATAGCTAGATAGAGATAGGTAGGTAGGTAGATTGATAGATACAGATAGGTAGGTAGGTAGGTAGGTAGGTAGATACAGATAGGTAGGTAAGTAGATAGATAGATAGATAGACATAGATAGGTAAGTAGATTGATAGATACAGATAGGTAGGTAGGTAGATAGATAGATAGAGATAGGTAGGTAGCTAGATAGATAAATACAGATAGGTAGGTAGGTAGGTAGATAGATAGAGATAGGTAGGTAGGTAGATAGATAGATAGAGATAGGTAGGTAGGTAGATTGATAGATACAGATAGGTAGGTAGGTAGATAGATAGATACAGATAGGTAGGTAGGTAGATAGATAAATACAGATAGGTAGGTAGGTTGATAGATAGATAGATAGATAGAGATAGGTAGGTAGGTAGATTGATAGATACAGATAGGTAGGTAGTTAGATTGATAGATACAGATAGGTAGGTAGGTAGATTGATAGACACAGATAGGTAGGTAGGTAGATTGATAGATACAGATAGGTAGGTAGGTAGATAGATAGATACAGATAGGTAGGTAAGTAGATAGATAGATAGAGATAGATAGGTAAGTAGATTGATAGAGACAGATAGGTAGATAGATAGATAGATAGATAGATAGAGATAGGTAGGTAGCTAGATAGATAAATACAGATAGGTAGGTAGGTAGGTAGATAGATAGATAGAGATAGGTAGGTAGGTAGATAGATAGATAGAGATAGGTAGGTAGGTAGATTGATAGATACAGATAGATAGGTAGGTAGACAGATAGGTAAGTAGATTGATAGAGACAGATAGGTAGATAGATAGATAGATAGATAGATAGAGATAGGTAGGTAGCTAGATAGATAAATACAGATAGGTAGGTAGGTAGGTAGATAGATAGATAAATACAGATAGGTAGGTAGGTAGATAGATAGAGATAGGTAGGTATGTAGATTGATAGATACACATAGGTAGGTAGGTAGGTAGATAGATACAGATAGGTAGGTAGATTGATAGATACAGATAGGTAGGTAGGTAGATAGATAGATACAGATAGGTAGGTAGGTAGGTAGATAAATACAGATAGGTAGGTAGGTAGATAGATAGAGATAGGTAGGTAGGTAGATTGATAGATACAGATAGGTAGGTAGGTAGATTGATAGATACAGATAGGTAGGTAGGTAGGTAGATAGATACAGATAGGTAGGTAAGTAGATAGATAGATAGAGATAGATAGGTAAGTAGATAGATAGAGACAGATAGGTAGGTAGGTAGATAGATAGTTACAGATAGGTAGGTAGCTAGATAGATAAATACAGATAGGTAGGTAGGTAGGTAGGTAGGTAGATAGAGATAGGTAGGTAGGTAGGTAGATAGATAGAGATAGGTAGGTAGGTAGATTGATAGATACAGATAGGTAGGTAGGTAGATCGATAAATACAGATAGGTAGGTAGGTAGATAGATAGATAGAGATAGGTAGGTAGGTAGATTGATAGATACAGATAGGTAGGTAGGTAGATTGATAGATACAGATAGGTAGGTAGGTAGGTAGATAGATACAGATAGGTAGGTAGGTAGATTGATAGATACAGATAGGTAGGTAGGTAGATAGATAGATACAGATAAGTAGGTAGGTAGGTAGATAAATACAGATAGGTAGGTAGGTAGATAGATAGATAGATAGAGATAGGTAGGTAGGTAGATTGATAGATACAGATAGGTAGGTAGGTAGATAGATAGATAGAGATAGGTAGGTAAGTATTTAGATAGATAGATAGAGATAGGTAGGTAGGTAGATAGATGGATAGATAGATAGAGATAGGTAGGTAGGTAGGTAGATAGATAGAGATAGGTAGGTAGGTAGATAGATAGATACAGATATGTAGGTAGGTAGATAGATGGATACAGATAGGTAGGTAGGTAGGTAGATAGATACAGATAGGTAGGTAGGTAGATTTATAGATAGAGATAGGTAGGTAGGTAGATTGATAGATACAGATAGGTAGGTAGGTAGATTGATAGATACAGATAGGTAGGTAGGTAGGTAGATAGATACAGATAGGTAGGTAGGTAGATTGATAGATACAGATAGGTAGGTAGGTAGGTAGATGGATACAGATAGGTAGGTAGGTAGGTAAATAAATACAGATAGGTAGGTAGGTAGATAGCTAGATAGAGATAGGTAGGTAGGTAGATTGATAGATACAGATAGGTAGGTAGGTAGGTAGGTAGATACAGATAGGAAGGTAAGTAGATAGATAGATAGATAGAGATAGGTAGGTAGCTAGATAGATAAATACAGATAGGTAGGTAGGTAGGTAGATAGATAGAGATAGGTAGGTAGGTAGGTAGGTAGATAGATAGATAGAGATAGGTAGGTAGGTAGATTGATAGATACAGATAGGTAGGTAGGTAGATAGATAGATACAGATAGGTAGGTAGGTAGATAGATAAATACAGATAGGTAGGTAGGTAGATAGATAGATAGAGATATGTAGGTATGTAGATTGATAGATACAGATAGGTAGGTAGGTAGATTGATAGATACAGATAGGTAGGTAGGTAGATTGATAGATACAGATAGGTAGGTAGGTAGGTAGATAAATACAGATAGGTAGGTAGGTAGATAGATAGATAGATAGATAGATAGATAGATAGATAGATAGATAGATAGATAGATAGAGATAGGTAGGTAGGTAGATTGATAGATACAGATAGGTAGGTAGGTAGATTGATAGATACAGATAGGTAGGTAGGTAGGTAGATAGATACAGATAGGTAGGTAAGTAGATAGATAGATAGAGATAGATAGGTAAGTAGATTGATAGAGAAAGATAGGTAGCTGGTAGATAGATAGATAGAGATAGGTAGGTAGCTAGATAGATAAATACAGATAGGTAGGTAGGTAGGTAGATAGATAGAGATAGGTAGGTAGGTAGATAGATAGATAGAGATAGGTAGGTAGGTAGATTGATAGATACACATAGATAGGTAGCTAGATAGATAGATACAGATAGGTAGGTAGGTAGATAGATAGATACAGATAGGTAGGTAGGTAGATAGATAGATAGAGATAGGTAGGTAGGTAGATTGATAGATACAGATAGGTAGGTAGGTAGATTGATAGATACAGATAGGTAGGTAGGTAGGTAGGTAGATAGATACAGATGGGTAGGTAGATTGATAGATACAGATAGGTAGGTAGGTAGATAGATAGATACAGATAGGTAGGTATTTAGATAAATACAGATAGGTAGGTAGGTAGATAGATAGTTAGAGATAGGTAGGTAGCTAGATAGATAAATACAGATAGGTAGGTAGGTAGGTAGGTAGATAGAGATAGGTAGGTAGGTAGGTAGATAGATAGAGATAGGTAGGTAGGTAGATTGATAGATACAGATAGGTAGGTAGGTAGATGGATAAATACAGATAGGTAGGTAGGTAGATAGATAGATAGAGATAGGTAGGTAGATAGATTGATAGATACAGATAGGTAGGTAGGTAGATTGATAGATACAGATAGGTAGGTAGGTAGATTGATAGATACAGATAGGTAGGTAGGTAGGTAGATAGATACAGATAGGTAGGTAGGTAGATTGATAGATACAGATAGGTAGGTAGGTAGATAGAGAGATAAAGATAAGTAGGTAGGTAGGTAGATAAATACAGATAGGTAGGTAGGTAGATAGATAGATAGATAGATAGATAGATAGATAGATAGATAGATAGATAGATAGATAGATAGATAGATAGAGATAGGTAGGTAGGTAGATTGATAGATACAGATAGGTAGGTAGGTAGATAGATAGATAGAGATAGGTAGGTAATTATTTAGATAGATAGATAGAGATAGGTAGGTAGGTAGATAGATGAATAGATAGATAGAGATAGGTAGGTAGGTAGGTAGATAGATGGAGATAGGTAGGTAAGTAGATAGATAGATAGAGATAGATAGGTAAGTAGATTGATAGAGACAGATAGGTAGGTAGGTAGATAGATAGATAGAGATAGGTAGGTAGCTAGATAGATAAATACAGATAGGTAGGTAGGTAGGTAGGTAGGTAGGTAGATAGAGATAGGTAGGTAGGTAGGTAGATAGATAGAGATAGGTAGGTAGGTAGATTGATAGATACAGATAGGTAGGTAGGTAGATAGATAGATACAGATAGGTAGGTAGGCTGATAGATAAATACAGATAGGTAGGTAGGTAGATAGATAGATAGAGATAGGTAGGTAGATAGATTGATAGATACAGATAGGTAGGTAGGTAGATTGATAGATACAGATAGGTAGGAAGGTAGATTGATAGATACAGATAGGTAGGTAGGTAGGTAGATAGATACAGATAGGTAGGTAGGTAGATTGATAGATACAGATAGGTAGGTAGGTAGATAGATAGATACAGATAGGTAGGTAGGTAGGTAGATAAATACAGATAGGTAGGTAGGTAGATAGATAGATAGATAGATAGATAGATAGATAGATAGATAGATAGATAGATAGATAGATAGATAGATAGATAGATAGATAGATAGAGATAGGTAGGTAGGTAGATTGATAGATACAGATAGGTAGGTAGGTAGATAGATAGATAGAGATAGGTAGGTAAGTAGGTAGATAGATAGATAGCGATAGGTAGGTAGGTAGATAGATGGATAGATAGATAGAGATAGGTAGGTAGGTAGGTAGGTAGATAGATAGAGATAGGTAGGTAGGTAGATAGATAGATACAGATAGGTAGGTAGGTAGATAGATAGATAGAGATAGGTAGGTAGGTAGATAGATAGAGATAGGTAGGTAGGTCGATAGATAGATACAGATAGGTAGGTAGGTAGATTGATAGTTACAGATAGGTAGGTAGGTAGGTAGGTAGATACAGATAGGTAGGTAGGTAGATTGATAGATACAGATAGGTAGGTAGGTAGTTAGATAGATAGAGATAGGTAGGTAGGTAGATAGATAGATAGAGATAGGTAGGTAGATAGATAGATAAATACAGATAGGTAGGTAGGTAGGTAAATAGATAGAGATAGGTAGGTAGGTAGATAGATAGAGATAGGTAGGTAGGTAGATTGATAGATACAGATAGGTAGGTAGGTAGATTGATAGATACAGATAGGTAGGTAGGTAGATAGACAGATACAGATAGGTAGGTAGGTAGTTAGATAGATAGAGATAGGTAGGTAGGTAGATAGATAGAGATAGGTAGGTAGGTAGATAGATAGATAGATACAGATAGGTAGGTATGTAGATAGATAGATAGAGATAGGTAGGTAGGTAGATTGATAGATACAGATAGGTAGGTAGGTAGATTGATAGATACAGATAGGTAGGTAGGTAGGTAGATAGATAGAGATAGGTAGGTAAGTAGATAGATATAGATAGGTAGGTAGATAGATAGATAGATAGATAGATAGAGATAGGTAGGTAGGTAGATAGATAAATACACATAGGTAGGTAGTTAGGTAGATAGATAGAGATAGGTAGGTAGGTAGGTAGATAGATAGAGATAGGTAGGTAGATAGATTGATAGATACAGATAGGTAGGTAGGTAGATTGATAGATACAGATAGGTAGGTAGGTAGGTAGATTGATAGATACAGATAGGTAGGTAGGTAGGTAGGTAGATAGATACAGATAGGTAGGTAGGTAGATTGATAGATACAGATAGGTAGGTAGGTAGATAGATAGATAGATACAGATAGGTAGGTATGTAGATAGATAGATAGAGATAGGTAGGTAGGTAGATTGATAGATACAGATAGGTAGGTAGGTAGATTGATAGATACAGATAGGTAGGTAGGTAGGTAGATAGATAGAGATAGGTAGGTAAGTAGATAGATACAGATAGGTAGGTAGATAGATAGATAGATAGATAGATAGAGATAGGTAGGTAGGTAGATAGATAAATACACATAGGTAGGTAGTTAGGTAGATAGATAGAGATAGGTAGGTAGGTAGGTAGATAGATAGAGATAGGTAGGTAGATAGATTGATAGATACAGATAGGTAGGTAGGTAGATTGATAGATACAGATAGGTAGGTAGGTAGGTAGATTGATAGATACAGATAGGTAGGTAGGTAGGTAGGTAGATAGATACAGATAGGTAGGTAGGTAGATTGATAGATACAGATAGGTAGGTAGGTAGATAGATAGATACAGATAGGTAGGTAGGTAGGTAGATAAATACAGATAGGTAGGTAGGTAGATAGATAGATAGGTAGAGATAGGTAGGTAGGTAGATTGATAGATACAGATAGGTAGGTAGGTAGATAGATAGATAGAGATAGGTAGGTAAGTATTTAGATAGATAGATAGAGATAGGTAGGTAGGTAGGTAGATAGATGGAGATAGGTATGTAAGTAGATAGATAGATAGAGATAGATAGGTAAGTAGATTGATACAGACAGATAGGTAGGTAGGTAGATAGATAGATAGAGATAGGTAGGTAGCTAGATAGATAAATACAGATAGGTAGGTAGGTAGGTAGGTAGGTAGAGATAGGTAGGTAGGTAGGTAGGTAGATAGATAGAGATAGGTAGGTAGGTAGATTGATAGATACAGATAGGTAGGTAGGTAGATAGATAGATACAGATAGGTAGGTAGGTAGATAGATAAATACAGATAGGTAGGTAGGTAGATAGATAGATAGAGATAGGCAGGTAGATAGATTGATAGATACAGATAGGTAGGTAGGTAGATTGATAGATACAGATAGGTAGGTAGGTAGGTAGGTAGATAGATACAGATAGGTAGGTAAGTAGATAGATAGATAGAGATAGATAGGTAAGTAGATTGATAGAGACAGATAGGTAGGTAGGTAGATAGATAGATAGATAGAGATAGGTAGGTAGCTAGGGAGATAAATACAGATAGGTAGATAGGTAGGTAGGTAGGTAGATAGAGATAGGTAGGTAGGTAGATAGATAGATACAGATAGGTAGGTAGGTAGATAGATAGATAGAGATAGGTAGGTAGGTAGATTGATAGATACAGATAGGTAGGTAGGTAGATTGATAGATACAGATAGGTAGGTAGGTAGGTAGATAGATAGAGATAGGTAGGTAAGTAGATAGATACAGATAGTTAGGTAGATAGATAGATAGATAGATAGAGATAGGTAGGTAGGTAGATAGATAAATACAGATAGGTAGGTAGTTAGGTAGATAGATAGAGATAGGTAGGTAGGTAGATAGATAGATAGAGATAGGTAGGTAGATAGATTGATAGATACAGATAGGTAGGTAGGTAGTTTGATAGATACAGATAGGTAGGTAGGTAGATTGATAGATACAGACAGGTAGGTAGGTAGGTAGATAGATACAGATAGGTAGGTAGGTAGATTGATAGATACAGATATGTAGGTAGGTAGATAGATAGATAGAGATAGGTAGGTAGGTAGATAGAAAGATAGATAGAGATAGGTAGGTAGGTAGATAGATAAATACAGATAGGTAGGTAGGTAGATAGATAGATAGAGATAGGCAGGTAGATAGATTGATAGATACAGATAGGTAGGTAGGTAGATTGATAGATACAGATAGGTAGGTAGGTAGGTAGATAGATACAGATAGGTAGGTAAGTAGATAGATAGATAGAGATAGATAGGTAAGTAGATTGATAGAGACAGATAGGTAGGTAGGTAGATAGATAGATAGAGATAGGTAGGTAGCTAGGGAGATAAATACAGATAGGTAGGTAGGTAGGTAGGTAGATAGAGATAGGTAGGTAGGTAGATAGATAGATACAGATAGGTAGGTAGGTAGATAGATAGATAGAGATAGGTAGGTAGGTAGATTGATAGATACAGATAGGTAGGTAGGTAGATTGATAGATACAGATAGGTAGGTAGGTAGGTAGATAGATAGAGATAGGTAGGTAAGTAGATAGATACAGATAGTTAGGTAGATAGATAGATAGATAGAGATAGGTAGGTAGGTAGATAGATAAATACAGATAGGTAGGTAGTTAGGTAGATAGATAGAGATAGGTAGGTAGGTAGATTGAGAGATACAGATAGGTAGGTAGGTAGATTGATAGATACAGATAGGTAGGTAGGTAGGTAGATAGATACAGATAGGTAGGTAGGTAGATTGATAGATACAGATATGTAGGTAGGTAGATAGATAGATAGAGATAGGTAGGTAGGTAGATAGATAGATAGAGATAGGTAGGTAGGTAGATAGATAAATACAGATAGGTAGGTAGGTAGATTGATAGATACAGATAGGTAGGTAGGTAGGTAGATAGATACAGAGAGGTAGGTAAGTAGATAGATAGATAGAGATAGATAGGTAAGTAGATTGATAGATACAGATAGGTAGGTAGGTAGATAGATAGATACAGATAGGTAGGTAGGTAGATAGATAGAGATAGGTAGGAAGGTAGATTGATAGATACAGATAGGTAGGTAGGTAGATTCATAGATACAGATAGGTAGGTAGGTAGATAGATACAGATAGGTAGGTAGGTAGATTGATAGATACAGATAGGTAGGTAGGTAGATAGATGGATACAGATAGGTAGGTAGGTAGATAGATAAATACAGATAGGTAGGTAGGTAGGTAGATAGAGATAGGTAGGTAGGTAGATAGATAGATAGATAGAGATAGGTAGGTAGGTAGATTGATAGATACAGATAGGTAGGTAGGTAGATTGATAGATACAGATAGGTAGGTAGGTAGATAGACAGATACAGATAGGTAGGTAGGTAGATAGATAGATAGAGATAGGTAGGTAGGTAGATAGATAAATACATATAGATAGGTATGTAGGTAGATATATAGAGATAGGTAGGTAGGTAGATAGATAGATAGAGATAGGTAGGTAGGTAGATTGATAGATACAGATAGGTAGGTAGGTAGATAGATAGATACAGATAGGTAGGTAGGTAGATAGATAGATACAGATAGGTAGGTAGGTAGGTAGATGGATACAGATAGGTAGGTAGGTAGGTAGATAAATACAGATAGGTAGGTAGGTAGATAGATAGATAGAGATAGGTAGGTAGGTAGATTGATAGATACAGATAGGTAGGTAGGTAGGTAGATAGATACAGATAGGTAGGTAAGTAGATAGATAGATAGAGATAGATAGGTAAGTAGATTGATAGAGACAGATAGGTAGGTAGGTAGATAGATAGATAGATAGAGATAGGTAGGTAGCTAGGGAGATAAATACAGATAGGTAGGTAGGTAGGTAGGTAGATAGAGATAGGTAGGTAGGTAGATAGATAGATACAGATAGGTAGGTAGGTAGATAGATAGATAGAGATAGGTAGGTAGGTAGATTGATAGATACAGATAGGTAGGTAGGTAGATTGATAGATACAGATAGGTAGGTAGGTAGGTAGATAGATAGAGATAGGTAGGTAAGTAGATAGATACAGATAGTTAGGTAGATAGATAGATAGATAGAGATAGGTAGGTAGGTAGATAGATAAATACAGATAGGTAGGTAGTTAGGTAGATAGATAGAGATAGGTAGGTAGGTAGATTGAGAGATACAGATAGGTAGGTAGGTAGATTGATAGATACAGATAGGTAGGTAGGTAGGTAGATAGATACAGATAGGTAGGTAGGTAGATTGATAGATACAGATATGTAGGTAGGTAGATAGATAGATAGAGATAGGTAGGTAGGTAGATAGATAGATAGAGATAGGTAGGTAGGTAGATAGATAAATACAGATAGGTAGGTAGGTAGATTGATAGATACAGATAGGTAGGTAGGTAGGTAGATAGATACAGAGAGGTAGGTAAGTAGATAGATAGATAGAGATAGATAGGTAAGTAGATTGATAGATACAGATAGGTAGGTAGGTAGATAGATAGATACAGATAGGTAGGTAGGTAGATAGATAGAGATAGGTAGGAAGGTAGATTGATAGATACAGATAGGTAGGTAGGTAGATTCATAGATACAGATAGGTAGGTAGGTAGATAGATACAGATAGGTAGGTAGGTAGATTGATAGATACAGATAGGTAGGTAGGTAGATAGATGGATACAGATAGGTAGGTAGGTAGATAGATAAATACAGATAGGTAGGTAGGTAGATTGATAGATACAGATAGGTAGGTAGGTAGGTAGATTGATAGATACAGATAGGTAGGTAGGTAGGTAGGTAGATAGATACAGATAGGTAGGTAGGTAGATTGATAGATACAGATAGGTAGGTAGGTAGATAGATAGATACAGATAGGTAGGTAGGTAGGTAGATAAATACAGATAGGTAGGTAGGTAGATAGATAGATAGGTAGAGATAGGTAGGTAGGTAGATTGATAGATACAGATAGGTAGGTAGGTAGATAGATAGATAGAGATAGGTAGGTAAGTATTTAGATAGATAGATAGAGATAGGTAGGTAGGTAGGTAGATAGATGGAGATAGGTATGTAAGTAGATAGATAGATAGAGATAGATAGGTAAGTAGATTGATACAGACAGATAGGTAGGTAGGTAGATAGATAGATAGAGATAGGTAGGTAGCTAGATAGATAAATACAGATAGGTAGGTAGGTAGGTAGGTAGGTAGAGATAGGTAGGTAGGTAGGTAGGTAGATAGATAGAGATAGGTAGGTAGGTAGATTGATAGATACAGATAGGTAGGTAGGTAGATAGATAGATACAGATAGGTAGGTAGGTAGATAGATAAATACAGATAGGTAGGTAGGTAGATAGATAGATAGAGATAGGCAGGTAGATAGATTGATAGATACAGATAGGTAGGTAGGTAGATTGATAGATACAGATAGGTAGGTAGGTAGGTAGGTAGATAGATACAGATAGGTAGGTAAGTAGATAGATAGATAGAGATAGATAGGTAAGTAGATTGATAGAGACAGATAGGTAGGTAGGTAGATAGATAGATAGATAGAGATAGGTAGGTAGCTAGGGAGATAAATACAGATAGGTAGATAGGTAGGTAGGTAGGTAGATAGAGATAGGTAGGTAGGTAGATAGATAGATACAGATAGGTAGGTAGGTAGATAGATAGATAGAGATAGGTAGGTAGGTAGATTGATAGATACAGATAGGTAGGTAGGTAGATTGATAGATACAGATAGGTAGGTAGGTAGGTAGATAGATAGAGATAGGTAGGTAAGTAGATAGATACAGATAGTTAGGTAGATAGATAGATAGATAGATAGAGATAGGTAGGTAGGTAGATAGATAAATACAGATAGGTAGGTAGTTAGGTAGATAGATAGAGATAGGTAGGTAGGTAGATAGATAGATAGAGATAGGTAGGTAGATAGATTGATAGATACAGATAGGTAGGTAGGTAGTTTGATAGATACAGATAGGTAGGTAGGTAGATTGATAGATACAGACAGGTAGGTAGGTAGGTAGATAGATACAGATAGGTAGGTAGGTAGATTGATAGATACAGATATGTAGGTAGGTAGATAGATAGATAGAGATAGGTAGGTAGGTAGATAGAAAGATAGATAGAGATAGGTAGGTAGGTAGATAGATAAATACAGATAGGTAGGTAGGTAGATAGATAGATAGAGATAGGCAGGTAGATAGATTGATAGATACAGATAGGTAGGTAGGTAGATTGATAGATACAGATAGGTAGGTAGGTAGGTAGATAGATACAGATAGGTAGGTAAGTAGATAGATAGATAGAGATAGATAGGTAAGTAGATTGATAGAGACAGATAGGTAGGTAGGTAGATAGATAGATAGAGATAGGTAGGTAGCTAGGGAGATAAATACAGATAGGTAGGTAGGTAGGTAGGTAGATAGAGATAGGTAGGTAGGTAGATAGATAGATACAGATAGGTAGGTAGGTAGATAGATAGATAGAGATAGGTAGGTAGGTAGATTGATAGATACAGATAGGTAGGTAGGTAGATTGATAGATACAGATAGGTAGGTAGGTAGGTAGATAGATAGAGATAGGTAGGTAAGTAGATAGATACAGATAGTTAGGTAGATAGATAGATAGATAGAGATAGGTAGGTAGGTAGATAGATAAATACAGATAGGTAGGTAGTTAGGTAGATAGATAGAGATAGGTAGGTAGGTAGATTGAGAGATACAGATAGGTAGGTAGGTAGATTGATAGATACAGATAGGTAGGTAGGTAGGTAGATAGATACAGATAGGTAGGTAGGTAGATTGATAGATACAGATATGTAGGTAGGTAGATAGATAGATAGAGATAGGTAGGTAGGTAGATAGATAGATAGAGATAGGTAGGTAGGTAGATAGATAAATACAGATAGGTAGGTAGGTAGATTGATAGATACAGATAGGTAGGTAGGTAGGTAGATAGATACAGAGAGGTAGGTAAGTAGATAGATAGATAGAGATAGATAGGTAAGTAGATTGATAGATACAGATAGGTAGGTAGGTAGATAGATAGATACAGATAGGTAGGTAGGTAGATAGATAGAGATAGGTAGGAAGGTAGATTGATAGATACAGATAGGTAGGTAGGTAGATTCATAGATACAGATAGGTAGGTAGGTAGATAGATACAGATAGGTAGGTAGGTAGATTGATAGATACAGATAGGTAGGTAGGTAGATAGATGGATACAGATAGGTAGGTAGGTAGATAGATAAATACAGATAGGTAGGTAGGTAGGTAGATAGAGATAGGTAGGTAGGTAGATAGATAGATAGATAGAGATAGGTAGGTAGGTAGATTGATAGATACAGATAGGTAGGTAGGTAGATTGATAGATACAGATAGGTAGGTAGGTAGATAGACAGATACAGATAGGTAGGTAGGTAGATAGATAGATAGAGATAGGTAGGTAGGTAGATAGATAAATACATATAGATAGGTATGTAGGTAGATATATAGAGATAGGTAGGTAGGTAGATAGATAGATAGAGATAGGTAGGTAGGTAGATTGATAGATACAGATAGGTAGGTAGGTAGATAGATAGATACAGATAGGTAGGTAGGTAGATAGATAGATACAGATAGGTAGGTAGGTAGGTAGATGGATACAGATAGGTAGGTAGGTAGGTAGATAAATACAGATAGGTAGGTAGGTAGATAGATAGATAGAGATAGGTAGGTAGGTAGATTGATAGATACAGATAGGTAGGTAGGTAGGTAGATAGATACAGATAGGTAGGTAAGTAGATAGATAGATAGAGATAGATAGGTAAGTAGATTGATAGAGACAGATAGGTAGGTAGGTAGATAGATAGATAGATAGAGATAGGTAGGTAGCTAGGGAGATAAATACAGATAGGTAGGTAGGTAGGTAGGTAGATAGAGATAGGTAGGTAGGTAGATAGATAGATACAGATAGGTAGGTAGGTAGATAGATAGATAGAGATAGGTAGGTAGGTAGATTGATAGATACAGATAGGTAGGTAGGTAGATTGATAGATACAGATAGGTAGGTAGGTAGGTAGATAGATAGAGATAGGTAGGTAAGTAGATAGATACAGATAGTTAGGTAGATAGATAGATAGATAGAGATAGGTAGGTAGGTAGATAGATAAATACAGATAGGTAGGTAGTTAGGTAGATAGATAGAGATAGGTAGGTAGGTAGATTGAGAGATACAGATAGGTAGGTAGGTAGATTGATAGATACAGATAGGTAGGTAGGTAGGTAGATAGATACAGATAGGTAGGTAGGTAGATTGATAGATACAGATATGTAGGTAGGTAGATAGATAGATAGAGATAGGTAGGTAGGTAGATAGATAGATAGAGATAGGTAGGTAGGTAGATAGATAAATACAGATAGGTAGGTAGGTAGATTGATAGATACAGATAGGTAGGTAGGTAGGTAGATAGATACAGAGAGGTAGGTAAGTAGATAGATAGATAGAGATAGATAGGTAAGTAGATTGATAGATACAGATAGGTAGGTAGGTAGATAGATAGATACAGATAGGTAGGTAGGTAGATAGATAGAGATAGGTAGGAAGGTAGATTGATAGATACAGATAGGTAGGTAGGTAGATTCATAGATACAGATAGGTAGGTAGGTAGATAGATACAGATAGGTAGGTAGGTAGATTGATAGATACAGATAGGTAGGTAGGTAGATAGATGGATACAGATAGGTAGGTAGGTAGATAGATAAATACAGATAGGTAGGTAGGTAGGTAGATAGAGATAGGTAGGTAGGTAGATAGATAGATAGATAGATAGAGATAGGTAGGTAGGTAGATTGATAGATACAGATAGGTAGGTAGGTAGATTGATAGATACAGATAGGTAGGTAGGTAGATAGACAGATACAGATAGGTAGGTAGGTAGATAGATAGATAGAGATAGGTAGGTAGGTAGATAGATAAATACATATAGATAGGTATGTAGGTAGATATATAGAGATAGGTAGGTAGGTAGATAGATAGATACAGATAGGTAGGTAGGTAGATAGATAGATACAGATAGGTAGGTAGGTAGATAGATAGATACAGATAGGTAGGTAGGTAGGTAGATGGATACAGATAGGTAGGTAGGTAGGTAGATAAATACAGATAGGTAGGTAGGTAGATAGATAGAGATAGGTAGGTAGGTAGATTGATAGATACAGATAGGTAGGTAGGTAGATTGATAGATACAGATAGGTAGGTAGGTAGGTAGATAGATACAGATAGGTAGGTAGGTAGATTGATAGATACAGATAGGTAGGTAGGTAGATAGATGGATACAGATAGGTAGGTAGGTAGGTAGATAAATACAGATAGGTAGGTAGGTAGATAGATAGATAGAGATAGGTAGGTAGGTAGATTGATAGATACAGATAGGTAGGTAGGTAGATTGATAGATAGAGATAGGTAGGTAGGTAGGTAGGTAGATACAGATAGGTAGGTAAGTAGATAGATAGAGATAGATAGGTAAGTAGATTGATAGAGACAGATAGGTAAGTAGGTAGATAGATAGATAGATAGAGATAGGTAGGTAGCTAGATAGATAAATACAGATGGTAGGTAGGTAGGTAGGTAGATAGATAGAGATAGGTAGGTAGGTAGATAGATAGATAGAGATAGGTAGGTAGGTAGATAGATACATACAGATAGGTAGGTAGGTAGATAGATAGATACAGATAGGTAGGTAGGTAGATAGATAAATACAGATAGGTAGGTAGGTAGATAGATAGATAGAGATATGTAGGTATGTAGATTGATAGATACAGATAGGTAGGTAGGTAGATTGATAGATACAGATAGGTAGGTAGGTAGATACAGATAGGTAGGTAGGTAGGTAGATAAATACAGATAGGTAGGTAGGTAGATAGATAGATAGAGATAGGTAGGTAGGTAGATTGATAGATAAAGATAGGTAGGTAGGTAGATTGATAGATACAGATAGGTAGGTAGGTAGGTAGATAGATACAGATAGGTAGGTAAGTAGATAGATAGATAGAGATAGATAGGTAAGTAGATTGATAGAGACAGATAGGTAGGTAGGTAGATAGATAGATAGAGATAGGTAGGTAGCTAGATAGATAAATACAGATAGGTAGGTAGGTAGATAGATAGAGATAGGTAGGTAGGTAGATAGATAGATAGAGATAGGTAGGTAGGTAGATTGATAGATACAGATAGATAGGTAGGTAGATAGATAGATACAGATAGGTAGGTAGGTAGGTAGATAAATACAGATAGGTAGGTAGGTAGATAGATAGATAGAGATAGGTAGGTATGTAGATTGATAGATACAGATAGGTAGGTAGGTAGATTGATAGATACAGATAGGTAGGTAGGTAGATTGATAGATACAGATAGGTAGGTAGGTAGATAGATACAGATAGGTAGGTAGATTGATAGATACAGATAGGTAGGTAGGTAGGTAGATAGATACAGATAGGTAGGTAGGTAGATTGATAGATACAGATATGTAGGTAGGTAGATAGATAGATAGATAGAGATAGGTAGGTAGGTAGATAGATAGATAGAGATAGGTAGGTAGGTAGATAGATAAATACAGATAGGTAGGTAGGTAGATTGATAGATACAGATAGGTAGGTAGGTAGGTAGATAGATACAGAGAGGTAGGTAAGTAGATAGATAGATAGAGATAGATAGGTAAGTAGATTGATAGATACAGATAGGTAGGTAGGTAGATAGATAGATACAGATAGGTAGGTAGGTAGATAGATAGAGATAGGTAGGAAGGTAGATTGATAGATACAGATAGGTAGGTAGGTAGATTCATAGATACAGATAGGTAGGTAGGTAGATAGATACAGATAGGTAGGTAGGTAGATAGATAGATACAGATAGGTAGGTAGGTAGATAGATGGATACAGATAGGTAGGTAGGTAGGTAGGTAGATAAATACAGATAGGTAGGTAGGTAGATAGATAGATAGAGATAGGTAGGTAGGTAGATTGATAGATACAGATAGGTAGGTAGGTAGATTGATAGATACAGATAGGTAGGTAGGTAGGTAGATAGATACAGATAGGTAGGTAGGTAGATTGATAGATACAGATAGGTAGGTAGGTAGATAGATGGATACAGATAGGTAGGTAGGTAGGTAGATAAATACAGATAGGTAGGTAGGTAGATAGATAGATAGAGATAGGTAGGTAGGTAGATTGATAGATACAGATAGGTAGGTAGGTAGATTGATAGATACAGATAGGTAGGTAGGTAGGTAGGTAGATACAGATAGGTAGGTAAGTAGATAGATAGAGATAGATAGGTAAGTAGATTGATAGAGACAGATAGGTAAGTAGGTAGATAGATAGATAGAGATAGGTAGGTAGCTAGATAGATAAATACAGATAGGTAGGTAGGTAGGTAGATAGATAGAGATAGGTAGTTAGGTAGATAGATAGATAGATAGAGATAGGTAGGTAGGTAGATAGATACATACAGATAGGTAGGTAGGTAGATAGATAGATACAGATAGGTAGGTAGGTAGATAGATAAATACAGATAGGTAGGTAGGTAGATAGATAGATAGAGATATGTAGGTATGTAGATTGATAGATACAGATAGGTAGGTAGGTAGATTGATAGATACAGATAGGTAGGTAGGTAGATACAGATAGGTAGGTAGGTAGGTAGATAAATACAGATAGGTAGGTAGGTAGATAGATAGATAGAGATAGGTAGGTAGGTAGATTGATAGATAAAGATAGGTAGGTAGGTAGATTGATAGATACAGATAGGTAGGTAGGTAGGTAGATAGATACAGATAGGTAGGTAAGTAGATAGATAGATAGAGATAGATAGGTAAGTAGATTGATAGAGACAGATAGGTAGGTAGGTAGATAGATAGATAGAGATAGGTAGGTAGCTAGATAGATAAATACAGATAGGTAGGTAGGTAGATAGATAGAGATAGGTAGGTAGGTAGATAGATAGATAGAGATAGGTAGGTAGGTAGATTGATAGATACAGATAGATAGGTAGGTAGATAGATAGATACAGATAGGTAGGTAGGTAGATAGATAAATACAGATAGGTAGGTAGGTAGATAGATAGATAGAGATAGGTAGGTATGTAGATTGATAGATACAGATAGGTAGGTAGGTAGATTGATAGATACAGATAGGTAGGTAGGTAGATTGATAGATACAGATAGGTAGGTAGGTAGATAGATAGAGATAGGTAGGTAGATTGATAGATACAGATAGGTAGGTAGGTAGATAGATAGATACAGATAGGTAGGTAGGTAGGTAGGTAGATAAATACAGATAGGTAGGTAGGTAGATAGATAGAGATAGGTAGGTAGGTAGATTGATAGATACAGATAGGTAGGTAGGTAGATTGATAGATACAGATAGGTAGGTAGGTATGTAGGTAGGTAGATAGATACAGATAGGTAGGTAAGTAGATAGATAGATAGAGATAGATAGGTAAGTAGATTGATAGAGACAGATAGGTAGGTAGGTAGGTAGATAGATAGAGATAGGTAGGTAGCTAGATAGATAAATACAGATAGGTAGGTAGGTAGGTAAGTAGGTAGATAGAGATAGGTAGGTAGGTAGGTAGATAGATAGAGATAGGTAGGTAGGTAGATTGATAGATACAGATAGGTAGGTAGGTAGATGGATAAATACAGATAGGTAGATAGGTAGATAGATAGATAGAGATAGGTAGGTAGATAGATTGATAGATACAGATAGGTAGGTAGGTAGATTGATAGATACAGATAGGTAGGTAGGTAGATTGATAGATACAGATAGGTAGGTAGGTAGGTAGGTAGATAGATACAGATAGGTAGGTAGGTAGATTGATAGATACAGATAGGTATGTAGGTAGATAGATAGATACAGATAGGTAGGTAGGTAGGTAGATAAATACAGATAGGTAGGTAGGTAGATAGATAGATAGATAGATAGATAGATAGATAGAGATAGGTAGGTAGGTAGATTGATAGATACAGATAGGTAGGTAGGTAGATAGATAGATAGAGATAGGTAGGTAAGTATTTAGATAGATAGATAGAGATAGGTAGGTAGGTAGATAGATGGATAGATAGATAGAGATAGGTAGGTAAGTAGATTGATAGAGACAGATAGGTAGGTAGGTAGATAGATAGATACAGATAGGTAGGTAGGTAGGTAGATAAATACAGATAGGTAGGTAGGTAGATAGATAGAGATAGGTAGGTAGGTAGATTGATAGATACAGATAGGTAGGTAGGTAGATTGATAGATACAGATAGGTAGGTAGGTAGGTAGGTAGGTAGATAGATACAGATAGGTAGGTAAGTAGATAGATAGAGATAGATAGGTAAGTAGATTGATAGAGACAGATAGGTAGGTAGGTAGATAGATAGATAGAGATAGGTAGGTAGCTAGATAGATAAATACAGATAGGTAGGTAGGTAGGTAAGTAGGTAGATAGAGATAGGTAGGTAGGTAGGTAGGTAGATAGAGATAGGTAGGTAGGTAGATTGATAGATACAGATAGGTAGGTAGGTAGATGGATAAATACAGATAGGTAGGTAGGTAGATAGATAGATAGAGATAGGTAGGTAGATAGATTGATAGATACAGATAGGTAGGTAGGTAGATTGATAGATACAGATAGGTAGGTAGGTAGATAGATAGATACAGATAGGTAGGTAGGTAGGTAGATAAATACAGATAGGTAGGTAGGTAGATAGATAGATAGATAGATAGATAGAGATAGGTAGGTAGGTAGATTGATAGATACAGATAGGTAGGTAGGTAGATAGATAGATAGAGATAGGTAGGTAAGTATTTAGATAGATAGATAGAGATAGGTAGGTAGGTAGATAGATGGATAGATAGATAGAGATAGGTAGGTAAGTAGATTGATAGAGACAGATAGGTAGGTAGGTAGATAGATAGATAGATAGATAGATAGAGATAGGTAGGTAGCTATATAGATAAATACAGATAGGTAGGTAGGTAGGTAGGTAGGTAGATAGAGATAGGTAGGTAGATAGATAGATAGATAGAGATAGGTAGGTAGGTAGATTGATAGATACAGATAGGTAGGTAGGTAGATTGATAGATACAGATAGGTAGGTAGGTAGGTAGGTAGGTAGATAGATACAGATAGGTAGGTAAGTAGATAGATAGATAGAGATAGATAGGTAAGTAGATTGATAGAGACAGATAGATAGGTAGGTAGATAGATAGAGATAGGTAGGTAGCTAGATAGATAAATACAGATAGGTAGGTAGGTAGGTAGAGATAGGTAGGTAGGTAGGTAGATAGATAGAGATAGGTAGGTAGGTAGATTGATAGATACAGATAGGTAGGTAGGTAGATAGATAGATACAGATAGGTAGGTAGGTAGATAGATAAATACAGATAGGTAGGTAGGTAGATAGATAGATAGAGATAGGTAGGTAGATAGATTGATAGATACAGATAGGTAGGTAGGTAGGTAGATAGATAGATAGATAGATAGATAGATAGATAGATAGATAGATAGATAGATAGATAGATAGATAGATAGAGATAGGTAGGTAGGTAGATTGATAGATACAGATAGGTAGGTAGGTAGATAGATGGATAGATAGATAGAGATAGGTAGGTAGGTAGGTATATAGATGGAGATAGGTAGGTAAGTAGATTGATAGAGACAGATAGGTAGGTAGATAGATAGATAGAGATAGGTAGGTAGCTAGATAGATAAATACAGATAGGTAGGTAGGTAGGTAGGTAGGTAGGTAGATAGAGAGAGTTAGGTAGGTAGGTAGATAGATAGAGATAGGTAGGTAGGTAGATTGATAGATACAGATAGGTAGGTAGGTAGATAGATAAATACAGATAGGTAGGTAGGTAGATAGATAAATACAGATAGGTAGGTAGGTAGGTAGATAGATAGATAGAGATAGGTAGGTAGATAGATTGATAGATACAGATAGGTAGGTAGGTAGATTGATAGATACAGATAGGTAGGTAGGTAGGTAGGTAGGTAGATACAGATAGGTAGGTAAGTAGATAGATAGATAGAGATAGATAGGTAAGTAGATTGATAGAGACAGATAGGTAGGTAGATAGATAGATAGAGATAGGTAGGTAGCTAGATAGATAAATACAGATAGGTAGGTAGGTAGGTAGGTAGATAGAGATAGGTAGGTAGGTAGATAGATAGATAGATAGATAGATAGATAGATAGATAGATAGATAGATAGATAGATAGATAGATAGATAGATAGATAGATAGATAGAGATAGGTAGGTAGGTAGATTGATAGATACAGTTAGGTAGGTAGGTAGATAGATAGATACCGATAGGTAGGTAGGTAGATAGATAAATACAGATAGGTAGGTAGGTAGATAAATAGATAGAGATAGGTAGGTAGATAGATTGATAGATACAGATAGGTAGGTAGGTAGATTGATAGATACAGATAGGTAGGTAGGTAGGTAGGTAGATAGATACAGATAGGTAGGTAAGTAGATAGATAGATAGAGATAGATAGGTAAGTAGATTGATAGAGACAGATAGGTAGGTAGGTAGATAGATAGAGATAGGTAGGTAGGTAGATAGATAAATACAGATAGGTAGGTAGGTAGGTAGGTAGAGATAGGTAGGTAGGTAGGTAGATAGATAGAGATAGGTAGGTAGGTAGATTGATAGATACAGATAGGTAGGTAGGTAGGTAGATAGATAGATACAGATAAGTAGGTAGGTAGATAGATAAATACAGATAGGTAGGTAGGTAGATAGATAGATAGAGATAGGTAGGTAGATAGATTGATAGATACAGATAGGTAGGTAGGTAGATAGATAGATAGATAGATAGATAGATAGATAGAGATAGGTAGGTAGGTAGATTGATAGATACAGATAGGTAGGTAGGTAGATAGATGGATAGATAGATAGAGATAGGTAGGTAGGTAGGTAGATAGATGGAGATAGGTAGGTAAGTAGATAGATAGATAGATAGAGATAGATAGGTAAGTAGATTGATAGAGACAGATAGGTAGGTAGATAGATAGATAGATAGAGATAGGTAGGTAGCTAGATAGATAAATACAGATAGGTAGGTAGGTAGGTAGGTAGGTAGATAGAGATAGGTAGGTAGGTAGGTAGATAGATAGAGATAGGTAGGTAGGTAGATTGATAGATACAGATTGGTAGGTAGGTAGATAGATAAATACAGATAGGTAGGTAGGTAGATAGATAAATACAGATAGGTAGGTAGGTAGATAGATAGATAGAGATAGGTAGGTAGATAGATTGATAGATACAGATAGGTAGGTAGGTAGATTGATAGATACAGATAGGTAGGTAGGTAGGTAGGTAGGTAGATAGATACAGATAGGTAGGTAAGTAGATAGATAGATAGAGATAGATAGGTAAGTAGATTGATAGAGACAGATAGGTAGGTAGATAGATAGATAGAGATAGGTAGGTAGCTAGATAGATAAATACAGATAGATAGGTAGGTAGGTAGGTAGGTAGGTAGGTAGGTAGGTAACTAGATAGAGATAGGTAGGTAGGTAGATAGATAGAGATAGGTAGGTAGGTAGATTGATAGATACAGATAGGTAGGTAGGTAGATATATAGATACAGATAGGTAGGTAGGTAGATAGATAAATACAGATAGGTAGGTAGGTAGATAGATAGATAGAGATAGGTAGGTAGATAGATTGATAGATACAGATAGGTAGGTAGGTAGATTGATAGATACAGATAGGTAGGTAAGTAGATTGATAGATACAGATAGGTAGGTAGGTAGGTAGATAGATACAGATAAGTAGGTAGGTAGATTGATAGATACAGATAGGTAGGTAGGTAGATAGATAGATACAGATAGGTAGGTAGGTAGGTAGATAAATACAGATAGGTAGGTAGATAGATAGATAGATAGATAGATAGATAGATAGATAGATAGATAGATAGATAGATAGAGATAGGTAGGTAGGTAGGTAGATTGATAGATACAGATAGGTAAGTAGGTAGATAGATAGATAGAGATAGGTAGGTAAGTAGGTAGATAGATAGATAGAGATAGGTAGGTAGGTAGATAGATGGATAGATAGATAGAGATAGTTAGGTAGGTAGGTAGATAGATAGATACAGATAGGTAAGTATGTAGATAGATAGATAGAGATAGGTAGGTAAGTAGGTAGATAGATAGATAGAGATAGGTAGGTAGGTAGATAGATGGATAGATAGATAGAGATAGTTAGGTAGGTAGGTAGATAGATAGAGATAGGTAGGTAGGTAGATAGATAGATACAGATATGTAGGTAGGTAGATAGATGGATACAGATAGGTAGGTAGGTAGGTAGATAAATACAGATAGGTAGGTAGGTAGATAGATAGATAGAGATAGGTAGGTAGGTAGATTGATATATACAGATAGGTAGGTAGGTAGATTGATAGATACAGATAGGTAGGTAGGTAGGTAGATAGATACAGATAGGTAGGTAGTTAGGTAGATAGATAGAGATAGGTAGGTAGGTAGATAGATAGATAGAGATAGGTGGGTAGATAGATTGATAGATACAGATAGGTAGGTAGGTAGATTGATAGATACAGATAGGTAGGTAGGTAGATTGATAGATACAGATAGGTAGGTAGGTAGGTAGATAGATACAGATAGGTAGGTAGGTAGATTGATAGATACAGATAGGTAGGTAGGTAGATAGATAGATAGAGATAGGTAGGTAGGTAGATAGATAGATAGAGATAGGTAGGTAGGTAGATAGATAAATACAGATAGGTAGGTAGGTAGGTAGATAGATAGAGATAGGTAGGTATGTAGATTGATAGATACAGATAGGTAGGTAGGTAGATTGATAAATACAGATAGGTAGGTAGGTAGATTGATAGATACAGATAGGTAGGTAGGTAGGTAGATAAATACAGATAGGTAGGTAGGTAGATAGATAGATAGAGATAGGTAGGTAGGTAGATTGATACATACAGATAGGTAGGTAGGTAGATTGATAGATATAGATAGGTAGGTAGGTAGGTAGATAGATACAGATAGGTAGGTAAGTAGATAGATAGATAGAGATAGATAGGTAAGTAGATTGATAGATACACATAGGTAGGTAGGTAGATAGATAGATACAGATAGGTAGGTAGGTAGGTAGATAGATAGAGATAGGTAGGTAGGTAGATTGATAGATACAGATAGGTAGGTAGGTAGATTCATAGATACAGATAGGTAGGTAGGTAGGTAGGTAGATAGATACAGATAGGTAGGTAGGTAGATTGATAGATACAGATAGGTAGGTAGGTAGATAGATGGATACAGATAGGTAGGTAGGTAGATAGATAAATACAGATAGGTAGGTAGGTAGATAGATAGATACAGATAGGTAGGTAGGTAGATAGATAGATACCGATAGGTAGGTAGGTAGATAGATGGATACAGATAGGTAGGTAGGTAGGTAGATAAATACAGATAGGTAGGTATGTAGATAGATAGATAGAGATAGGTAGGTAGGTAGATTGATAGATACAGATAGGTAGGTAGGTAGATTGATAGATACAGATAGGTAGCTAGGTAGGTAGATAGATACAGATAGGTAGGTAGGTAGATTGATAGATACAGATAGGTAGGTAGGTAGATAGATGGATACAGATAGGTAGGTAGGTAGGTAGATAAATACAGATAGGTAGGTAGGTAGATAGATAGATAGAGATAGGTAGGTAGGTAGATTGATAGATACAGATAGGTAGGTAGGTAGATTGATAGATACAGATAGGTAGGTAGGTAGGTAGGTAGATACAGATAGGTAGGTAAGTAGATAGATAGATAGATAGATAGATAGATAGATAGATAGATAGATAGATAGATAGATAGATAGATAGATAGAGATAGATAGGTAAGTAGATTGATAGAGACAGATAGGTAGGTAGGTAGATAGATAGATAGAGATAGGTAGGTAGCTAGATAGATAAATACAGATAGGTAGGTAGGTAGGTAGATAGATAGAGATAGGTAGGTAGGTAGATAGATAGATAGAGATAGGTAGGTAGGTAGATTGATAGATACAGATAGGTAGGTAGGTAGATAGATAGATACAGATAGGTAGGTAGGTAGATAGATAAATACAGATAGGTAGGTAGGTAGATAGATAGATAGAGATATGTAGGTATGTAGATTGATAGATACAGATAGGTAGGTAGGTAGATTGATAGATACAGATAGGTAGGTAGGTAGATTGATAGATACAGATAGGTAGGTAGGTAGATAGATAGATAGAGATATGTAGGTATGTAGATTGATAGATACAGATAGGTAGGTAGGTAGGTAGATAAATACAGATAGGTAGGTAGGTAGATAAATAGATAGAGATAGGTAGGTAGATAGATTGATAGATACAGATAGGTAGGTAGGTAGATAGATAGATACAGATAGGTAGGTAGGTTGGTAGATAGATAGAGATAGGTAGGTAGGTAGATTGATAGATACAGATAGGTAGGTAGGTAGATAGATAGATACAGATAGGTAGGTAGGTAGATAGATGGATACAGATAGGTAGGTAGGTAGGTAGATAGATAGAGATAGATAGGTAAGTAGATTGATAGATACAGATAGGTAGGTAGGTAGATAGATAGATACAGATAGGTAGGTAGGTAGGTAGATAGATAGAGATAGGTAGGTAGGTAGATTGATAGATACAGATAGGTAGGTAGGTAGATTCATAGATACAGATAGGTAGGTAGGTAGGTAGATAGATACAGATAGGTAGGTAGGTAGATTGATAGACACAGATAGGTAGGTAGGTAGATAGATGGATACAGATAGGTAGGTAGGTAGATAGATAAATACAGATAGGTAGGTAGGTAGATAGATAGATACAGATAGGTAGGTAGGTAGATAGATAGATACAGATAGGTAGGTAGGTAGATAGATGGATACAGATAGGTAGGTAGGTAGGTAGATAAATACAGATAGGTAGGTATGTAGATAGATAGATAGAGATAGGTAGGTAGGTAGATTGATAGATACAGATAGGTAGGTAGGTAGATTGATAGATACAGATAGGTAGGTAGGTAGGTAGATAGATACAGATAGGTAGGTAGGTAGATTGATAGATACAGATAGGTAGGTAGGTAGATAGATGGATACAGATAGGTAGGTAGGTAGGTAGATAAATACAGATAGGTAGGTAGGTAGATAGATAGATAGAGATAGGTAGGTAGGTAGATTGATAGATACAGATAGGTAGGTAGGTAGATTGATAGATACAGATAGGTAGGTAGGTAGGTAGGTAGATACAGATAGGTAGGTAAGTAGATAGATAGATAGATAGATAGAGATAGATAGGTAAGTAGATTGATAAAGACAGATAGGTAGGTAGGTAGATTGATAGATACAGATAGGTAGGTAAGTAGATTGATAGATACAGATAGGTAGGTAGGTAGGTAGATAGATACAGATAAGTAGGTAGGTAGATTGATAGATACAGATAGGTAGGTAGGTAGATAGATAGATACAGATAGGTAGGTAGGTAGGTAGATAAATACAGATAGGTAGGTAGATAGATAGATAGATAGATAGATAGATAGATAGATAGATAGATAGATAGATAGATAGATAGATAGATAGATAGAGATAGGTAGGTAGGTAGGTAGATTGATAGATACAGATAGGTAAGTAGGTAGATAGATAGATAGAGATAGGTAGGTAAGTAGGTAGATAGATAGATAGAGATAGGTAGGTAGGTAGATAGATGGATAGATAGATAGAGATAGTTAGGTAGGTAGGTAGATAGATAGATACAGATAGGTAAGTATGTAGATAGATAGATAGAGATAGGTAGGTAAGTAGGTAGATAGATAGATAGAGATAGGTAGGTAGGTAGATAGATGGATAGATAGATAGAGATAGTTAGGTAGGTAGGTAGATAGATAGAGATAGGTAGGTAGGTAGGTAGATAGATAGATACAGATATGTAGGTAGGTAGATAGATGGATACAGATAGGTAGGTAGGTAGGTAGATAAATACAGATAGGTAGGTAGGTAGATAGATAGATAGAGATAGGTAGGTAGGTAGATTGATATATACAGATAGGTAGGTAGGTAGATTGATAGATACAGATAGGTAGGTAGGTAGGTAGATAGATACAGATAGGTAGGTAGTTAGGTAGATAGATAGAGATAGGTAGGTAGGTAGATAGATAGATAGAGATAGGTGGGTAGATAGATTGATAGATACAGATAGGTAGGTAGGTAGATTGATAGATACAGATAGGTAGGTAGGTAGATTGATAGATACAGATAGGTAGGTAGGTAGGTAGATAGATACAGATAGGTAGGTAGGTAGATTGATAGATACAGATAGGTAGGTAGGTAGATAGATAGATAGAGATAGGTAGGTAGGTAGATAGATAGATAGAGATAGGTAGGTAGGTAGATAGATAAATACAGATAGGTAGGTAGGTAGGTAGATAGATAGAGATAGGTAGGTATGTAGATTGATAGATACAGATAGGTAGGTAGGTAGATTGATAAATACAGATAGGTAGGTAGGTAGATTGATAGATACAGATAGGTAGGTAGGTAGGTAGATAAATACAGATAGGTAGGTAGGTAGATAGATAGATAGAGATAGGTAGGTAGGTAGATTGATAGATACAGATAGGTAGGTAGGTAGATTGATAGATATAGATAGGTAGGTAGGTAGGTAGATAGATACAGATAGGTAGGTAAGTAGATAGATAGATAGAGATAGATAGGTAAGTAGATTGATAGATACACATAGGTAGGTAGGTAGATAGATAGATACAGATAGGTAGGTAGGTAGGTAGGTAGATAGATAGATAGAGATAGGTAGGTAGGTAGATTGATAGATACAGATAGGTAGGTAGGTAGATTCATAGATACAGATAGGTAGGTAGGTAGGTAGGTAGATAGATACAGATAGGTAGGTAGGTAGATTGATAGATACAGATAGGTAGGTAGGTAGATAGATGGATACAGATAGGTAGGTAGGTAGATAGATAAATACAGATAGGTAGGTAGGTAGATAGATAGATACAGATAGGTAGGTAGGTAGATAGATAGATACCGATAGGTAGGTAGGTAGATAGATGGATACAGATAGGTAGGTAGGTAGGTAGATAAATACAGATAGGTAGGTATGTAGATAGATAGATAGAGATAGGTAGGTAGGTAGATTGATAGATACAGATAGGTAGGTAGGTAGATTGATAGATACAGATAGGTAGCTAGGTAGGTAGATAGATACAGATAGGTAGGTAGGTAGATTGATAGATACAGATAGGTAGGTAGGTAGATAGATGGATACAGATAGGTAGGTAGGTAGGTAGATAAATACAGATAGGTAGGTAGGTAGATAGATAGATAGAGATAGGTAGGTAGGTAGATTGATAGATACAGATAGGTAGGTAGGTAGATTGATAGATACAGATAGGTAGGTAGGTAGGTAGGTAGATACAGATAGGTAGGTAAGTAGATAGATAGATAGATAGATAGATAGATAGATAGATAGATAGATAGATAGATAGATAGATAGATAGATAGATAGATAGAGATAGATAGGTAAGTAGATTGATAGAGACAGATAGGTAGGTAGGTAGATAGATAGATAGAGATAGGTAGGTAGCTAGATAGATAAATACAGATAGGTAGGTAGGTAGGTAGATAGATAGAGATAGGTAGGTAGGTAGATAGATAGATAGAAATAGGTAGGTAGGTAGATTGATAGATACAGATAGGTAGGTAGGTAGATAGATAGATACAGATAGGTAGGTAGGTAGATAGATAAATACAGATAGGTAGGTAGGTAGATAGATAGATAGAGATATGTAGGTATGTAGATTGATAGATACAGATAGGTAGGTAGGTAGATTGATAGATACAGATAGGTAGGTAGGTAGATTGATAGATACAGATAGGTAGGTAGGTAGATAGATAGATAGAGATATGTAGGTATGTAGATTGATAGATACAGATAGGTAGGTAGGTAGGTAGGTAGATAAATACAGATAGGTAGGTAGGTAGATAGATAGATAGAGATAGGTAGGTAGATAGATTGATAGATACAGATAGGTAGGTAGGTAGATAGATAGATACAGATAGGTAGGTAGGTTGGTAGATAGATAGAGATAGGTAGGTAGGTAGATTGATAGATACAGATAGGTAGGTAGGTAGATAGATAGATACAGATAGGTAGGTAGGTAGATAGATGGATACAGATAGGTAGGTAGGTAGGTAGATAGATAGAGATAGATAGGTAAGTAGATTGATAGATACAGATAGGTAGGTAGGTAGATAGATAGATACAGATAGGTAGGTAGGTAGGTAGATAGATAGAGATAGGTAGGTAGGTAGATTGATAGATACAGATAGGTAGGTAGGTAGATTCATAGATACAGATAGGTAGGTAGGTAGGTAGATAGATACAGATAGGTAGGTAGGTAGATTGATAGATACAGATAGGTAGGTAGGTAGATAGATGGATACAGATAGGTAGGTAGGTAGATAGATAAATACAGATAGGTAGGTAGGTAGATAGATAGATACAGATAGGTAGGTAGGTAGATAGATAGATACAGATAGGTAGGTAGGTAGATAGATGGATACAGATAGGTAGGTAGGTAGGTAGATAAATACAGATAGGTAGGTATGTAGATAGATAGATAGAGATAGGTAGGTAGGTAGATTGATAGATACAGATAGGTAGGTAGGTAGATTGATAGATACAGATAGGTAGGTAGGTAGGTAGATAGATACAGATAGGTAGGTAGGTAGATTGATAGATACAGATAGGTAGGTAGGTAGATAGATGGATACAGATAGGTAGGTAGGTAGGTAGATAAATACAGATAGGTAGGTAGGTAGATAGATAGATAGAGATAGGTAGGTAGGTAGATTGATAGATACAGATAGGTAGGTAGGTAGATTGATAGATACAGATAGGTAGGTAGGTAGGTAGGTAGATACAGATAGGTAGGTAAGTAGATAGATAGATAGATAGATAGATAGAGATAGATAGGTAAGTAGATTGATAGAGACAGATAGGTAGGTAGGTAGATAGATAGATAGAGATAGGTAGGTAGCTAGATAGATAAATACAGATAGGTAGGTAGGTAGGTAGATAGAGATAGGTAGGTAGGTAGATAGATAGATAGAGATAGGTAGGTAGGTAGATTGATAGATACAGATAGGTAGGTAGGTAGATAGATAGATACAGATAGGTAGGTAAGTAGATAGAAAGATAGATAGAGATAGATAGGTAAGTAGATTGATAGAGACAGATAGGTAGGTAGGTAGATAGATAGATAGAGATAGGTAGGTAGCTAGATAGATAAATACAGATAGGTAGGTAGGTAGGTAGATAGATAGAGATAGGTAGGTAGGTAGATAGATAGATAGAGATAGGTAGGTAGGTAGATTGATAGATACAGATAGGTAGGTAGGTAGATAGATAGATACAGATAGGTAGGTAGGTAGATAGATAAATACAGATAGGTAGGTAGGTAGATAGATAGATAGAGATATGTAGGTATGTAGATTGATAGATACAGATAGGTAGGTAGGTAGATTGATAGATACAGATAGGTAGGTAGGTAGATTGATAGATACAGATAGGTAGGTAGGTAGGTAGATAAATACAGATAGGTAGGTAGGTAGATAGATAGATAGAGATAGGTAGGTAGATAGATTGATAGATACAGATAGGTAGGTAGGTAGGTAGGTAGATAGATAGATAGATAGATAGATAGATAGATAGATAGATAGATAGATAGATAGATAGATAGATAGATAGATAGATAGATAGATAGATAGATAGATAGATAGAGATAGGTAGGTAGGTAGATTGATAGATACAGATAGGTAGGTAGGTAGATAGATGGATAGATAGATAGAGATAGGTAGGTAGGTAGGTAGATAGATGGAGATAGGTAGGTAAGTAGATAGATAGATAGATAGATAGATAGAGATAGATAGGTAAGTAGATTGATAGAGACAGATAGGTAGGTAGATAGATAGATAGAGATAGGTAGGTAGCTAGATAGATAAATACAGATAGGTAGGTAGGTAGGTAGGTAGGTAGGTAGATAGAGATAGGTAGGTAGGTAGGTAGATAGATAGAGATAGGTAGGTAGGTAGATTGATAGATACAGATAGGTAGGTAGGTAGATAGATAAATACAGATAGGTAGGTAGGTAGATAGATAAATACAGATAGGTAGGTAGGTAGATAGATAGATAGAGATAGGTAGGTAGATAGATTGATAGATACAGATAGGTAGGTAGGTAGATTGATAGATACAGATAGGTAGGTAGGTAGGTAGATAGATACAGATAGGTAGGTAAGTAGATAGATAGATAGAGATAGATAGGTAAGTAGCTTGATAGAGACAGATAGGTAGGTAGATAGATAGATAGAGATAGGTAGGTAGCTAGATAGATAAATACAGATAGATAGGTAGGTAGGTAGGTAGGTAAGTAGATAGAGATAGGTAGGTAGGTAGATAGATAGAGATAGGTAGGTAGGTAGATTGATAGATACAGATAGGTAGGTAGGTAGATAGATAGATACAGATAGGTAGGTAGGTAGATAGATAAATACAGATAGGTAGGTAGGTAGATAGATAGATAGAGATAGGTAGGTAGATAGATTGATAGATACAGATAGGTAGGTAGGTAGATTGATAGATACAGATAGGTAGGTAGGTAGATTGATAGATACAGATAGGTAGGTAGGTAGGTAGATAGATACAGATAAGTAGGTAGGTAGATTGATAGATACAGATAGGTAGGTAGGTAGATAGATAGATACAGATAGGTAGGTAGGTAGGTAGGTAGATAAATACAGATAGGTAGGTAGGTAGGTAGGTAGATAGATAGATAGATAGATAGATAGATAGATAGATAGATAGATAGATAGATAGATAGATAGATAGATAGATAGATAGATAGATAGATAGATAGATAGAGATAGTTAGGTAGGTAGGTAGATAGATAGATACAGATAGGTAAGTATGTAGATAGATAGATAGAGATAGGTAGGTAAGTAGGTAGATAGATAGATAGATAGAGATAGGTAGGTAGGTAGATAGATGGATAGATAGATAGAGATAGTTAGGTAGGTAAGTAGGTAGATAGATAGAGATAGGTAGGTAGGTAGATAGATAGATAGAGATAGGTAGGTAGGTAGATAGATAGATAGAGATAGGTAGGTAGGTAGATTGATAGATACAGATAGGTAGGTAGGTAGATTGATAGATACAGATAGGTAGGTAGGTAGATAGATGGATACAGATAGGTAGGTAGGTAGGTAGATAAATACAGATAGGTAGGTAGGTAGATAGATAGATAGAGATAGGTAGGTAGGTAGATTGATAGATACAGATAGGTAGGTAGGTAGATTGATAGATACAGATAGGTAGGTAGGTAGGTGGATAGATACAGATAGGTAGGTAAGTAGATAGATAGATAGAGATAGATAGGTAAGTAGATTGATAGAGACAGATAGGTAGGTAGGTAGATAGATAGATAGAGATAGGTAGGTAGCTAGATAGATAAATACAGATAGGTAGGTAGGTAGGTAGATAGATAGAGATAGGTAGGTAGCTAGATAGATAAATACAGATAGGTAGGTAGGTAGGTAGATAGATAGAGATAGGTAGGTAGGTAGATAGATAGATAGAGATAGGTAGGTAGGTAGATTGATAGATACAGATAGGTAGGTAGGTAGATAGATAGATACAGATAGGTAGGTAGGTAGATAGATAAATACAGATAGGTAGGTAGGTAGATAGATAGATAGAGATATGTAGGTATGTAGATTGATAGATACAGATAAGTAGGTAGGTAGATTGATAGATACAGATAGGTAGGTAGGTAGATTGATAGATACAGATAGGTAGGTAGGTAGGTAGATAAATACAGATAGGTAGGTAGGTAGATAGATAGATAGAGATAGGTAGGTAGATAGATTGATAGATACAGATAGGTAGGTAGGTAGATAGATAGATACAGATAGGTAGGTAGGTAGGTAGATAGATAGAGATAGGTAGGTAGGTAGATTGATAGATACAGATAGGTAGGTAGGTAGATAGATAGATACAGATAGGTAGGTAGGTAGATAGATGGATACAGATAGGTAGGTAGGTAGGTAGATTGATAGATACAGATAGGTAGGTAGGTAGGTAGATAGATACAGATAGGTAGGTAGTTAGGTAGATAGATAAAGATAGGTAGGTAGGTAGATAGATAGATAGAGATAGGTAGGTAGATAGATTGATAGATACAGATAGGTAGGTAGGTAGATTGATAGATACAGATAGGTAGGTAGGTAGATTGATAGATACAGATAGGTAGGTAGGTAGGTAGATAGATACAGATAGGTAGGTAGGTAGATTGATAGATACAGATAGGTAGGTAGGTAGATAGATAGATAGAGATAGGTAGGTAGGTAGATAGATAGATAGAGATAGGTAGGTAGGTAGATAGATAAATACAGATAGGTAGGTAGGTAGGTAGATAGATAGAGATAGGTAGGTATGTAGATTGATAGATACAGATAGGTAGGTAGGTAGATTGATAAATACAGATAGGTAGGTAGGTAGATTGATAGATACAGATAGGTAGGTAGGTAGGTAGATAAATACAGATAGGTAGGTAGGTAGATAGATAGATAGATAGAGATAGGTAGGTAGGTAGATTGATAGATACAGATAGGTAGGTAGGTAGATTGATAGATACAGACAGGTAGGTAGGTAGGTAGATAGATACAGATAGGTAGGTAGGTAGATTGATAGATACAGATAGGTAGGTAGGTAGATAGATAGATAGAGATAGGTAGGTAGGTAGATAGATAGATAGAGATAGGTAGGTAGGTAGATAGATAAATACAGATAGGTAGGTAGGTAGGTAGATAGATAGAGATAGGTAGGTATGTAGATTGATAGATACAGATAGGTAGGTAGGTAGATTGATAAATACAGATAGGTAGGTAGGTAGATTGATAGATACAGATAGGTAGGTAGGTAGGTAGATAAATACAGATAGGTAGGTAGGTAGATAGATAGATAGATAGATAGAGATAGGTAGGTAGGTAGATTGATAGATACAGATAGGTAGGTAGGTAGATTGATAGATACAGATAGGTAGGTAGGTAGGTAGATAGATACAGATAGGTAGGTAAGTAGATAGATAGATAGAGATAGATAGGTAAGTAGATTGATAGATACACATAGGTAGGTAGGTAGATAGATAGATACAGATAGGTAGGTAGGTAGGTAGATAGATAGAGATAGGTAGGTAGGTAGATTGATAGATACAGATAGGTAGGTAGGTAGATTCATAGATACAGATAGGTAGGTAGGTAGGTAGATAGATACAGATAGGTAGGTAGGTAGATTGATAGATACAGATAGGTAGGTAGGTAGATAGATGGATACAGATAGGTAGGTAGGTAGATAGATAAATACAGATAGGTAGGTAGGTAGATAGATAGATACAGATAGGTAGGTAGGTAGATAGATAGATACCGATAGGTAGGTAGGTAGATAGATGGATACAGATAGGTAGGTAGGTAGGTAGATAAATACAGATAGGTAGGTATGTAGATAGATAGATAGAGATAGGTAGGTAGGTAGATTGATAGATACAGATAGGTAGGTAGGTAGATTGATAGATACAGATAGGTAGGTAGGTAGGTAGATAGATACAGATAGGTAGGTAGGTAGATTGAAAGATACAGATAGGTAGGTATGTAGATAGATAGATAGAGATAGGTAGGTAGGTAGATAGATAGATAGAGATAGGTAGGTAGATAGATAGATAGATAGAGATAGGTAGGTAGGTAGATTGATAGATACAGATAGGTAGGTAGGTAGATTGATAGATACAGATAGGTAGGTAGGTAGGTAGATAGATACAGATAGGTAGGTAGGTAGATTGATAGATACAGATAGGTAGGTAGGTAGATAGATAGATAGAGATAGGTAGGTAGGTAGATAGATAGATAGAGATAGGTAGGTAGGTAGATAGATAAATACAGATAGGTAGGTAGGTAGGTAGATAGATAGAGATAGGTAGGTATGTAGATTGATAGATACAGATAGGTAGGTAGGTAGATTGATAAATACAGATAGGTAGGTAGGTAGATTGATAGATACAGATAGGTAGGTAGGTAGGTAGATAAATACAGATAGGTAGGTAGGTAGATAGATAGATAGATAGAGATAGGTAGGTAGGTAGATTGATAGATACAGATAGGTAGGTAGGTAGATTGATAGATACAGATAGGTAGGTAGGTAGGTAGATAGATACAGATAGGTAGGTAAGTAGATAGATAGATAGAGATAGATAGGTAAGTAGATTGATAGATACACATAGGTAGGTAGGTAGATAGATAGATACAGATAGGTAGGTAGGTAGGTAGATAGATAGAGATAGGTAGGTAGGTAGATTGATAGATACAGATAGGTAGGTAGGTAGATTCATAGATACAGATAGGTAGGTAGGTAGGTAGATAGATACAGATAGGTAGGTAGGTAGATTGATAGATACAGATAGGTAGGTAGGTAGATAGATGGATACAGATAGGTAGGTAGGTAGATAGATAAATACAGATAGGTAGGTAGGTAGATAGATAGATACAGATAGGTAGGTAGGTAGATAGATAGATACCGATAGGTAGGTAGGTAGATAGATGGATACAGATAGGTAGGTAGGTAGGTAGATAAATACAGATAGGTAGGTATGTAGATAGATAGATAGAGATAGGTAGGTAGGTAGATTGATAGATACAGATAGGTAGGTATGTAGATAGATAGATAGAGATAGGTAGGTAGGTAGATTGATAGATACAGATAGGTAGGTAGGTAGATTGATAGATACAGATAGGTAGGTAGGTAGGTAGATAGATACAGATAGGTAGGTAGGTAGATTGAAAGATACAGATAGGTAGGTAGGTAGATAGATGGATACAGATAGGTAGGTAGGTAGGTAGATAAATACAGATAGGTAGGTAGGTAGATAGATAGATAGAGATAGGTATGTAGGTAGATTGATAGATACAGATAGGTAGGTAGGTAGCTTGATAGATACAGATAGGTAGGTAGGTAAGTAGGTAGATACAGATAGGTAGGTAAGTAGATAGATAGATAGATAGATAGATAGATAGATAGATAGATAGATAGATAGATAGATAGATAGATAGGTAAGTAGATTGATGGAGACAGATAGGTAGGTAGGTAGATAGATAGATAGAGATAGGTAGGTAGCTAGATAGATAAATACAGATAGGTAGGTAGGTAGGTAGATAGATAGAGATAGGTAGGTAGGTAGATAGATAGATAGAGATAGGTAGGTAGGTAGATTGATAGATACAGATAGGTAGGTAGGTAGATAGATAGATACAGATAGGTAGGTAGGTAGATAGATAAATACAGATAGGTAGGTAGGTAGATAGATAGATAGAGATATGTAGGTATGTAGATTGATAGATACAGATAGGTAGGTAGGTAGATTGATAGATACAGATAGGTAGGTAGGTAGATTGATAGATACAGATAGGTAGGTAGGTAGGTAGATAAATACAGATAGGTAGGTAGATAGATAGATAGATAGAGATAGGTAGGTAGATAGATTGATAGATACAGATAGGTAGGTAGGTAGATAGATAGATACAGATAGGTAGGTAGGTAGGTAGATAGATAGAGATAGGTAGGTAGGTAGATTGATAGATACAGATAGGTAGGTAGGTAGATAGATAGATACAGATAGGTAGGTAGGTAGATAGATGGATACAGATAGGTAGGTAGGTAGGTAGATAGATAGAGATAGATAGGTAAGTAGATTGATAGATACAGATAGGTAGGTAGGTAGATAGATAGATACAGATAGGTAGGTAGGTAGATAGATAAAAACAGATAGGTAGGTAGGTAGATAGATAGATACAGATAGGTAGGTAGGTAGATAGATAAATACAGATAGGTAGGTAGGTAGATAGATAGATAGATAGAGATAGATAGATAGGTAAGTAGATTGATAGAGACAGATAGGTAGGTAGGTAGATAGATAGATAGAGATAGGTAGGTAGCTAGATAGATAAATACAGATAGGTAGGTAGGTAGGTAGATAGATAGAGATAGGTAGGTAGGTAGATAGATAGATAGAGATAGGTAGGTAGGTAGATTGATAGATACAGATAGGTAGGTAGGTAGATAGATAGATACAGATAGGTAGGTAGGTAGATAGATAAATACAGATAGGTAGGTAGGTAGATAGATAGATAGATAGAGATATGTAGGTATGTAGATTGATAGATACAGATAGGTAGGTAGGTAGATTGATAGATACAGATAGGTAGGTAGGTAGATTGATAGATACAGATAGGTAGGTAGGTAGGTAGATAAATACAGATAGGTAGGTAGGTAGATAGATAGATAGAGATAGGTAGGTAGATAGATTGATAGATACAGATAGGTAGGTAGGTAGATAGATAGATAGATAGATAGATAGATAGATAGATAGATAGATAGATAGATAGATAGATAGATAGATAGATAGATAGATAGATAGATAGATAGATAGATAGATAGATAGATAGAGATAGGTAGGTAGGTAGATTGATAGATACAGATAGGTAGGTAGGTAGATAGATGGATAGATAGATAGAGATAGGTAGGTAGGTAGGTAGATAGATGGAGATAGGTAGGTAAGTAGATAGATAGATAGATAGAGATAGATAGGTAAGTAGATTGATAGAGACAGATAGGTAGGTAGATAGATAGATAGAGATAGGTAGGTAGCTAGATAGATAAATACAGATAGGTAGGTAGGTAGGTAGGTAGGTAGGTAGATAGAGATAGGTAGGTAGGTAGGTAGATAGATAGAGATAGGTAGGTAGGTAGATTGATAGATACAGATAGGTAGGTAGGTAGATAGATAAATACAGATAGGTAGGTAGGTAGATAGATAAATACAGATAGGTAGGTAGGTAGATAGATAGATAGAGATAGGTAGGTAGATAGATTGATAGATACAGATAGGTAGGTAGGTAGATTGATAGATACAGATAGGTAGGTAGGTAGGTAGATAGATACAGATAGGTAGGTAAGTAGATAGATAGATAGAGATAGATAGGTAAGTAGATTGATAGAGACAGATAGGTAGGTAGATAGATAGATAGAGATAGGTAGGTAGCTAGATAGATAAATACAGATAGATAGGTAGGTAGGTAGGTAGGTAGGTAAGTAGATAGAGATAGGTAGGTAGGTAGATAGATAGAGATAGGTAGGTAGGTAGATTGATAGATACAGATAGGTAGGTAGGTAGATAGATAGATACAGATAGGTAGGTAGGTAGATAGATAAATACAGATAGGTAGGTAGGTAGATAGATAGATAGAGATAGGTAGGTAGATAGATTGATAGATACAGATAGGTAGGTAGGTAGATTGATAGATACAGATAGGTAGGTAGGTAGATTGATAGATACAGATAGGTAGGTAGGTAGGTAGATAGATACAGATAAGTAGGTAGGTAGATTGATAGATACAGATAGGTAGGTAGGTAGATAGATAGATACAGATAGGTAGGTAGGTAGGTAGGTAGATAAATACAGATAGGTAGGTAGGTAGGTAGATAGATAGATAGATAGATAGATAGATAGATAGATAGATAGATAGATAGATAGATAGATAGATAGATAGATAGATAGATAGATAGATAGATAGATAGATAGAGATAGTTAGGTAGGTAGGTAGATAGATAGATACAGATAGGTAAGTATGTAGATAGATAGATAGAGATAGGTAGGTAAGTAGGTAGATAGATAGATAGATAGAGATAGGTAGGTAGGTAGATAGATGGATAGATAGATAGAGATAGTTAGGTAGGTAAGTAGGTAGATAGATAGAGATAGGTAGGTAGGTAGATAGATAGATAGAGATAGGTAGGTAGGTAGATAGATAGATAGAGATAGGTAGGTAGGTAGATTGATAGATACAGATAGGTAGGTAGGTAGATTGATAGATACAGATAGGTAGGTAGGTAGATAGATGGATACAGATAGGTAGGTAGGTAGGTAGATAAATACAGATAGGTAGGTAGGTAGATAGATAGATAGAGATAGGTAGGTAGGTAGATTGATAGATACAGATAGGTAGGTAGGTAGATTGATAGATACAGATAGGTAGGTAGGTAGGTGGATAGATACAGATAGGTAGGTAAGTAGATAGATAGATAGAGATAGATAGGTAAGTAGATTGATAGAGACAGATAGGTAGGTAGGTAGATAGATAGATAGAGATAGGTAGGTAGCTAGATAGATAAATACAGATAGGTAGGTAGGTAGGTAGATAGATAGAGATAGGTAGGTAGCTAGATAGATAAATACAGATAGGTAGGTAGGTAGGTAGATAGATAGAGATAGGTAGGTAGGTAGATAGATAGATAGAGATAGGTAGGTAGGTAGATTGATAGATACAGATAGGTAGGTAGGTAGATAGATAGATAGATACAGATAGGTAGGTAGGTAGATAGATAAATACAGATAGGTAGGTAGGTAGATAGATAGATAGAGATATGTAGGTATGTAGATTGATAGATACAGATAAGTAGGTAGGTAGATTGATAGATACAGATAGGTAGGTAGGTAGATTGATAGATACAGATAGGTAGGTAGGTAGGTAGATAAATACAGATAGGTAGGTAGGTAGATAGATAGATAGAGATAGGTAGGTAGATAGATTGATAGATACAGATAGGTAGGTAGGTAGATAGATAGATACAGATAGGTAGGTAGGTAGGTAGATAGATAGAGATAGGTAGGTAGGTAGATTGATAGATACAGATAGGTAGGTAGGTAGATAGATAGATACAGATAGGTAGGTAGGTAGATAGATGGATACAGATAGGTAGGTAGGTAGATTGATAGATACAGATAGGTAGGTAGGTAGGTAGATAGATACAGATAGGTAGGTAGTTAGGTAGATAGATAAAGATAGGTAGGTAGGTAGATAGATAGATAGAGATAGGTAGGTAGGTAGATAGATGGATACAGATAGGTAGGTAGGTAGGTAGATAAATACAGATAGGTAGGTATGTAGATAGATAGATAGAGATAGGTAGGTAGGTAGATTGATAGATACAGATAGGTAGGTAGGTAGATTGATAGATACAGATAGGTAGGTAGGTAGGTAGATAGATACAGATAGGTAGGTAGGTAGATTGAAAGATACAGATAGGTAGGTAGGTAGATAGATGGATACAGATAGGTAGGTAGGTAGGTAGATAAATACAGATAGGTAGGTAGGTAGATAGATAGATAGAGATAGGTATGTAGGTAGATTGATAGATACAGATAGGTAGGTAGGTAGCTTGATAGATACAGATAGGTAGGTAGGTAAGTAGGTAGATACAGATAGGTAGGTAAGTAGATAGATAGATAGATAGATAGATAGATAGATAGATAGATAGATAGATAGATAGATAGATAGATAGATAGATAGATAGAGATAGATAGGTAAGTAGATTGATAGAGACAGATAGGTAGGTAGGTAGATAGATAGATAGAGATAGGTAGGTAGCTAGATAGATAAATACAGATAGGTAGGTAGGTAGGTAGATAGATAGAGATAGGTAGGTAGGTAGATTGATAGATACAGATAGGTAGGTAGGTAGATAGATAGATACAGATAGGTAGGTAGGTAGATAGATAAATACAGATAGGTAGGTAGGTAGATAGATAGATAGAGATATGTAGGTATGTAGATTGATAGATACAGATAGGTAGGTAGGTAGATTGATAGATACAGATAGGTAGGTAGGTAGATTGATAGATACAGATAGGTAGGTAGGTAGGTAGATAAATACAGATAGGTAGGTAGGTAGATAGATAGATAGAGATAGGTAGGTAGATAGATTGATAGATACAGATAGGTAGGTAGGTAGATAGATAGATACAGATAGGTAGGTAGGTAGGTAGATAGATAGAGATAGGTAGGTAGGTAGATTGATAGATACAGATAGGTAGGTAGGTAGATAGATAGATACAGATAGGTAGGTAGGTAGATAGATGGATACAGATAGGTAGGTAGGTAGGTAGATAGATAGAGATAGATAGGTAAGTAGATTGATAGATACAGATAGGTAGGTAGGTAGATAGATAGATACAGATAGGTAGGTAGGTAGGTAGATAGATAGAGATAGGTAGGTAGGTAGATTGATAGATACAGATAGGTAGGTAGGTAGATTCATAGATACAGATAGGTAGGTAGGTAGGTAGATAGATACAGATAGGTAGGTAGGTAGATTGATAGATACAGATAGGTAGGTAGGTAGATAGATGGATACAGATAGGTAGGTAGGTAGATAGATAAATACAGATAGGTAGGTAGGTAGATAGATAGATAGATAGAGATAGATAGATAGGTAAGTAGATTGATAGAGACAGATAGGTAGGTAGGTAGATAGATAGATAGAGATAGGTAGGTAGCTAGATAGATAAATACAGATAGGTAGGTAGGTAGGTAGATAGATAGAGATAGGTAGGTAGGTAGATAGATAGATAGAGATAGGTAGGTAGGTAGATTGATAGATACAGATAGGTAGGTAGGTAGATAGATAGATACAGATAGGTAGGTAGGTAGATAGATAAATACAGATAGGTAGGTAGGTAGATAGATAGATAGAGATATGTAGGTATGTAGATTGATAGATACAGATAGGTAGGTAGGTAGATTGATAGATACAGATAGGTAGGTAGGTAGATTGATAGATACAGATAGGTAGGTAGGTAGGTAGATAAATACAGATAGGTAGGTAGGTAGATAGATAGATAGAGATAGGTAGGTAGATATATTGATAGATACAGATAGGTAGGTAGGTAGGTAGATAGATAGATAGATAGATAGATAGATAGATAGATAGATAGATAGATAGATAGATAGATAGATAGATAGATAGAGATAGGTAGGTAGGTAGATTGATAGATACAGATAGGTAGGTAGGTAGATAGATGGATAGATAGATAGAGATAGGTAGGTAGGTAGGTAGATAGATGGAGATAGGTAGGTAAGTAGATAGATAGATAGATAGAGATAGATAGGTAAGTAGATTGATAGAGACAGATAGGTAGGTAGATAGATAGATAGAGATAGGTAGGTAGCTAGATAGATAAATACAGATAGGTAGGTAGGTAGGTAGGTAGGTAGGTAGGTAGATAGAGATAGGTAGGTAGGTAGGTAGATAGATAGAGATAGGTAGGTAGGTAGATTGATAGATACAGATAGGTAGGTAGGTAGATAGATAAATACAGATAGGTAGGTAGGTAGATAGATATATACAGATAGGTAGGTAGGTAGATAGATAGATAGAGATAGGTAGGTAGATAGATTGATAGATACAGATAGGTAGGTAGGTAGATTGATAGATACAGATAGGTAGGTAGGTAGGTAGATAGATACAGATAGGTAGGTAAGTAGATAGATAGATAGAGATAGATAGGTAAGTAGATTGATAGAGACAGATAGGTAGGTAGATAGATAGATAGAGATAGGTAGGTAGCTAGATAGATAAATACAGATAGATAGCTAGGTAGGTAGGTAGGTAGGTAAGTAGATAGAGATAGGTAGGTAGGTAGATAGATAGAGATAGGTAGGTAGGTAGATTGATAGATACAGATAGGTAGGTAGGTAGATAGATAGATACAGATAGGTAGGTAGGTAGATAGATAGATAGAGATAGGTAGGTAGGTAGATTGATAGATACAGATAGGTAAGTAGGTAGATAGATAGATAGAGATAGGTAGGTAAGTAGGTAGATAGATAGATAGAGATAGGTAGGTAGGTAGATAGATGGATAGATAGATAGAGATAGTAGGTAGGTAGGTAGATAGATAGAGATAGGTAGGTAGGTAGATAGATAGATACAGATATGTAGGTAGGTAGATTGATAAATACAGATAGGTAGGTAGGTAGATTGATAGATAGAGATAGGTAGGTAGGTAGGTAGATAAATACAGATAGGTAGGTAGGTAGATAGATAGATAGAGATAGGTAGGTAGGTAGATTGATAGATACAGATAGGTAGGTAGGTAGATTGATAGATACAGATAGGTAGGTAGGTAGGTAGATAGATACAGATAGGTAGGTAAGTAGATAGATAGATAGAGATAGATAGGTAAGTAGATTGATAGATACAGATAGGTAGGTAGGTAGATAGATAGATACAGATAGGTAGGTAGGTAGGTAGATAGATAGAGATAGGTAGGTAGGTAGATTGATAGATACAGATAGGTAGGTAGGTAGATTCATAGATACAGATAGGTAGGTAGGTAGGTAGATAGATACAGATAGGTAGGTAGGTAGATAGATAGATACAGATAGGTAGGTAGGTAGATAGATAAATACAGATAGGTAGGTAGGTAGGTAGGTAGGTAGATAGATACAGATAGGTAGGTAGGTAGATTGATAGATACAGATAGGTAGGTAGGTAGATAGATGGATACAGATAGGTAGGTAGGTAGATAGATAAATACAGATAGGTAGGTAGGTAGATAGATAGATACAGATAGGTAGGTAGGTAGATAGATAGATACAGATAGGTAGGTAGGTAGATAGATGGATACAGATAGGTAGGTAGGTAGATAGATAAATACAGATAGGTAGGTATGTAGATAGATAGATAGAGATAGGTAGGTAGGTAGATTGATAGATACAGATAGGTAGGTAGGTAGATTGATAGATACAGATAGGTAGGTAGGTAGGTAGATAGATACAGATAGGTAGGTAGGTAGATTGATAGATACAGATAGGTAGGTAGGTAGATAGATGGATACAGATAGGTAGGTAGGTAGATAAATACAGATAGGTAGGTAGGTAGATAGATAGATAGAGATAGGTAGGTAGGTAGATTGATAGATACAGATAGGTAGGTAGGTAGGTAGATAGATACAGATAGGTAGGTAATTAGATAGATAGATAGATAGATAGATAGATAGATAGATAGATAGATAGATAGATAGATAGATAGATAGATAGATAGATAGATAGATAGAGATAGATAGATAGATAGGTAAGTAGATTGATAGAGACAGATAGGTAGGTAGGTAGATAGATAGATAGAGATAGGTAGGTAGCTAGATAGATAAATACAGATAGGTAGGTAGGTAGGTAGATAGATAGAGATAGGTAGGTAGGTAGATAGATAGATAGAGATAGGTAGGTAGGTAGATAGATAGATAGAGATATGTAGGTATGTAGATTGATAGATACAGATAGGTAGGTAGGTAGATTGATAGATACAGATAGGTAGGTACGTAGATTGATAGATACAGATAGGTAGGTAGGTAGGTAGATAAATACAGATAGGTAGGTAGGTAGGTAGATAGATACAGATAGGTAGGTAGGTAGGTAGATAGATAGAGATAGGTAGGTAGGTAGATTGATAGATACAGATAGGTAGGTAGCTAGATTGATAGATACAGATAGGTAGGTAGGTAGGTAGATAGATACAGATAGGTAGGTAGGTGGATTGATAGATACAGATAGGTAGGTAGGTAGATAGATGGATACAGATAGGTAGGTAGGTAGATAGATAAGTACAGATAGGTAGGTAGGTAGATAGATAGATACAGATAGGTAGGTAGGTAGATAGATAGATACAGATAGGTAGGTAGGTAGATAGATGGATACAGATAGGTAGGTAGGTAGGTAGATAAATACAGATAGGTAGGTATGTAGATAGATAGATAGAGATAGGTAGGTAGGTAGATTGATAGATACAGATAGGTAGGTAGGTAGATTGATAGATACAGATAGGTAGGTAGGTAGGTAGATAGATACAGATAGGTAGGTAGGTAGATTGATAGATACAGATAGGTAGGTAGGTAGGTAGATAGATACAGATAGGTAGGTAGGTAGATTGATAGATACAGATAGGTAGGTAGGTAGATAGATAGATAGAGATAGGTAGGTAGGTAGATAGATAGATAGAGATAGGTAGGTAGGTAGATAGATAAATACAGATAGGTAGGTAGGTAGGTAGATAGATAGAGATAGGTAGGTATGTAGATTGATAGATACAGATAGGTAGGTAGGTAGATTGATAAATACAGATAGGTAGGTAGGTAGATTGATAGATACAGATAGGTAGGTAGGTAGGTAGATAAATACAGATAGGTAGGTAGGTAGATAGATAGATAGAGATAGGTAGGTAGGTAGATTGATAGATACAGATAAGTAGGTAGGTAGATTGATAGATACAGATAGGTAGGTAGGTAGATAGGTAGATAGATACAGATAGGTAGGTAAGTAGATAGATAGATAGAGATAGATAGGTAAGTAGATTGATAGATACAGATAGGTAGGTAGGTAGATAGATAGATACAGATAGGTAGGTAGGTAGGTAGATAGATAGAGATAGGTAGGTAGGTAGGTAGATTGATAGATACAGATAGGTAGGTAGGTAAATTCATAGATACAGATAGGTAGGTAGGTAGGTAGATAGATACAGATAGGTAGGTAGGTAGATTGATAGATACAGATAGGTAGGTAGGTAGATAGATGGATACAGATAGGTAGGTAGGTAGATAGATAAATACAGATAGGTAGGTAGGTAGATAGATAGATACAGATAGGTAGGTAGGTAGATTGATAGATACAGATAGGTAGGTAGGTAGGTAGATAGATACAGATAGGTAGGTAGTTAGGTAGATAGATAGAGATAGGTAGGTAGGTAGATAGATAGATAGAGATAGGTAGGTAGATAGATTGATAGATACAGATAGGTAGGTAGGTAGATTGATAGATACAGATAGGTAGGTAGGTAGATTGATAGATACAGATAGGTAGGTAGGTAGGTAGATAGATACAGATAGGTAGGTAGGTAGATTGATAGATACAGATAGGTAGGTAGGTAGATAGATAGAGATAGGTAGGTAGGTAGATAGATAGATAGAGATAGGTAGGTAGGTAGATAGATAAATACAGATAGGTAGGTAGGTAGGTAGGTAGATAGAGATAGGTAGGTATGTAGATTGATAGATACAGATAGGTAGGTAGGTAGATTGATAAATACAGATAGGTAGGTAGGTAGATTGATAGATAGAGATAGGTAGGTAGGTAGGTAGATAAATACAGATAGGTAGGTAGGTAGATAGATAGAGATAGGTAGGTAGGTAGATTGATAGATACAGATAGGTAGGTAGGTAGGTAGGTAGGTAGATAGATACAGATAGGTAGGTAGGTAGATTGATAGATACAGATAGGTAGGTAGGTAGATAGATGGATACAGATAGGTAGGTAGGTAGGTAGATAAATACAGATAGGTAGGTAGGTAGGTAGGTAGGTAGATAGATACAGATAGGTAGGTAGGTAGATTGATAGATACAGATAGGTAGGTAGGTAGATAGATGGATACAGATAGGTTGGTAGGTAGATAGATAAATACAGATAGGTAGGTAGGTAGATAGATAGATACAGATAGGTAGGTAGGTAGATAGATAGATACAGATAGGTAGGTAGGTAGATAGATGGATACAGATAGGTAGGTAGGTAGGTAGATAAATACAGATAGGTAGGTATGTAGATAGATAGATAGAGATAGGTAGGTAGGTAGATTGATAGATACAGATAGGTAGGTAGGTAGATTGATAGATACAGATAGGTAGGTAGGTAGATTGATAGATACAGATAGGTAGGTAGGTAGATAGATGGATACAGATAGGTAGGTAGGTAGGTAGATAAATACAGATAGGTAGGTAGGTAGATAGATAGATAGAGATAGGTAGGTAGGTAGATTGATAGATACAGATAGGTAGGTAGGTAGGTAGATAGATACAGATAGGTAGGTAATTAGATAGATAGATAGATAGATAGATAGATAGATAGATAGATAGATAGATAGATAGATAGATAGATAGATAGATAGATAGATAGATAGATAGATAGATAGATAGATAGATAGAGATAGATAGATAGGTAAGTAGATTGATAGAGACAGATAGGTAGGTAGGTAGATAGATAGATAGAGATAGGTAGGTAGCTAGATAGATAAATACAGATAGGTAGGTAGGTAGGTAGATAGATAGAGATAGGTAGGTAGGTAGATAGATAGATAGAGATAGGTAGGTAGGTAGATAGATAGATAGAGATATGTAGGTATGTAGATTGATAGATACAGATAGGTAGGTAGGTAGATTGATAGATACAGATAGGTAGGTACGTAGATTGATAGATACAGATAGGTAGGTAGGTAGGTAGATAAATACAGATAGGTAGGTAGGTAGGTAGATAGATACAGATAGGTAGGTAGGTAGGTAGATAGATAGAGATAGGTAGGTAGGTAGATTGATAGATACAGATAGGTAGGTAGCTAGATTGATAGATACAGATAGGTAGGTAGGTAGGTAGATAGATACAGATAGGTAGGTAGGTGGATTGATAGATACAGATAGTTAGGTAGGTAGATAGATGGATACAGATAGGTAGGTAGGTAGATAGATAAGTACAGATAGGTAGGTAGGTAGATAGATAGATACAGATAGGTAGGTAGGTAGATAGATAGATACAGATAGGTAGGTAGGTAGATAGATGGATACAGATAGGTAGGTAGGTAGGTAGATAAATACAGATAGGTAGGTATGTAGATAGATAGATAGAGATAGGTAGGTAGGTAGATTGATAGATACAGATAGGTAGGTAGGTAGGTAGATAGATACAGATAGGTAGGTAGGTAGATTGATAGATACAGATAGGTAGGTAGGTAGGTAGATAGATACAGATAGGTAGGTAGGTAGATTGATAGATACAGATAGGTAGGTAGGTAGATAGATAGATAGAGATAGGTAGGTAGATAGATAGATAGAGATAGGTAGGTAGGTAGATAGATAAATACAGATAGGTAGGTAGGTAGGTAGATAGATAGAGATAGGTAGGTATGTAGATTGATAGATACAGATAGGTAGGTAGGTAGATTGATAAATACAGATAGGTAGGTAGGTAGATTGATAGATACAGATAGGTAGGTAGGTAGGTAGATAAATACAGATAGGTAGGTAGGTAGATAGATAGATAGAGATAGGTAGGTAGGTAGATTGATAGATACAGATAGGTAGGTAGGTAGATAGATGGATACAGATAGGTAGGTAGGTAGGTAGATAAATACAGATAGGTAGGTATGTAGATAGATAGATAGAGATAGGTAGGTAGGTAGATTGATAGATACAGATAGGTAGGTAGGTAGGTAGATAGATACAGATAGGTAGGTAGGTAGATTGATAGATACAGATAGGTAGGTAGGTAGGTAGATAGATACAGATAGGTAGGTAGGTAGATTGATAGATACAGATAGGTAGGTAGGTAGATAGATAGATAGAGATAGGTAGGTAGATAGATAGATAGAGATAGGTAGGTAGGTAGATAGATAAATACAGATAGGTAGGTAGGTAGGTAGATAGATAGAGATAGGTAGGTATGTAGATTGATAGATACAGATAGGTAGGTAGGTAGATTGATAAATACAGATAGGTAGGTAGGTAGATTGATAGATACAGATAGGTAGGTAGGTAGGTAGATAAATACAGATAGGTAGGTAGGTAGATAGATAGATAGAGATAGGTAGGTAGGTAGATTGATAGATACAGATAGGTAGGTAGGTAGATTGATAGATACAGATAGGTAGGTAGGTAGATAGGTAGATAGATACAGATAGGTAGGTAAGTAGATAGATAGATAGAGATAGATAGGTAAGTAGATTGATAGATACAGATAGGTAGGTAGGTAGATAGATAGATACAGATAGGTAGGTAGGTAGGTAGATAGATAGAGATAGGTAGGTAGGTAGGTAGATTGATAGATACAGATAGGTAGGTAGGTAAATTCATAGATACAGATAGGTAGGTAGGTAGGTAGATAGATACAGATAGGTAGGTAGGTAGATTGATAGATACAGATAGGTAGGTAGGTAGATAGATGGATACAGATAGGTAGGTAGGTAGATAGATAAATACAGATAGGTAGGTAGGTAGATAGATAGATACAGATAGGTAGGTAGGTAGATTGATAGATACAGATAGGTAGGTAGGTAGGTAGATAGATACAGATAGGTAGGTAGTTAGGTAGATAGATAGAGATAAGTAGGTAGGTAGATAGATAGATAGAGATAGGTAGGTAGATAGATTGATAGATACAGATAGGTAGGTAGGTAGATTGATAGATACAGATAGGTAGGTAGGTAGATTGATAGATACAGATAGGTAGGTAGGTAGGTAGATAGATACAGATAGGTAGGTAGGTAGATTGATAGATACAGATAGGTAGGTAGGTAGATAGATAGAGATAGGTAGGTAGGTAGATAGATAGATAGAGATAGGTAGGTAGGTAGATAGATAAATACAGATAGGTAGGTAGGTAGGTAGGTAGATAGAGATAGGTAGGTATGTAGATTGATAGATACAGATAGGTAGGTAGGTAGATTGATAAATACAGATAGGTAGGTAGGTAGATTGATAGAGATAGGTAGGTAGGTAGGTAGATAAATACAGATAGGTAGGTAGGTAGATAGATAGATAGAGATAGGTAGGTAGGTAGATTGATAGATACAGATAGGTAGGTAGGTAGGTAGGTAGATAGATACAGATAGGTAGGTAGGTAGATTGATAGATACAGATAGGTAGGTAGGTAGATAGATGGATACAGATAGGTAGGTAGGTAGGTAGATAAATACAGATAGGTAGGTATGTAGATAGATAGATAGAGATAGGTAGGTAGGTAGATTGATAGATACAGATAGGTAGGTAGGTAGATTGATAGATACAGATAGGTAGGTAGGTAGGTAGATAGATACAGATAGGTAGGTAGGTAGATTGATAGATACAGATAGGTAGGTAGGTAGATAGATGGATACAGATAGGTGGGTAGGTAGGTAGATAAATACAGATAGGTAGGTAGGTAGATAGATAGATAGAGATAGGTAGGTAGGTAGATTGATAGATACAGATAGGTAGGTAGGTAGATTGATAGATACAGATAGGTAGGTAGGTAGGTAGATAGATACAGATAGGTAGGTAATTAGATAGATAGATAGATAGATAGATAGATAGATAGATAGATAGATAGAGATAGATAGATAGGTAAGTAGATTGATAGAGACAGATAGGTAGGTAGGTAGATAGATAGATAGAGATAGGTAGGTAGCTAGATAGATAAATACAGATAGGTAGGTAGGTAGGTAGATAGATAGAGATAGGTAGGTAGTTAGATAGATAGATAGAGATAGGTAGGTAGGTAGATTGATAGATACAGATAGGTAGGTAGGTAGATAGATAGATACAGATAGGTAGGTAGGTAGATAGATAAATACAGATAGGTAGGTAGGTAGATAGATAGATAGAGATATGTAGGTATGTAGATTGATAGATACAGATAGGTAGGTAGGTAGATTGATAGATACAGATAGGTAGGTAGGTAGATTGATAGATATAGATAGGTAGGTAGGTAGGTAGGTAGATAGATACAGATAGGTAGGTAGGTAGGTAGATAGATAGAGATAGGTAGGTAGGTAGATTGATAGATACAGATAGGTAGGTAGCTAGATTGATAGATACAGATAGGTAGGTAGGTAGGTAGATAGATACAGATAGGTAGGTAGGTAGATTGATAGATACAGATAGGTAGGTAGGTAGATAGATGGATACAGATAGGTAGGTAGGTAGATAGATAAGTACAGATAGGTAGGTAGGTAGATAGATAGATACAGATAGGTAGGTAGGTAGATAGATAGATACAGATAGGTAGGTAGGTAGATAGATGGATACAGATAGGTAGGTAGGTAGGTAGATAAATACAGAGAGGTAGGTATGTAGATAGATAGATAGAGATAGGTAGGTAGGTAGATTGATAGATACAGATAGGTAGGTAGGTAGATTGATAGATATAGATAGGTAGGTAGGTAGGTAGATAGATACAGATAGGTAGGTAGGTAGATTGATAGATACAGATAGGTAGGTAGGTAGGTAGATAGGTACAGATAGGTAGGTAGGTAGATTGATAGATACAGATAGGTAGGTAGGTAGATAGATAGATAGAGATAGGTAGGTAGGTAGATAGATAGATAGAGATAGGTAGGTAGGTAGATAGATAAATACAGATAGGTAGGTAGGTAGGTAGATAGATAGAGATAGGTAGGTATGTAGATTGATAGATACAGATAGGTAGGTAGGTAGATTGATAAATACAGATAGGTAGGTAGGTAGATTGATAGATACAGATAGGTAGGTAGGTAGGTAGATAAAAACAGATAGGTAGGTAGGTAGATAGATAGATAGAGATAGGTAGGTAGGTAGATTGATAGATACAGATAGGTAGGTAGGTAGATTGATAGATACAGATAGGTAGGTAGGTAGATAGGTAGATAGATACAGATAGGTAGGTAAGTAGATAGATAGATAGAAATAGATAGGTAAGTAGATTGATAGATACAGATAGGTAGGTAGGTAGATAGATAGATACAGATAGGTAGGTAGGTAGGTAGATAGATAGAGATAGGTAGGTAGGTAGATTGATAGATACAGATAGGTAGGTAGGTAGATTCATAGATACAGATAGGTAGGTAGGTAGGTAGATAGATACAGATAGGTAGGTAGGTAGATTGATAGATACAGATAGGTAGGTAGGTAGATAGATGGATACAGATAGGTAGGTAGGTAGATAGATAAATACAGATAGGTAGGTAGGTAGATAGATAGATACAGATAGGTAGGTAGGTAGATAGATAGATACAGATAGGTAGGTAGGTAGGTAGATAAATACAGATAGGTAGGTATGTAGATAGATAGATAGAGATAGGTAGGTAGGTAGATTGATAGATACAGATAGGTAGGTAGGTAGATTGATAGATACATATAGGTAGGTAGGTAGGTAGGTAGATACAGATAGGTAGGTAGGTAGATTGATAGATACAGATAGGTAGGTAGGTAGATGGATGGATACAGATAGGTAGGTAGGTAGATAAATACAGATAGGTAGGTAGGTAGATAGATAGATAGAGATAGGTAGGTAGGTAGATTGATAGATACAGATAGGTAGGTAGGTAGATTGATAGATACAGATAGGTAGGTAGGTAGGTAGGTAGATACAGATAGGTAGGTAAGTAGATAGATAGATAGATAGATAGATAGATAGATAGATAGATAGATAGATAGATAGATAGATAGATAGATAGATAGATAGATAGATAGATAGATAGATAGATAGATAGATAGATAGATAGATAGAGATAGATAGGTAAGTAGATTGATAGAGACAGATAGGTAGGTAGGTAGATAGATAGATAGAGATAGGTAGGTAGCTAGATAGATAAATACAGATAGGTAGGTAGGTAGGTAGATAGATAGAGATAGGTAGGTAGGTAGATAGATAGATAGAGATAGGTAGGTAGGTAGATTGATAGATACAGATAGGTAGGTAGGTAGATCGATAGATACAGATAGGTAGGTAGGTAGATAGATAAATACAGATAGGTAGGTAGGTAGGTAGATAAATACAGATAGGTAGGTAGGTAGGTAGATAGATACAGATAGGTAGGTAGGTAGGTAGATAGATAGAGATAGGTAGGTAGGTAGATTGATAGATACAGATAGGTAGGTAGGTAGATTCATAGATACAGATAGGTAGGTAGGTAGGTAGATAGATACAGATAGGTAGGTAGGTAGATTGATAGATACAGATAGGTAGGTAGGTAGATAGATGGATACAGATAGGTAGGTAGGTAGATAGATAAATACAGATAGGTAGGTAGGTAGATAGATAGATACAGATAGGTAGGTAGGTAGATAGATAGATACAGATAGGTAGGTAGGTAGATAGATGGATACAGATAGGAAGGTAGGTAGGTAGATAAATACAGATAGGTAGGTATGTAGATAGATAGATAGAGATAGGTAGGTAGGTAGATTGATAGATACAGATAGGTAGGTAGGTAGATTGATAGATACAGATAGGTAGGTAGGTAGGTAGATAGATACAGATAGGTAGGTAGGTAGATTGATAGATACAGATAGGTAGGTAGGTAGATAGATGGATACAGATAGGTAGGTAGGTAGGTAGATAAATACAGATAGGTAGGTAGGTAGATAGATAGATAGAGATAGGTAGGTAGGTAGATTGATAGATACAGATAGGTAGGTAGGTAGATTGATAGATACAGATAGGTAGGTAGGTAGGTAGGTAGGTAGATACAGATAGGTAGGTAAGTAGATAGATAGATAGATAGATAGATAGATAGATAGATAGATAGATAGATAGATAGATAGATAGATAGATAGATAGATAGATAGAGATAGATAGGTAAGTAGATTGATAGAGACAGATAGGTAGGTAGGTAGATAGATAGATAGAGATAGGTAGGTAGCTAGATAGATAAATACAGATAGGTAGGTAGGTAGGTAGATAGATAGAGATAGGTAGGTAGGTAGATAGATAGATAGAGATAGGTAGGTAGGTAGATTGATAGATACAGATAGGTAGGTAGGTAGATAGATAGATACAGATAGGTAGGTAGGTAGATAGATAAATACAGATAGGTAGGTAGGTAGATAGATAGATAGAGATATGTAGGTATGTAGATTGATAGATACAGATAGGTAGGTAGGTAGATTGATAGATACAGATAGGTAGGTAGGTAGATTGATAGATACAGATAGGTAGGTAGGTAGGTAGATAAATACAGATAGGTAGGTAGGTAGATAGATAGATAGAGATAGGTAGGTAGGTAGATTGATAGATACAGATAGGTAGGTAGGTAGATTGATAGATATAGATAGGTAGGTAGGTAGGTGGATAGATACAAATAGGTAGGTAAGTAGATAGATAGATAGAGATAGATAGGTAAGTAGATTGATAGAGACAGATAGGTAGGTAGGTAGATAGATAGATAGAGATAGGTAGGTAGCTAGATAGATAAATACAGATAGGTAGGTAGGTAGGTAGATAGATAGAGATAGGTAGGTAGGTAGATAGATAGATAGAGATAGGTAGGTAGGTAGATAGATGGATAGATAGATAGAGATAGTTAGGTAGGTAGGTAGATAGATAGAGATAGGTAGGTAGGTAGATAGATAGATACAGATATGTAGGTAGGTAGATAGATGGATACAGATAGGTAGGTAGGTAGGTAGATAAATACAGATAGGTAGGTAGGTAGATAGATAGATAGAGATAGGTAGGTAGGTAGATTGATAGATACAGATAGGTAGGTAGGTAGATTGATAGATACAGATAGGTAGGTAGGTAGGTAGATAGATACAGATAGGTAGGTAGTTAGGTAGATAGATAGAGATAGGTAGGTAGGTAGATAGATAGATAGAGATAGGTAGGTAGATAGATTGATAGATACAGATAGGTAGGTAGGTAGATTGATAGATACAGATAGGTAGGTAGGTAGATTGATAGATACAGATAGGTAGGTAGGTAGGTAGATAGATACAGATAGGTAGGTAGGTAGATTGATAGATACAGATAGGTAGGTAGGTAGATAGATAGATAGAGATAGGTAGGTAGGTAGATAGATAGATAGAGATAGGTAGGTAGGTAGATAGATAAATACAGATAGGTAGGTAGGTAGGTAGGTAGATTGAGATAGGTAGGTATATAGATTGATAGATACAGATAGGTAGGTAGGTAGATTGATAAATACAGATAGGTAGGTAGGTAGATTGATAGATAGAGATAGGTAGGTAGGTAGGTAGATAAATACAGATAGGTAGGTAGATAGATAGATAGATAGATAGAGATAGATAGGTAAGTAGATTGATAGATACAGATAGGTAGGTAGGTAGATAGATAGATACAGATAGGTAGGTAGGTAGGTAGATAGATAGAGATAGGTAGGTAGGTAGATTGATAGATACAGATAGGTAGGTAGGTAGATTCATAGATACAGATAGGTAGGTAGGTAGGTAGATAGATACAGATAGGTAGGTAGGTAGATTGATAGATACAGATAGGTAGGTAGGTAGATAGATGGATACAGATAGGTAGGTAGGTAGATAGATAAATACAGATAGGTAGGTAGGTAGATAGATAGATACAGATAGGTAGGTAGGTAGATAGATAGATACAGATAGGTAGGTAGGTAGATAGATGGATACAGATAGGTAGGTAGGTAGGTAGATAAATACAGATAGGTAGGTATGTAGATAGATAGATAGAGATAGGTAGGTAGGTAGATTGATAGATACAGATAGGTAGGTAGGTAGATTGATAGATACAGATAGGTAGGTAGGTAGGTAGGTAGATAGATACAGATAGGTAGGTAGGTAGATTGATAGATACAGATAGGTAGGTAGTTAGATAGATGGATACAGATAGGTAGGTAGGTAGGTAGATAAATACAGATAGGTAGGTAGGTAGATAGATAGATAGAGATAGGTAGGTAGGTAGATTGATAGATACAGATAGGTAGGTAGGTAGATTGATAGATACAGATAGGTAGGTAGGTAGGTAGGTAGATACAGATAGGTAGGTAATTAGATAGATAGATAGATAGATAGATAGATAGATAGATAGATAGATAGATAGATAGATAGATAGATAGATAGATAGATAGATAGATAGATAGATAGATAGATAGATAGATAGAGATAGATAGGTAAGTAGATTGATAGAGACAGATAGGTAGGTAGGTAGATAGATAGATAGAGATAGGTAGGTAGCTAGATAGATAAATACAGATAGGTAGGTAGGTAGGTAGGTAGATAGAGATAGGTAGGTAGGTAGATAGATAGAGATAGGTAGGTAGGTAGATTGATAGATACAGATAGGTAGGTAGGTAGATAGATAGATACAGATAGGTAGGTAGGTAGATAGATAAATACAGATAGGTAGGTAGGTAGATAGATAGATAGAGATATGTAGGTATGTAGATTGATAGATACAGATAGGTAGGTAGGTAGATTGATAGATACAGATAGGTAGGTAGGTAGATTGATAGATACAGATAGGTAGGTAGGTAGGTAGATAAATACAGATAGGTAGGTAGGTAGGTAGATAGATACAGATAGGTAGGTAGGTAGGTAGATAGATAGAGATAGGTAGGTAGGTAGATTGATAGATACAGATAGGTAGGTAGGTAGATTGATAGATACAGATAGGTAGGTAGGTAGGTAGATAGATACAGATAGGTAGGTAGGTAGATTGATAGATACAGATAGGTAGGTAGGTAGATAGATGGATACAGATAGGTAGGTAGGTAGATAGATAAGTACAGATAGGTAGGTAGATAGATAGATAGATACAGATAGGTAGGTAGGTAGATAGATAGATACAGATAGGTAGGTAGGTAGGTAGATAGATGGATACAGATAGGTAGGTAGGTAGGTAGATAAATACAGATAGGTAGGTATGTAGATAGATAGATAGAGATAGGTAGGTAGGTAGATTGATAGATACAGATAGGTAGGTAGGTAGATTGATAGATACAGATAGGTAGGTAGGTAGGTAGATAGATACAGATATGTAGGTAGGTAGATTGATAGATACAGATAGGTAGGTAGGTAGGTAGATAGATACAGATAGGTAGGTAGGTAGATTGATAGATACAGATAGGTAGGTAGGTAGATAGATAGATACAGATAGGTAGGTAGGTAGATAGATGGATACAGATAGGTAGGTAGGTAGATAGATAAATACAGATAGGTAGGTAGGTAGATAGATAGATACAGATAGGTAGGTAGGTAGATAGATAGATACAGATAGGTAGGTAGGTAGATAGATGGATACAGATAGGTAGGTAGGTAGGTAGATAAATACAGATAGGTAGGTATGTAGATAGATAGATAGAGATAGGTAGGTAGGTAGATTGATAGATACAGATAGGTAGGTAGGTAGATTGATAGATACAGATAGGTAGGTAGGTAGGTAGATAGATACAGATAGGTAGGTAGGTAGATTGATAGATACAGATAGGTAGGTAGGTAGATAGATGGATACAGATAGGTAGGTAGGTAGATAAATACAGATAGGTAGGTAGGTAGATAGATAGATAGAGATAGGTAGGTAGGTAGATTGATAGATACAGATAGGTAGGTAGGTAGATTGATAGATACAGATAGGTAGGTAGGTAGGTAGGTAGATACAGATAGGTAGGTAATTAGATAGATAGATAGATAGATAGATAGATAGATAGATAGATAGATAGATAGATAGATAGATAGATAGATAGATAGAGATAGATAGGTAAGTAGATTGATAGAGACAGATAGGTAGGTAGGTAGATAGATAGATAGAGATAGGTAGGTAGCTAGATAGATAAATACAGATAGGTAGGTAGGTAGGTAGATAGATAGAGATAGGTAGGTAGGTAGATAGATAGATAGAGATAGGTAGGTAGGTAGGTAGATAGATAGATACAGATAGGTAGGTAGGTAGATAGATAGATACAGATAGGTAGGTAGGTAGATAGATAAGTACAGATAGGTAGGTAGGTAGATAGATAGATAGAGATATGTAGGTATGTAGATTGATAGATACAGATAGGTAGGTAGGTAGATTGATAGATACAGATAGGTAGGTAGGTAGATTGATAGATACAGATAGGTAGGTAGGTAGGTAGATAAATACAGATAGGTAGGTAGGTAGGTAGATAGATACAGATAGGTAGGTAGGTAGGTAGATAGATAGAGATAGGTAGGTAGGTAGGTAGATTGATAGATACAGATAGGTAGGTAGGTAGATTGATAGATACAGATAGGTAGGTAGGTAGGTAGATAGATACAGATAGGTAGGTAGGTAGATTGATAGATACAGATAGGTAGGTAGGTAGATAGATGGATACAGATAGGTAGGTAGGTAGATAGATAAGTACAGATAGGTAGGTAGGTAGATAGATAGATACAGATAGGTAGGTAGGTAGATAGATAGATACAGATAGGTAGGTAGGTAGATAGATGGATACAGATAGGTAGGTAGGTAGGTAGATAAATACAGATAGGTAGGTATGTAGATAGATAGATAGAGATAGGTAGGTAGGTAGATTGATAGATACAGATAGGTAGGTAGGTAGATTGATAGATACAGATAGGTAGGTAGGTAGGTAGGTAGATAGATACAGATAGGTAGGTAGGTAGATTGATAGATACAGATAGGTAGGTAGGTAGGTAGATAGATACAGATAGGTAGGTAGGTAGATTGATAGATACAGATAGGTAGGTAGGTAGATAGATAGATAGATAGAGATAGGTAGGTAGGTAGATAGATAGATAGAGATAGGTAGGTAGGTAGATAGATAAATACAGATAGGTAGGTAGGTAGGTAGATAGATAGAGATAGGTAGGTATGTAGATTGATAGATACAGATAGGTAGGTAGGTAGATTGATAAATACAGATAGGTAGGTAGGTAGATTGATAGATACAGATAGGTAGGTAGGTAGGTAGATAAATACAGATAGGTAGGTAGGTAGATAGATAGATAGAGATAGGTAGGTAGGTAGATTGATAGATACAGATAGGTAGGTAGGTAGATTGATAGATACAGATAGGTAGGTAGGTAGGTAGGTAGATAGATACAGATAGGTAGGTAAGTAGATAGATAGATAGAGATAGATAGGTAAGTAGATTGATAGATACAGATAGGTAGGTAGGTAGATAGATAGATACAGATAGGTAGGTAGGTAGGTAGATAGATAGAGATAGGTAGGTAGGTAGATTGATAGATACAGATAGGTAGGTAGGTAGATTCATAGATACAGATAGGTAGGTAGGTAGGTAGATAGATACAGATAGGTAGGTAGGTAGATTGATAGATACAGATAGGTAGGCAGGTAGATAGATGGATACAGATAGGTAGGTAGGTAGATAGATAAATACAGATAAGTAGGTAGGTAGATAGATAGATACAGATAGGTAGGTAGGTAGATAGATAGATACAGATAGGTAGGTAGGTAGATAGATGGATACAGATAGGTAGGTAGGTAGGTAGATAAATACAGATAGGTAGGTATGTAGATAGATAGATAGAGATAGGTAGGTAGGTAGATTGATAGATACAGATAGGTAGGTAGGTAGATTGATAGATACAGATAGGTAGGTAGGTAGGTAGATAGATACAGATAGGTAGGTAGGTAGATTGATAGATACAGATAGGTAGGTAGGTAGATAGATGGATACAGATAGGTAGGTAGGTAGGTAGATAAATACAGATAGGTAGGTAGGTAGATAGATAGATAGAGATAGGTAGGTAGGTAGATTGATAGATACAGATAGGTAGGTAGGTAGATTGATAGATACAGATAGGTAGGTAGGTAGGTAGGTAGATACAGATAGGTAGGTAAGTAGATAGATAGATAGATAGATAGATAGATAGATAGATAGATAGATAGATAGATAGATAGATAGATAGATAGATAGATAGATAGATAGAGATAGATAGGTAAGTAGATTGATAGAGACAGATAGGTAGGTAGGTAGATAGATAGATAGAGATAGGTAGGTAGCTAGATAGATAAATAGAGATAGGTAGGTAGGTAGGTGGATAGATAGAGATAGGTAGGTAGGTAGATAGATAGATAGAGATAGGTAGGTAGGTAGATTGATAGATACAGATAGGTAGGTAGGTAGATCGATAGATACAGATAGGTAGGTAGGTAGATATATAAATACAGATAGGTAGGTAGGTAGATAGATAGATAGAGATATGTAGGTATGTAGATTGATAGATACAGATAGGTAGGTAGGTAGATTGATAGATACAGATAGGTAGGTAGGTAGATTGATAGATACAGATAGGTAGGTAGGTAGGTAGGTAGGTAGATAAATACAGATAGGTAGGTAGGTAGGTAGATAGATACAGATAGGTAGGTAGGTAGGTAGATAGATAGAGATAGGTAGGTAGGTAGATTGATAGATACAGATAGGTAGGTAGGTAGATTCATAGATACAGATAGGTAGGTAGGTAGGTAGATAGATACAGATAGGTAGGTAGGTAGATTGATAGATACAGATAGGTAGGTAGGTAGATAGATGGATACAGATAGGTAGGTAGGTAGATAGATAAATACAGATAGGTAGGTAGGTAGATAGATAGATACAGATAGGTAGGTAGGTAGATAGATGGATACAGATAGGTAGGTAGGTAGGTAGATAAATACAGATAGGTAGGTATGTAGATAGATAGATAGAGATAGGTAGGTAGGTAGATTGATAGATACAGATAGGTAGGTAGGTAGATTGATAGATACAGATAGGTAGGTAGGTAGGTAGATAGATACAGATAGGTAGGTAGGTAGATTGATAGATACAGATAGGTAGGTAGGTAGATTGATAGATACAGATAGGTAGGTAGGTAGATTGATAGATACAGATAGGTAGGTAGGTAGGTGGATAGATACAAATAGGTAGGTAAGTAGATAGATAGATAGAGATAGATAGGTAAGTAGATTGATAGAGACAGATAGGTAGGTAGGTAGATAGATAGATAGAGATAGGTAGGTAGCTAGATAGATAAATACAGATAGGTAGGTAGGTAGGTAGATAGATAGAGATAGGTAGGTAGGTAGATAGATAGATAGAGATAGGTAGGTAGGTAGATTGATAGATACAGATAGATAGGTAGGTAGATAGATAGATACAGATAGGTAGGTAGGTAGATAGATAAATACAGATAGGTAGGTAGGTAGATAGATAGATAGAGATAGGTAGGTATGTAGATTGATAGATACAGATAGGTAGGTAGGTAGATTGATAGATACAGATAGGTAGGTAGGTAGATAGATACAGATAGGTAGGTAGATTGATAGATACAGATAGGTAGGTAGGTAGATAGATAGATACAGATAGGTAGGTAGGTAGGTAGATAAATACAGATAGGTAGGTAGGTAGATAGATAGATACAGATAGGTAGGTAGGTAGATAGATAGATAGAGATAGGTAGGTAGGTAGGTAGATAGATAGAGATAGGTAGGTAGGTAGATAGATAAATACAGATAGGTAGGTAGGTAGGTAGATAGATAGAGATAGGTAGGTATGTAGATTGATAGATACAGATAGGTAGGTAGGTAGGTAGATTGATAAATACAGATAGGTAGGTAGGTAGATTGATAGATACAGATAGGTAGGTAGGTAGGTAGATAAATACAGATAGGTAGGTAGGTAGATAGATAGATAGAGATAGGTAGGTAGGTAGATTGATAGATACAGATAGGTAGGTAGGTAGATTGATAGATACAGATAGGTAGGTAGGTAGGTTACTAGATAGATACAGATAGGTAGGTAAGTAGATAGATAGATAGAGATAGATAGGTAAGTAGATTGATAGATACAGATAGGTACGTAGGTAGATAGATAGATACAGATAGGTAGGTAGGTAGGTAGATAGAGATAGGTAGGTAGGTAGATTGATAGATACAGATAGGTAGGTAGGTAGATTCATAGATACAGATAGGTAGGTAGGTAGGTAGATAGATACAGATAGGTAGGTAGGTAGATTGATAGATACAGATAGGTAGGTAGGTAGATAGATGGATACAGATAGGTAGGTAGGTAGATAGATAAATACAGATAGGTAGGTAGGTAGATAGATAGATACAGATAGGTAGGTAGGTAGATAGATAGATACAGATAGGTAGGTAGGTAGATAGATGGATACAGATAGGTAGGTAGGTAGGTAGATAAATACAGATAGGTAGATATGTAGATAGATAGATAGAGATAGGTAGGTAGGTAGATTGATAGATACAGATAGGAAGGTAGGTAGATTGATAGATACAGATAGGTAGGTAGGTAGGTAGATAGATACAGATAGGTAGGTAGGTAGATTGATAGATACAGATAGGTAGGTAGGTAGATAGATGGATACAGATAGGTAGGTAGGTAGGTAGATAAATACAGATAGGTAGGTAGGTAGATAGATAGATAGAGATAGGTAGGTAGGTAGATTGATAGATACAGATAGGTAGGTAGGTAGATTGATAGATACAGATAGGTAGGTAGGTAGGTAGGTAGATACAGATAGGTAGGTAAGTAGATAGATAGATAGATAGATAGATAGATAGATAGAGATAGATAGGTAAGTAGATTGATAGAGACAGATAGGTAGGTAGGTAGATAGATAGATAGAGATAGGTAGGTAGCTAGATAGATAAATAGAGATAGGTAGGTAGGTAGGTAGATAGATAGAGATAGGTAGGTAGGTAGATAGATAGATAGAGATAGGTAGGTAGGTAGATTGATAGATACAGATAGGTAGGTAGGTTGATCGATAGATACAGATAGGTAGGTAGGTAGATAGATAAATACAGATAGGTAGGTAGGTAGATAGATAGATAGAGATATGTAGGTATGTAGATTGATAGATACAGATAGGTAGGTAGGTAGATTGATAGATACAGATAGGTAGGTAGGTAGATTGATAGATACAGATAGGTAGGTAGGTAGGTAGATAAATACAGATAGGTAGGTAGGTAGGTAGATAGATACAGATAGGTAGGTAGGTAGGTAGATAGATAGAGATAGGTAGGTAGGTAGATTGATAGATACAGATAGGTAGGTAGGTAGATTCATAGATACAGATAGGTAGGTAGGTAGGTAGATAGATACAGATAGGTAGGTAGGTAGATTGATAGATACAGATAGGTAGGTAGGTAGATAGATGGATACAGATAGGTAGGTAGGTAGATAGATAAATACAGATAGGTAGGTAGGTAGATAGATAGATACAGATAGGTAGGTAGGTAGATAGATAGATACAGATAGGTAGGTAGGTAGATAGATGGATACAGATAGGTAGGTAGGTAGGTAGATAAATACAGATAGGTAGGTATGTAGATAGATAGATAGAGATAGGTAGGTAGGTAGATTGATAGATACAGATAGGTAGGTAGGTAGATTGATAGATACAGATAGGTAGGTAGGTAGGTAGATAGATACAGATAGGTAGGTAGGTAGATTGATAGATACAGATAGGTAGGTAGGTAGGTAGGTAGATACAGATAGGTAGGTAAGTAGATAGATAGATAGATAGATAGATAGAGATAGATAGGTAAGTAGGTTGATAGAGACAGATAGGTAGGTAGGTAGATAGATAGATAGAGATAGGTAGGTAGCTAGATAGATAAATACAGATAGGTAGGTAGGTAGGTAGATAGATAGAGATAGGTAGGTAGGTAGATAGATAGATAGAGATAGGTAGGTAGGTAGATTGATAGATACAGATAGGTAGGTAGGTAGATAGATAGATACAGATAGGTAGGTAGGTAGATAGATAAATACAGATAGGTAGGTAGGTAGGTAGATAGATAGAGATAGGTAGGTAGGTAGATAGATAGATAGAGATAGGTAGGTAGGTAGATTGATAGATACAGATAGGTAGGTAGGTAGATAGATAGATACAGATAGGTAGGTAGGTAGATAGATAAATACAGATAGGTAGGTAGGTAGATAGATAGATAGAGATATGTAGGTATGTAGATTGATAGATACAGATAGGTAGGTAGGTAGATTGATAGATACAGATAGGTAGGTAGGTAGATTGATAGATACAGATAGGTAGGTAGGTAGATTGATAGATACAGATAGGTAGGTAGGTAGATTGATAGATACAGATAGGTAGGTAGGTAGATTGATAGATACAGATAGGTAGGTAGGTAGGTGGATAGATACAAATAGGTAGGTAAGTAGATAGATAGATAGAGATAGATAGGTAAGTAGATTGATAGAGACAGATAGGTAGGTAGGTAGATAGATAGATAGAGATAGGTAGGTAGCTAGATAGATAAATACAGATAGGTAGGTAGGTAGGTAGATAGATAGAGATAGGTAGGTAGGTAGATAGATAGAGATAGGTAGGTAGGTAGATTGATAGATACAGATAGATAGGTAGGTAGATAGATAGATACAGATAGGTAGGTAGGTAGATAGATAAATACAGATAGGTAGGTAGATAGATAGATAGAGATAGGTAGGTATGTAGATTGATGGATACAGATAGGTAGGTAGGTAGATTGATAGATACAGATAGGTAGGTAGGTAGATAGATACAGATAGGTAGGTAGATTGATAGATACAGATAGGTAGGTAGGTAGATAGATAGATACAGATAGGTAGGTAGGTAGGTAGATAAATACAGATAGGTAGGTAGGTAGATAGATAGAGATAGGTAGGTAGGTAGATTGATAGATACAGATAGGTAGGTAGGTAGATTGATAGATACAGATAGGTAGGTAGGTAGGTAGGTAGATAGATACAGATAGGTAGGTAAGTAGATAGATAGATAGAGATAGATAGGTAAGTAGATTGATAGAGACAGATAGGTAGGTAGGTAGATAGATAGATAGATAGAGATAGGTAGGTAGCTAGATAGATAAATACAGATAGGTAGGTAGGTAGGTAGGTAGATAGAGATAGGTAGGTAGGTAAGTAGATAGATAGAGATAGGTAGGTAGGTAGATTGATAGATACAGATAGGTAGGTAGGTAGATGGATAAATACAGATAGGTAGGTAGGTAGATAGATAGATAGAGATAGGTAGGTAGATAGATTGATAGATACAGATAGGTAGGTAGGTAGATTGATAGATACAGATAGGTAGGTAGGTAGATTGATAGATACAGATAGGTAGGTAGGTAGGTAGATAGATACAGATAGGTAGGTAGGTAGATTGATAGATACAGATAGGTAGGTAGGTAGATAGATAGATACAGATAGGTAGGTAGGTAGGTAGATAAATACAGATAGGTAGGTAGATAGATAGATAGATAGATAGATAGATAGATAGATAGATAGATAGATAGATAGATAGATAGATAGATAGATAGATAGATAGAGATAGGTAGGTAGGTAGATTGATAGATACAGATAGGTAGGTAGGTAGATAGATAGATAGATAGAGATAGGTAGGTAAGTATTTAGATAGATAGATAGAGATAGGTAGGTAGGTAGATAGATGGATAGATAGATAGAGATAGGTAGGTAGGTAGGTAGATAGATGGAGATAGGTAGGTAAGTAGATAGATAGATAGAGATAGATAGGTAAGTAGATTGATAGAGACAGATAGGTAGGTAGGTAGGTAGATAGATAGATAGAGATAGGTAGGTAGCTAGATAGATAAATACAGATAGGTAGGTAGGTAGGTAGGTAGGTAGGTAGATAGAGATAGGTAGGTAGGTAGATAGATAGATAGAGATAGGTAGGTAGGTAGATTGATAGATACAGATAGGTAGGTAGGTAGATAGATAGATACCGATAGGTAGGTAGGTAGATAGATACAGATAGGTAGGTAGATTGATAAATACAGATAGGTAGGTAGGTAGATAGATAGATAGAGATAGGTAGGTAGATAGATTGATAGATACAGATAGGTAGGTAGATAGATAGATAGATAGATAGATAGATAGATAGATAGATAGATAGATAGATAGATAGATAGATAGATAGATAGATAGATAGATAGATAGAGATAGGTAGGTAGGTAGATTGATAGATACAGATAGGTAGGTAGGTAGATAGATGGATAGATAGATAGAGATAGGTAGGTAGGTAGGTAGATAGATGGAGATAGGTAGGTAAGTAGATAGATAGATAGAGATAGATAGGTAAGTAGATTGATAGAGACAGATAGGTAGGTAGATAGATAGATAGAGATAGGTAGGTAGCTAGATAGATAAATACAGATAGGTAGGTAGGTAGGTAGGTAGATAGAGATAGGTAGGTAGGTAGGTAGGTAGATAGAGATAGGTAGGTAGGTAGATTGATAGATACAGATAGGTAGGTAGGTAGATAGATAAATACAGATAGGTAGGTAGGTAGATAGATAGATAGAGATAGGTAGGTATGTAGATTGATAGATACAGATAGGTAGGTAGGTAGATTGATAGATACAGATAGGTAGGTAGGTAGATAGATACAGATAGGTAGGTAGGTAGATTGAAAGATACAGATAGGTAGGTAGGTAGATAGATGGATACAGATAGGTAGGTAGGTAGGTAGATAAATACAGATAGGTAGGTAGGTAGATAGATAGATAGAGATAGGTATGTAGGTAGATTGATAGATACAGATAGGTAGGTAGGTAGCTTGATAGATACAGATAGGTAGGTAGGTAAGTAGGTAGATACAGATAGGTAGGTAAGTAGATAGATAGATAGATAGATAGATAGATAGATAGATAGATAGATAGATAGATAGATAGATAGATAGATAGATAGATAGATAGATAGATAGAGATAGATAGGTAAGTAGATTGATAGAGACAGATAGGTAGGTAGGTAGATAGATAGATAGAGATAGGTAGGTAGCTAGATAGATAAATACAGATAGGTAGGTAGGTAGGTAGATAGATAGAGATAGGTAGGTAGGTAGATAGATAGATAGAGATAGGTAGGTAGGTAGATTGATAGATACAGATAGGTAGGTAGGTAGATAGATAGATACAGATAGGTAGGTAGGTAGATAGATAAATACAGATAGGTAGGTAGGTAGATAGATAGATAGAGATATGTAGGTATGTAGATTGATAGATACAGATAGGTAGGTAGGTAGATTGATAGATACAGATAGGTAGGTAGGTAGATTGATAGATACAGATAGGTAGGTAGGTAGGTAGATAAATACAGATAGGTAGGTAGGTAGATAGATAGATAGAGATAGGTAGGTAGATAGATTGATAGATACAGATAGGTAGGTAGGTAGATAGATAGATACAGATAGGTAGGTAGGTAGGTAGATAGATAGAGATAGGTAGGTAGGTAGATTGATAGATACAGATAGGTAGGTAGGTAGATAGATAGATACAGATAGGTAGGTAGGTAGATAGATAGATAGAGATAGGTAGGTAGCTAGATAGATAAATACAGATAGGTAGGTAGGTAGGTAGATAGATAGAGATAGGTAGGTAGGTAGATAGATAGATAGAGATAGGTAGGTAGGTAGATTGATAGATACAGATAGGTAGGTAGGTAGATAGATAGATACAGATAGGTAGGTAGGTAGATAGATAAATACAGATAGGTAGGTAGGTAGATAGATAGATAGAGATATGTAGGTATGTAGATTGATAGATACAGATAGGTAGGTAGGTAGATTGATAGATACAGATAGGTAGGTAGGTAGATTGATAGATACAGATAGGTAGGTAGGTAGGTAGATAAATACAGATAGGTAGGTAGGTAGATAGATAGATAGAGATAGGTAGGTAGATAGATTGATAGATACAGATAGGTAGGTAGGTAGGTAGATAGATAGATAGATAGATAGATAGATAGATAGATAGATAGATAGATAGATAGATAGATAGATAGATAGATAGAGATAGGTAGGTAGGTAGATTGATAGATACAGATAGGTAGGTAGGTAGATAGATGGATAGATAGATAGAGATAGGTAGGTAGGTAGGTAGATAGATGGAGATAGGTAGGTAAGTAGATAGATAGATAGATAGAGATAGATAGGTAAGTAGATTGATAGAGACAGATAGGTAGGTAGATAGATAGATAGAGATAGGTAGGTAGCTAGATAGATAAATACAGATAGGTAGGTAGGTAGGTAGGTAGGTAGATAGAGATAGGTAGGTAGGTAGGTAGATAGATAGAGATAGGTAGGTAGGTAGATTGATAGATACAGATAGGTAGGTAGGTAGATAGATAAATACAGATAGGTAGGTAGGTAGATAGATAAATACAGATAGGTAGGTAGGTAGATAGATAGATAGAGATAGGTAGGTAGATAGATTGATAGATACAGATAGGTAGGTAGGTAGATTGATAGATACAGATAGGTAGGTAGGTAGGTAGATAGATACAGATAGGTAGGTAAGTAGATAGATAGATAGAGATAGATAGGTAAGTAGATTGATAGAGACAGATAGGTAGGTAGATAGATAGATAGAGATAGGTAGGTAGCTAGATAGATAAATACAGATAGATAGCTAGGTAGGTAGGTAGGTAGGTAAGTAGATAGAGATAGGTAGGTAGGTAGATAGATAGAGATAGGTAGGTAGGTAGATTGATAGATACAGATAGGTAGGTAGGTAGATAGATAGATACAGATAGGTAGGTAGGTAGATAGATAGATAGAGATAGGTAGGTAGATTGATAGATACAGATAGGTAAGTAGGTAGATAGATAGATAGAGATAGGTAGGTAAGTAGGTAGATAGATAGATAGAGATAGGTAGGTAGGTAGATAGATGGATAGATAGATAGAGATAGTTAGGTAGGTAGGTAGATAGATAGAGATAGGTAGGTAGGTAGATAGATAGATACAGATATGTAGGTAGGTAGATTGATAAATACAGATAGGTAGGTAGGTAGATTGATAGATAGAGATAGGTAGGTAGGTAGGTAGATAAATACAGATAGGTAGGTAGGTAGATAGATAGATAGAGATAGGTAGGTAGGTAGATTGATAGATACAGATAGGTAGGTAGGTAGATTGATAGATACAGATAGGTAGGTAGGTAGGTAGATAGATACAGATAGGTAGGTAAGTAGATAGATAGATAGAGATAGATAGGTAAGTAGATTGATAGATACAGATAGGTAGGTAGGTAGATAGATAGATACAGATAGGTAGGTAGGTAGGTAGATAGATAGAGATAGGTAGGTAGGTAGATTGATAGATACAGATAGGTAGGTAGGTAGATTCATAGATACAGATAGGTAGGTAGGTAGGTAGATAGATACAGATAGGTAGGTAGGTAGATAGATAGATACAGATAGGTAGGTAGGTAGATAGATAAATACAGATAGGTAGGTAGGTAGGTAGGTAGATAGATACAGATAGGTAGGTAGGTAGATTGATAGATACAGATAGGTAGGTAGGTAGATAGATGGATACAGATAGGTAGGTAGGTAGATAGATAAATACAGATAGGTAGGTAGGTAGATAGATAGATACAGATAGGTAGGTAGGTAGATAGATAGATACAGATAGGTAGGTAGGTAGATAGATGGATACAGATAGGTAGGTAGGTAGATAGATAAATACAGATAGGTAGGTATGTAGATAGATAGATAGAGATAGGTAGGTAGGTAGATTGATAGATACAGATAGGTAGGTAGGTAGATTGATAGATACAGATAGGTAGGTAGGTAGGTAGATAGATACAGATAGGTAGGTAGGTAGATTGATAGATACAGATAGGTAGGTAGGTAGATAGATGGATACAGATAGGTAGGTAGGTAGATAAATACAGATAGGTAGGTAGGTAGATAGATAGATAGAGATAGGTAGGTAGGTAGATTGATAGATACAGATAGGTAGGTAGGTAGGTAGATAGATACAGATAGGTAGGTAATTAGATAGATAGATAGATAGATAGATAGATAGATAGATAGATAGATAGATAGATAGATAGATAGATAGATAGATAGATAGATAGATAGAGATAGATAGATAGATAGGTAAGTAGATTGATAGAGACAGATAGGTAGGTAGGTAGATAGATAGATAGAGATAGGTAGGTAGCTAGATAGATAAATACAGATAGGTAGGTAGGTAGGTAGATAGATAGAGATAGGTAGGTAGGTAGATAGATAGATAGAGATAGGTAGGTAGGTAGATAGATAGATAGAGATATGTAGGTATGTAGATTGATAGATACAGATAGGTAGGTAGGTAGATTGATAGATACAGATAGGTAGGTACGTAGATTGATAGATACAGATAGGTAGGTAGGTAGGTAGATAAATACAGATAGGTAGGTAGGTAGGTAGATAGATACAGATAGGTAGGTAGGTAGGTAGATAGATAGAGATAGGTAGGTAGGTAGATTGATAGATACAGATAGGTAGGTAGCTAGATTGATAGATACAGATAGGTAGGTAGGTAGGTAGATAGATACAGATAGGTAGGTAGGTGGATTGATAGATACAGATTGGTAGGTAGGTAGATAGATGGATACAGATAGGTAGGTAGGTAGATAGATAAGTACAGATAGGTAGGTAGGTAGATAGATAGATACAGATAGGTAGGTAGGTAGATAGATAGATACAGATAGGTAGGTAGGTAGATAGATGGATACAGATAGGTAGGTAGGTAGGTAGATAAATACAGATAGGTAGGTATGTAGATAGATAGATAGAGATAGGTAGGTAGGTAGATTGATAGATACAGATAGGTAGGTAGGTAGATTGATAGATACAGATAGGTAGGTAGGTAGGTAGATAGATACAGATAGGTAGGTAGGTAGATTGATAGATACAGATAGGTAGGTAGGTAGGTAGATAGATACAGATAGGTAGGTAGGTAGATTGATAGATACAGATAGGTAGGTAGGTAGATAGATAGATAGAGATAGGTAGGTAGGTAGATAGATAGATAGAGATAGGTAGGTAGGTAGATAGATAAATACAGATAGGTAGGTAGGTAGGTAGATAGATAGAGATAGGTAGGTATGTAGATTGATAGATACAGATAGGTAGGTAGGTAGATTGATAAATACAGATAGGTAGGTAGGTAGATTGATAGATACAGATAGGTAGGTAGGTAGGTAGATAAATACAGATAGGTAGGTAGGTAGATAGATAGATAGAGATAGGTAGGTAGGTAGATTGATAGATACAGATAAGTAGGTAGGTAGATTGATAGATACAGATAGGTAGGTAGGTAGATAGGTAGATAGATACAGATAGGTAGGTAAGTAGATAGATAGATAGAGATAGATAGGTAAGTAGATTGATAGATACAGATAGGTAGGTAGGTAGATAGATAGATACAGATAGGTAGGTAGGTAGGTAGATAGATAGAGATAGGTAGGTAGGTAGGTAGATTGATAGATACAGATAGGTAGGTAGGTAAATTCATAGATACAGATAGGTAGGTAGGTAGGTAGATAGATACAGATAGGTAGGTAGGTAGATTGATAGATACAGATAGGTAGGTAGGTAGATAGATGGATACAGATAGGTAGGTAGGTAGATAGATAAATACAGATAGGTAGGTAGGTAGATAGATAGATACAGATAGGTAGGTAGGTAGATTGATAGATACAGATAGGTAGGTAGGTAGGTAGATAGATACAGATAGGTAGGTAGTTAGGTAGATAGATAGAGATAGGTAGGTAGGTAGATAGATAGATAGAGATAGGTAGGTAGATAGATTGATAGATACAGATAGGTAGGTAGGTAGATTGATAGATACAGATAGGTAGGTAGGTAGATTGATAGATACAGATAGGTAGGTAGGTAGGTAGATAGATACAGATAGGTAGGTAGGTAGATTGATAGATACAGATAGGTAGGTAGGTAGATAGATAGAGATAGGTAGGTAGGTAGATAGATAGATAGAGATAGGTAGGTAGGTAGATAGATAAATACAGATAGGTAGGTAGGTAGGTAGGTAGATAGAGATAGGTAGGTATGTAGATTGATAGATACAGATAGGTAGGTAGGTAGATTGATAAATACAGATAGGTAGGTAGGTAGATTGATAGATAGAGATAGGTAGGTAGGTAGGTAGATAAATACAGATAGGTAGGTAGGTAGATAGATAGAGATAGGTAGGTAGGTAGATTGATAGATACAGATAGGTAGGTAGGTAGGTAGGTAGATAGATACAGATAGGTAGGTAGGTAGATTGATAGATACAGATAGGTAGGTAGGTAGATAGATGGATACAGATAGGTAGGTAGGTAGGTAGATAAATACAGATAGGTAGGTAGGTAGGTAGGTAGGTAGATAGATACAGATAGGTAGGTAGGTAGATTGATAGATACAGATAGGTAGGTAGGTAGATAGATGGATACAGATAGGTTGGTAGGTAGATAGATAAATACAGATAGGTAGGTAGGTAGATAGATAGATACAGATAGGTAGGTAGGTAGATAGATAGATACAGATAGGTAGGTAGGTAGATAGATGGATACAGATAGGTAGGTAGGTAGGTAGATAAATACAGATAGGTAGGTATGTAGATAGATAGATAGAGATAGGTAGGTAGGTAGATTGATAGATACAGATAGGTAGGTAGGTAGATTGATAGATACAGATAGGTAGGTAGGTAGATTGATAGATACAGATAGGTAGGTAGGTAGATAGATGGATACAGATAGGTAGGTAGGTAGGTAGATAAATACAGATAGGTAGGTAGGTAGATAGATAGATAGAGATAGGTAGGTAGGTAGATTGATAGATACAGATAGGTAGGTAGGTAGATAGATAGATACAGATAGGTAGGTAGGTAGGTAGATAGATAGAGATAGGTAGGTAGGTAGGTAGATTGATAGATACAGATAGGTAGGTAGGTAAATTCATAGATACAGATAGGTAGGTAGGTAGGTAGATAGATACAGATAGGTAGGTAGGTAGATTGATAGATACAGATAGGTAGGTAGGTAGATAGATGGATACAGATAGGTAGGTAGGTAGATAGATAAATACAGATAGGTAGGTAGGTAGATAGATAGATACAGATAGGTAGGTAGGTAGATTGATAGATACAGATAGGTAGGTAGGTAGGTAGATAAATACAGATAGGTAGGTAGGTAGATAGATAGATAGAGATAGGTAGGTAGGTAGATTGATAGATAGAGATAGGTAGGTAGGTAGATAGATAAATACAGATAGGTAGGTAGGTAGATAGATAGATACAGATAGGTAGGTAGGTAGATTGATAGATACAGATAGGTAGGTAGGTAGGTAGATAGATACAGATAGGTAGGTAGTTAGGTAGATAGATAGAGATAGGTAGGTAGGTAGATAGATAGATAGAGATAGGTAGGTAGATAGATTGATAGATACAGATAGGTAGGTAGGTAGATTGATAGATACAGATAGGTAGGTAGGTAGATTGATAGATACAGATAGGTAGGTAGGTAGGTAGATAGATACAGATAGGTAGGTAGGTAGATTGATAGATACAGATAGGTAGGTAGGTAGATAGATAGAGATAGGTAGGTAGGTAGATAGATAGATAGAGATAGGTAGGTAGGTAGATAGATAAATACAGATAGGTAGGTAGGTAGGTAGGTAGATAGAGATAGGTAGGTATGTAGATTGATAGATACAGATAGGTAGGTAGGTAGATTGATAAATACAGATAGGTAGGTAGGTAGATTGATAGAGATAGGTAGGTAGGTAGATAGATAAATACAGATAGGTAGGTAGGTAGATAGATAGATAGAGATAGGTAGGTAGGTAGATTGATAGATACAGATAGGTAGGTAGGTAGGTAGGTAGATAGATACAGATAGGTAGGTAGGTAGATTGATAGATACAGATAGGTAGGTAGGTAGATAGATGGATACAGATAGGTAGGTAGGTAGGTAGGTAGATAAATACAGATAGGTAGGTATGTAGATAGATAGATAGAGATAGGTAGGTAGGTAGATTGATAGATACAGATAGGTAGGTAGGTAGATTGATAGATACAGATAGGTAGGTAGGTAGGTAGATAGATACAGATAGGTAGGTAGGTAGATTGATAGATACAGATAGGTAGGTAGGTAGATAGATGGATACAGATAGGTGGGTAGGTAGGTAGATAAATACAGATAGGTAGGTAGGTAGATAGATAGATAGAGATAGGTAGGTAGGTAGATTGATAGATACAGATAGGTAGGTAGGTAGATTGATAGATACAGATAGGTAGGTAGGTAGGTAGATAGATACAGATAGGTAGGTAATTAGATAGATAGATAGATAGATAGATAGATAGATAGATAGATAGATAGATAGATAGATAGATAGATAGATAGATAGATAGATAGAGATAGATAGATAGATAGGTAAGTAGATTGATAGAGACAGATAGGTAGGTAGGTAGATAGATAGATAGAGATAGGTAGGTAGCTAGATAGATAAATACAGATAGGTAGGTAGGTAGGTAGATAGATAGAGATAGGTAGGTAGTTAGATAGATAGATAGAGATAGGTAGGTAGGTAGATTGATAGATACAGATAGGTAGGTAGGTAGATAGATAGATACAGATAGGTAGGTAGGTAGATAGATAAATACAGATAGGTAGGTAGGTAGATAGATAGATAGAGATATGTAGGTATGTAGATTGATAGATACAGATAGGTAGGTAGGTAGATTGATAGATACAGATAGGTAGGTAGGTAGATTGATAGATATAGATAGGTAGGTAGGTAGGTAGGTAGATAGATACAGATAGGTAGGTAGGTAGGTAGATAGATAGAGATAGGTAGGTAGGTAGATTGATAGATACAGATAGGTAGGTAGCTAGATTGATAGATACAGATAGGTAGGTAGGTAGGTAGATAGATACAGATAGGTAGGTAGGTAGATTGATAGATACAGATAGGTAGGTAGGTAGATAGATGGATACAGATAGGTAGGTAGGTAGATAGATAAGTACAGATAGGTAGGTAGGTAGATAGATAGATACAGATAGGTAGGTAGGTAGATAGATAGATACAGATAGGTAGGTAGGTAGATAGATGGATACAGATAGGTAGGTAGGTAGGTAGATAAATACAGAGAGGTAGGTATGTAGATAGATAGATAGAGATAGGTAGGTAGGTAGATTGATAGATACAGATAGGTAGGTAGGTAGATTGATAGATATAGATAGGTAGGTAGGTAGGTAGATAGATACAGATAGGTAGGTAGGTAGATTGATAGATACAGATAGGTAGGTAGGTAGGTAGATAGGTACAGATAGGTAGGTAGGTAGATTGATAGATACAGATAGGTAGGTAGGTAGATAGATAGATAGAGATAGGTAGGTAGGTAGATAGATAGATAGAGATAGGTAGGTAGGTAGATAGATAAATACAGATAGGTAGGTAGGTAGGTAGATAGATAGAGATAGGTAGGTATGTAGATTGATAGATACAGATAGGTAGGTAGGTAGATTGATAAATACAGATAGGTAGGTAGGTAGATTGATAGATACAGATAGGTAGGTAGGTAGGTAGATAAAAACAGATAGGTAGGTAGGTAGATAGATAGATAGAGATAGGTAGGTAGGTAGATTGATAGATACAGATAGGTAGGTAGGTAGATTGATAGATACAGATAGGTAGGTAGGTAGATAGGTAGATAGATACAGATAGGTAGGTAAGTAGATAGATAGATAGAAATAGATAGGTAAGTAGATTGATAGATACAGATAGGTAGGTAGGTAGATAGATAGATACAGATAGGTAGGTAGGTAGGTAGATAGATAGAGATAGGTAGGTAGGTAGATTGATAGATACAGATAGGTAGGTAGGTAGATTCATAGATACAGATAGGTAGGTAGGTAGGTAGATAGATACAGATAGGTAGGTAGGTAGATTGATAGATACAGATAGGTAGGTAGGTAGATAGATGGATACAGATAGGTAGGTAGGTAGATAGATAAATACAGATAGGTAGGTAGTTAGATAGATAGATACAGATAGGTAGGTAGGTAGATAGATAGATACAGATAGGTAGGTAGGTAGGTAGATAAATACAGATAGGTAGGTATGTAGATAGATAGATAGAGATAGGTAGGTAGGTAGATTGATAGATACAGATAGGTAGGTAGGTAGATTGATAGATACATATAGGTAGGTAGGTAGGTAGGTAGATACAGATAGGTAGGTAGGTAGATTGATAGATACAGATAGGTAGGTAGGTAGATGGATGGATACAGATAGGTAGGTAGGTAGATAAATACAGATAGGTAGGTAGGTAGATAGATAGATAGAGATAGGTAGGTAGGTAGATTGATAGATACAGATAGGTAGGTAGGTAGATTGATAGATACAGATAGGTAGGTAGGTAGGTAGGTAGATACAGATAGGTAGGTAAGTAGATAGATAGATAGATAGATAGATAGATAGATAGATAGATAGATAGATAGATAGATAGATAGATAGATAGAGATAGATAGGTAAGTAGATTGATAGAGACAGATAGGTAGGTAGGTAGATAGATAGATAGAGATAGGTAGGTAGCTAGATAGATAAATACAGATAGGTAGGTAGGTAGGTAGATAGATAGAGATAGGTAGGTAGGTAGATAGATAGATAGAGATAGGTAGGTAGGTAGATTGATAGATACAGATAGGTAGGTAGGTAGATCGATAGATACAGATAGGTAGGTAGGTAGATAGATAAATACAGATAGGTAGGTAGGTAGGTAGATAAATACAGATAGGTAGGTAGGTAGGTAGATAGATACAGATAGGTAGGTAGGTAGGTAGATAGATAGAGATAGGTAGGTAGGTAGATTGATAGATACAGATAGGTAGGTAGGTAGATTCATAGATACAGATAGGTAGGTAGGTAGGTAGATAGATACAGATAGGTAGGTAGGTAGATTGATAGATACAGATAGGTAGGTAGGTAGATAGATGGATACAGATAGGTAGGTAGGTAGATAGATAAATACAGATAGGTAGGTAGGTAGATAGATAGATACAGATAGGTAGGTAGGTAGATAGATAGATACAGATAGGTAGGTAGGTAGATAGATGGATACAGATAGGAAGGTAGGTAGGTAGATAAATACAGATAGGTAGGTATGTAGATAGATAGATAGAGATAGGTAGGTAGGTAGATTGATAGATACAGATAGGTAGGTAGGTAGATTGATAGATACAGATAGGTAGGTAGGTAGGTAGATAGATACAGATAGGTAGGTAGGTAGATTGATAGATACAGATAGGTAGGTAGGTAGATAGATGGATACAGATAGGTAGGTAGGTAGGTAGATAAATACAGATAGGTAGGTAGGTAGATAGATAGATAGAGATAGGTAGGTAGGTAGATTGATAGATACAGATAGGTAGGTAGGTAGATTGATAGATACAGATAGGTAGGTAGGTAGGTAGGTAGGTAGATACAGATAGGTAGGTAAGTAGATAGATAGATAGATAGATAGATAGATAGATAGATAGATAGATAGATAGATAGATAGATAGATAGATAGATAGATAGAGATAGATAGGTAAGTAGATTGATAGAGACAGATAGGTAGGTAGGTAGATAGATAGATAGAGATAGGTAGGTAGCTAGATAGATAAATACAGATAGGTAGGTAGGTAGGTAGATAGATAGAGATAGGTAGGTAGGTAGATAGATAGATAGAGATAGGTAGGTAGGTAGATTGATAGATACAGATAGGTAGGTAGGTAGATAGATAGATACAGATAAGTAGGTAGGTAGATAGATAAATACAGATAGGTAGGTAGGTAGATAGATAGATAGAGATATGTAGGTATGTAGATTGATAGATACAGATAGGTAGGTAGGTAGATTGATAGATACAGATAGGTAGGTAGGTAGATTGATAGATACAGATAGGTAGGTAGGTAGGTAGATAAATACAGATAGGTAGGTAGGTAGATAGATAGATAGAGATAGGTAGGTAGGTAGATTGATAGATACAGATAGGTAGGTAGGTAGATTGATAGATACAGATAGGTAGGTAGGTAGGTGGATAGATACAAATAGGTAGGTAAGTAGATAGATAGATAGAGATAGATAGGTAAGTAGATTGATAGAGACAGATAGGTAGGTAGGTAGATAGATAGATAGAGATAGGTAGGTAGCTAGATAGATAAATACAGATAGGTAGGTAGGTAGGTAGATAGATAGAGATAGGTAGGTAGGTAGATAGATAGATAGAGATAGGTAGGTAGGTAGATAGATGGATAGATAGATAGAGATAGTTAGGTAGGTAGGTAGATAGATAGAGATAGGTAGGTAGGTAGATAGATAGATACAGATATGTAGGTAGGTAGATAGATGGATACAGATAGGTAGGTAGGTAGGTAGATAAATACAGATAGGTAGGTAGGTAGATAGATAGATAGAGATAGGTAGGTAGGTAGATTGATAGATACAGATAGGTAGGTAGGTAGATTGATAGATACAGATAGGTAGGTAGGTAGGTAGATAGATACAGATAGGTAGGTAGTTAGGTAGATAGATAGAGATAGGTAGGTAGGTAGATAGATAGATAGAGATAGGTAGGTAGATAGATTGATAGATACAGATAGGTAGGTAGGTAGATTGATAGATACAGATAGGTAGGTAGGTAGATTGATAGATACAGATAGGTAGGTAGGTAGGTAGATAGATACAGATAGGTAGGTAGGTAGATTGATAGATACAGATAGGTAGGTAGGTAGATAGATAGATAGAGATAGGTAGGTAGGTAGATAGATAGATAGAGATAGGTAGGTAGGTAGATAGATAAATACAGATAGGTAGGTAGGTAGGTAGGTAGATTGAGATAGGTAGGTATATAGATTGATAGATACAGATAGGTAGGTAGGTAGATTGATAAATACAGATAGGTAGGTAGGTAGATTGATAGATAGAGATAGGTAGGTAGGTAGGTAGATAAATACAGATAGGTAGGTAGATAGATAGATAGATAGATAGAGATAGATAGGTAAGTAGATTGATAGATACAGATAGGTAGGTAGGTAGATAGATAGATACAGATAGGTAGGTAGGTAGGTAGATAGATAGAGATAGGTAGGTAGGTAGATTGATAGATACAGATAGGTAGGTAGGTAGATTCATAGATACAGATAGGTAGGTAGGTAGGTAGATAGATACAGATAGGTAGGTAGGTAGATTGATAGATACAGATAGGTAGGTAGGTAGATAGATGGATACAGATAGGTAGGTAGGTAGATAGATAAATACAGATAGGTAGGTAGGTAGATAGATAGATACAGATAGGTAGGTAGGTAGATAGATAGATACAGATAGGTAGGTAGGTAGATAGATGGATACAGATAGGTAGGTAGGTAGGTAGATAAATACAGATAGGTAGGTATGTAGATAGATAGATAGAGATAGGTAGGTAGGTAGATTGATAGATACAGATAGGTAGGTAGGTAGATTGATAGATACAGATAGGTAGGTAGGTAGGTAGGTAGATAGATACAGATAGGTAGGTAGGTAGATTGATAGATACAGATAGGTAGGTAGTTAGATAGATGGATACAGATAGGTAGGTAGGTAGGTAGATAAATACAGATAGGTAGGTAGGTAGATAGATAGATAGAGATAGGTAGGTAGGTAGATTGATAGATACAGATAGGTAGGTAGGTAGATTGATAGATACAGATAGGTAGGTAGGTAGGTAGGTAGATACAGATAGGTAGGTAATTAGATAGATAGATAGATAGATAGATAGATAGATAGATAGATAGATAGATAGATAGATAGATAGATAGATAGATAGATAGAGATAGATAGGTAAGTAGATTGATAGAGACAGATAAGTAGGTAGGTAGATAGATAGATAGAGATAGGTAGGTAGCTAGATAGATAAATACAGATAGGTAGGTAGGTAGGTAGGTAGATAGAGATAGGTAGGTAGGTAGATAGATAGAGATAGGTAGGTAGGTAGATTGATAGATACAGATAGGTAGGTAGGTAGATAGATAGATACAGATAGGTAGGTAGGTAGATAGATAAATACAGATAGGTAGGTAGGTAGATAGATAGATAGAGATATGTAGGTATGTAGATTGATAGATACAGATAGGTAGGTAGGTAGATTGATAGATACAGATAGGTAGGTAGGTAGATTGATAGATACAGATAGGTAGGTAGGTAGGTAGATAAATACAGATAGGTAGGTAGGTAGGTAGATAGATACAGATAGGTAGGTAGGTAGGTAGATAGATAGAGATAGGTAGGTAGGTAGATTGATAGATACAGATAGGTAGGTAGGTAGATTGATAGATACAGATAGGTAGGTAGGTAGGTAGATAGATACAGATAGGTAGGTAGGTAGATTGATAGATACAGATAGGTAGGTAGGTAGATAGATGGATACAGATAGGTAGGTAGGTAGATAGATAAGTACAGATAGGTAGGTATATAGATAGATAGATACAGATAGGTAGGTAGGTAGATAGATAGATACAGATAGGTAGGTAAGTAGATAGATGGATACAGATAGGTAGGTAGGTAGGTAGATAAATACAGATAGGTAGGTATGTAGATAGATAGATAGAGATAGGTAGGTAGGTAGATTGATAGATACAGATAGGTAGGTAGGTAGATTGATAGATACAGATAGGTAGGTAGGTAGGTAGATAGATACAGATATGTAGGTAGGTAGATTGATAGATACAGATAGGTAGGTAGGTAGGTAGATAGATACAGATAGGTAGGTAGGTAGATTGATAGATACAGATAGGTAGGTAGGTAGATAGATAGATACAGATAGGTAGGTAGGTAGATAGATGGATACAGATAGGTAGGTAGGTAGATAGATAAATACAGATAGGTAGGTAGGTAGATAGATAGATACAGATAGGTAGGTAGGTAGATAGATAGATACAGATAGTTAGGTAGGTAGATAGATGGATACAGATAGGTAGGTAGGTAGGTAGATAAATACAGATAGGTAGGTATGTAGATAGATAGATAGAGATAGGTAGGTAGGTAGATTGATAGATACAGATAGGTAGGTAGGTAGATTGATAGATACAGATAGGTAGGTAGGTAGGTAGATAGATACAGATAGGTAGGTAGGTAGATTGATAGATACAGATAGGTAGGTAGGTAGATAGATGGATACAGATAGGTAGGTAGGTAGATAAATACAGATAGGTAGGTAGGTAGATAGATAGATAGAGATAGGTAGGTAGGTAGATTGATAGATACAGATAGGTAGGTAGGTAGATTGATAGATACAGATAGGTAGGTAGGTAGGTAGGTAGATACAGATAGGTAGGTAATTAGATAGATAGATAGATAGATAGATAGATAGATAGATAGATAGATAGATAGATAGATAGATAGAGATAGATAGGTAAGTAGATTGATAGAGACAGATAGGTAGGTAGGTAGATAGATAGATAGAGATAGGTAGGTAGCTAGATAGATAAATACAGATAGGTAGGTAGGTAGGTAGATAGATAGAGATAGGTAGGTAGGTAGATAGATAGATAGAGATAGGTAGGTAGGTAGATAGATAGATACAGATAGGTAGGTAGGTAGATAGATAGATACAGATAGGTAGGTAGGTAGATAGATAAGTACAGATAGGTAGGTAGGTAGATAGATAGATAGAGATATGTAGGTATGTAGATTGATAGATACAGATAGGTAGGTAGGTAGATTGATAGATACAGATAGGTAGGTAGGTAGATTGATAGATACAGATAGGTAGGTAGGTAGGTAGATAAATACAGATAGGTAGGTAGGTAGGTAGATAGATACAGATAGGTAGGTAGGTAGGTAGATAGATAGAGATAGGTAGGTAGGTAGGTAGATTGATAGATACAGATAGGTAGGTAGGTAGATTGATAGATACAGATAGGTAGGTAGGTAGGTAGGTAGATACAGATAGGTAGGTAGGTAGATTGATAGATACAGATAGGTAGGTAGATAGATGGATACAGATAGGTAGGTAGGTAGATAGATAAGTACAGATAGGTAGGTAGGTAGATAGATAGATACAGATAGGTAGGTAGGTAGATAGATAGATACAGATAGGTAGGTAGGTAGATAGATGGATACAGATAGGTAGGTAGGTAGGTAGATAAATACAGATAGGTAGGTATGTAGATAGATAGATAGAGATAGGTAGGTAGGTAGATTGATAGATACAGATAGGTAGGTAGGTAGATTGATAGATACAGATAGGTAGGTAGGTAGGTAGATAGATACAGATAGGTAGGTAGGTAGATTGATAGATACAGATAGGTAGGTAGGTAGGTAGATAGATACAGATAGGTAGGTAGGTAGATTGATAGATACAGATAGGTAGGTAGGTAGATAGATAGATAGATAGAGATAGGTAGGTAGGTAGATAGATAGATAGAGATAGGTAGGTAGGTAGATAGATAAATACAGATAGGTAGGTAGGTAGGTAGATAGATAGAGATAGGTAGGTATGTAGATTGATAGATACAGATAGGTAGGTAGGTAGATTGATAAATACAGATAGGTAGGTAGGTAGATTGATAGATACAGATAGGTAGGTAGGTAGGTAGATAAATACAGATAGGTAGGTAGGTAGATAGATAGATAGAGATAGGTAGGTAGGTAGATTGATAGATACAGATAGGTAGGTAGGTAGATTGATAGATACAGATAGGTAGGTAGGTAGGTAGGTAGATAGATACAGATAGGTAGGTAAGTAGATAGATAGATAGAGATAGATAGGTAAGTAGATTGATAGATACAGATAGGTAGGTAGGTAGATAGATAGATACAGATAGGTAGGTAGGTAGGTAGATAGATAGAGATAGGTAGGTAGGTAGATTGATAGATACAGATAGGTAGGTAGGTAGATTCATAGATACAGATAGGTAGGTAGGTAGGTAGATAGATACAGATAGGTAGGTAGGTAGATTGATAGATACAGATAGGTAGGCAGGTAGATAGATGGATACAGATAGGTAGGTAGGTAGGTAGATAGATAAATACAGATAAGTAGGTAGGTAGATAGATAGATACAGATAGGTAGGTAGGTAGATAGATAGATACAGATAGGTAGGTAGGTAGATAGATGGATACAGATAGGTAGGTAGGTAGGTAGATAAATACAGATAGGTAGGTATGTAGATAGATAGATAGAGATAGGTAGGTAGGTAGATTGATAGATACAGATAGGTAGGTAGGTAGATTGATAGATACAGATAGGTAGGTAGGTAGATAGATACAGATAGGTAGGTAGGTAGATTGATAGATACAGATAGGTAGGTAGGTAGATAGATGGATACAGATAGGTAGGTAGGTAGGTAGATAAATACAGATAGGTAGGTAGGTAGATAGATAGATAGATAGAGATAGGTAGGTAGGTAGATTGATAGATACAGATAGGTAGGTAGGTAGATTGATAGATACAGATAGGTAGGTAGGTAGGTAGGTAGATACAGATAGGTAGGTAAGTAGATAGATAGATAGATAGATAGATAGATAGATAGATAGATAGATAGATAGATAGATAGATAGATAGATAGATAGATAGATAGATAGAGATAGATAGGTAAGTAGATTGATAGAGACAGATAGGTAGGTAGGTAGATAGATAGATAGAGATAGGTAGGTAGCTAGATAGATAAATAGAGATAGGTAGGTAGGTAGGTGGATAGATAGAGATAGGTAGGTAGGTAGATAGATAGATAGAGATAGGTAGGTAGGTAGATTGATAGATACAGATAGGTAGGTAGGTAGATCGATAGATACAGATAGGTAGGTAGGTAGATATATAAATACAGATAGGTAGGTAGGTAGATAGATAGATAGAGATATGTAGGTATGTAGATTGATAGATACAGATAGGTAGGTAGGTAGATTGATAGATACAGATAGGTAGGTAGGTAGATTGATAGATACAGATAGGTAGGTAGGTAGGTAGGTAGGTAGATAAATACAGATAGGTAGGTAGGTAGGTAGATAGATACAGATAGGTAGGTAGGTAGGTAGATAGATAGAGATAGGTAGGTAGGTAGATTGATAGATACAGATAGGTAGGTAGGTAGATTCATAGATACAGATAGGTAGGTAGGTAGGTAGATAGATACAGATAGGTAGGTAGGTAGATTGATAGATACAGATAGGTAGGTAGGTAGATAGATGGATACAGATAGGTAGGTAGGTAGATAGATAAATACAGATAGGTAGGTAGGTAGATAGATAGATACAGATAGGTAGGTAGGTAGATAGATAGATACAGATAGGTAGGTAGGTAGATAGATGGATACAGATAGGTAGGTAGGTAGGTAGATAAATACAGATAGGTAGGTATGTAGATAGATAGATAGAGATAGGTAGGTAGGTAGATTGATAGATACAGATAGGTAGGTAGGTAGATTGATAGATACAGATAGGTAGGTAGGTAGGTAGATAGATACAGATAGGTAGGTAGGTAGATTGATAGATACAGATAGGTAGGTAGGTAGATTGATAGATACAGATAGGTAGGTAGGTAGATTGATAGATACAGATAGGTAGGTAGGTAGGTGGATAGATACAAATAGGTAGGTAAGTAGATAGATAGATAGAGATAGATAGGTAAGTAGATTGATAGAGACAGATAGGTAGGTAGGTAGATAGATAGATAGAGATAGGTAGGTAGCTAGATAGATAAATACAGATAGGTAGGTAGGTAGGTAGATAGATAGAGATAGGTAGGTAGGTAGATAGATAGATAGAGATAGGTAGGTAGGTAGATTGATAGATACAGATAGATAGGTAGGTAGATAGATAGATACAGATAGGTAGGTAGGTAGATAGATAAATACAGATAGGTAGGTAGGTAGATAGATAGATAGAGATAGGTAGGTATGTAGATTGATAGATACAGATAGGTAGGTAGGTAGATTGATAGATACAGATAGGTAGGTAGGTAGATAGATACAGATAGGTAGGTAGATTGATAGATACAGATAGGTAGGTAGGTAGATAGATAGATACAGATAGGTAGGTAGGTAGGTAAATAAATACAGATAGGTAGGTAGGTAGATAGATAGATACAGATAGGTAGGTAGGTAGATAGATAGATAGAGATAGGTAGGTAGGTAGGTAGATAGATAGAGATAGGTAGGTAGGTAGATAGATAAATACAGATAGGTAGGTAGGTAGGTAGATAGATAGAGATAGGTAGGTATGTAGATTGATAGATACAGATAGGTAGGTAGGTAGGTAGATTGATAAATACAGATAGGTAGGTAGGTAGATTGATAGATACAGATAGGTAGGTAGGTAGGTAGATAAATACAGATAGGTAGGTAGGTAGATAGATAGATAGAGATAGGTAGGTAGGTAGATTGATAGATACAGATAGGTAGGTAGGTAGATTGATAGATACAGATAGGTAGGTAGGTAGGTTACTAGATAGATACAGATAGGTAGGTAAGTAGATAGATAGATAGAGATAGATAGGTAAGTAGATTGATAGATACAGATAGGTACGTAGGTAGATAGATAGATACAGATAGGTAGGTAGGTAGGTAGATAGAGATAGGTAGGTAGGTAGATTGATAGATACAGATAGGTAGGTAGGTAGATTCATAGATACAGATAGGTAGGTAGGTAGGTAGATAGATACAGATAGGTAGGTAGGTAGATTGATAGATACAGATAGGTAGGTAGGTAGATAGATGGATACAGATAGGTAGGTAGGTAGATAGATAAATACAGATAGGTAGGTAGGTAGATAGATAGATACAGATAGGTAGGTAGGTAGATAGATAGATACAGATAGGTAGGTAGGTAGATAGATGGATACAGATAGGTAGGTAGGTAGGTAGATAAATACAGATAGGTAGATATGTAGATAGATAGATAGAGATAGGTAGGTAGGTAGATTGATAGATACAGATAGGAAGGTAGGTAGATTGATAGATACAGATAGGTAGGTAGGTAGGTAGATAGATACAGATAGGTAGGTAGGTAGATTGATAGATACAGATAGGTAGGTAGGTAGATAGATGGATACAGATAGGTAGGTAGGTAGGTAGATAAATACAGATAGGTAGATAGGTAGATAGATAGATAGAGATAGGTAGGTAGGTAGATTGATAGATACAGATAGGTAGGTAGGTAGATTGATAGATACAGATAGGTAGGTAGGTAGGTAGGTAGATACAGATAGGTAGGTAAGTAGATAGATAGATAGATAGATAGATAGATAGATAGATAGATAGATAGATAGATAGAGATAGATAGGTAAATAGATTGATAGAGACAGATAGGTAGGTAGGTAGATAGATAGATAGAGATAGGTAGGTAGCTAGATAGATAAATAGAGATAGGTAGGTAGGTAGGTAGATAGATAGAGATAGGTAGGTAGGTAGATAGATAGATAGAGATAGGTAGGTAGGTAGATTGATAGATACAGATAGGTAGGTAGGTTGATCGATAGATACAGATAGGTAGGTAGGTAGATAGATAAATACAGATAGGTAGGTAGGTAGATAGATAGATAGAGATATGTAGGTATGTAGATTGATAGATACAGATAGGTAGGTAGGTAGATTGATAGATACAGATAGGTAGGTAGGTAGATTGATAGATACAGATAGGTAGGTAGGTAGGTAGATAAATACAGATAGGTAGGTAGGTAGGTAGATAGATACAGATAGGTAGGTAGGTAGGTAGATAGATAGAGATAGGTAGGTAGGTAGATTGATAGATACAGATAGGTAGGTAGGTAGATTCATAGATACAGATAGGTAGGTAGGTAGGTAGATAGATACAGATAGGTAGGTAGGTAGATTGATAGATACAGATAGGTAGGTAGGTAGATAGATGGATACAGATAGGTAGGTAGGTAGATAGATAAATACAGATAGGTAGGTAGGTAGATAGATAGATACAGATAGGTAGGTAGGTAGATAGATAGATACAGATAGGTAGGTAGGTAGATAGATGGATACAGATAGGTAGGTAGGTAGGTAGGTAGATAAATACAGATAGGTAGGTATGTAGATAGATAGATAGAGATAGGTAGGTAGGTAGATTGATAGATACAGATAGGTAGGTAGGTAGATTGATAGATACAGATAGGTAGGTAGGTAGGTAGATAGATACAGATAGGTAGGTAGGTAGATTGATAGATACAGATAGGTAGGTAGGTAGGTAGGTAGATACAGATAGGTAGGTAAGTAGATAGATAGATAGATAGATAGAGATAGATAGGTAAGTAGGTTGATAGAGACAGATAGGTAGGTAGGTAGATAGATAGATAGAGATAGGTAGGTAGCTAGATAGATAAATACAGATAGGTAGGTAGGTAGGTAGATAGATAGAGATAGGTAGGTAGGTAGATAGATAGATAGAGATAGGTAGGTAGGTAGATTGATAGATACAGATAGGTAGGTAGGTAGATAGATAGATACAGATAGGTAGGTAGGTAGATAGATAAATACAGATAGGTAGGTAGGTTGGTAGATAGATAGAGATAGGTAGGTAGGTAGATAGATAGATAGAGATAGGTAGGTAGGTAGATTGATAGATACAGATAGGTAGGTAGGTAGATAGATAGATACAGATAGGTAGGTAGGTAGATAGATAAATACAGATAGGTAGGTAGGTAGATAGATAGATAGAGATATGTAGGTATGTAGATTGATAGATACAGATAGGTAGGTAGGTAGATTGATAGATACAGATAGGTAGGTAGGTAGATTGATAGATACAGATAGGTAGGTAGGTAGATTGATAGATACAGATAGGTAGGTAGGTAGATTGATAGATACAGATAGGTAGGTAGGTAGATTGATAGATACAGATAGGTAGGTAGGTAGGTGGATAGATACAAATAGGTAGGTAAGTAGATAGATAGATAGAGATAGATAGGTAAGTAGATTGATAGAGACAGATAGGTAGGTAGGTAGATAGATAGATAGAGATAGGTAGGTAGCTAGATAGATAAATACAGATAGGTAGGTAGGTAGGTAGATAGATAGAGATAGGTAGGTAGGTAGATAGATAGAGATAGGTAGGTAGGTAGATTGATAGATACAGATAGATAGGTAGGTAGATAGATAGATACAGATAGGTAGGTAGGTAGATAGATAAATACAGATAGGTAGGTAGGTAGATAGATAGATAGAGATAGGTAGGTATGTAGATTGATGGATACAGATAGGTAGGTAGGTAGATTGATAGATACAGATAGGTAGGTAGGTAGATAGATACAGATAGGTAGGTAGATTGATAGATACAGATAGGTAGGTAGGTAGATAGATAGATACAGATAGGTAGGTAGGTAGGTAGATAAATACAGATAGGTAGGTAGGTAGATAGATAGAGATAGGTAGGTAGGTAGATTGATAGATACAGATAGGTAGGTAGGTAGATTGATAGATACAGATAGGTAGGTAGGTAGGTAGGTAGATAGATACAGATAGGTAGGTAAGTAGATAGATAGATAGAGATAGATAGGTAAGTAGATTGATAGAGACAGATAGGTAGGTAGGTAGATAGATAGATAGATAGAGATAGGTAGGTAGCTAGATAGATAAATACAGATAGGTAGGTAGGTAGGTAGGTAGATAGAGATAGGTAGGTAGGTAAGTAGATAGATAGAGATAGGTAGGTAGGTAGATTGATAGATACAGATAGGTAGGTAGGTAGATGGATAAATACAGATAGGTAGGTAGGTAGATAGATAGATAGAGATAGGTAGGTAGATAGATTGATAGATACAGATAGGTAGGTAGGTAGATTGATAGATACAGATAGGTAGGTAGGTAGATTGATAGATACAGATAGGTAGGTAGGTAGGTAGATAGATACAGATAGGTAGGTAGGTAGATTGATAGATACAGATAGGTAGGTAGGTAGATAGATAGATACAGATAGGTAGGTAGGTAGGTAGATAAATACAGATAGGTAGGTAGATAGATAGATAGATAGATAGATAGATAGATAGATAGATAGATAGATAGAGATAGGTAGGTAGGTAGATTGATAGATACAGATAGGTAGGTAGGTAGATAGATAGATAGATAGAGATAGGTAGGTAAGTATTTAGATAGATAGATAGAGATAGGTAGGTAGGTAGATAGATGGATAGATAGATAGAGATAGGTAGGTAGGTAGGTAGATAGATGGAGATAGGTAGGTAAGTAGATAGATAGATAGAGATAGATAGGTAAGTAGATTGATAGAGACAGATAGGTAGGTAGGTAGGTAGGTAGATAGATAGATAGAGATAGGTAGGTAGCTAGATAGATAAATACAGATAGGTAGGTAGGTAGGTAGGTAGGTAGGTAGATAGAGATAGGTAGGTAGGTAGATAGATAGATAGAGATAGGTAGGTAGGTAGATTGATAGATACAGATAGGTAGGTAGGTAGATAGATAGATACCGATAGGTAGGTAGGTAGATAGATACAGATAGGTAGGTAGATTGATAAATACAGATAGGTAGGTAGGTAGATAGATAGATAGAGATAGGTAGGTAGATAGATTGATAGATACAGATAGGTAGGTAGATAGATAGATAGATAGATAGATAGATAGATAGATAGATAGATAGATAGATAGATAGATAGATAGATAGATAGATAGATAGATAGAGATAGGTAGGTAGGTAGATTGATAGATACAGATAGGTAGGTAGGTAGATAGATGGATAGATAGATAGAGATAGGTAGGTAGGTAGGTAGATAGATGGAGATAGGTAGGTAAGTAGATAGATAGATAGAGATAGATAGGTAAGTAGATTGATAGAGACAGATAGGTAGGTAGATAGATAGATAGAGATAGGTAGGTAGCTAGATAGATAAATACAGATAGGTAGGTAGGTAGGTAGGTAGATAGAGATAGGTAGGTAGGTAGGTAGGTAGATAGAGATAGGTAGGTAGGTAGATTGATAGATACAGATAGGTAGGTAGGTAGATAGATAAATACAGATAGGTAGGTAGGTAGATAGATAGATAGAGATAGGTAGGTATGTAGATTGATAGATACAGATAGGTAGGTAGGTAGATTGATAGATACAGATAGGTAGGTAGGTAGATAGATACAGATAGGTAGGTAGATTGATAGATACAGATAGGTAGGTAGGTAGATAGATAGATACAGATAGGTAGGTAGGTAGGTAGATAAATACAGATAGGTAGGTAGGTAGATAGATAGAGATAGGTAGGTAGGTAGATTGATAGATACAGATAGGTAGGTAGGTAGATTGATAGATACAGATAGGTAGGTAGGTAGGTAGGTAGATAGATACAGATAGGTAGGTAAGTAGATAGATAGATAGAGATAGATAGGTAAGTAGATTGATAGAGACAGATAGGTGGGTAGGTAGATAGATAGATAGAGATAGGTAGGTAGCTAGATAGATAAATACAGATAGGTAGGTAGGTAGGTAGGTAGATAGAGATAGGTAGGTAGGTAAGTAGATAGATAGAGATAGGTAGGTAGGTAGATTGATAGATACAGATAGGTAGGTAGGTAGATGGATAAATACAGATAGGTAGGTAGGTAGATAGATAGATAGAGATAGGTAGGTAGATAGATTGATAGATACAGATAGGTAGGTAGGTAGATTGATAGATACAGATAGGTAGGTAGGTAGATTGATAGATACAGATAGGTAGGTAGGTAGGTAGATAGATACAGATAGGTAGGTAGGTAGATTGATAGATACAGATAGGTAGGTAGGTAGATAGATAGATACAGATAGGTAGGTAGGTAGATAAATACAGATAGGTAGGTAGGTAGATAGATAGATAGATAGATAGAGATAGGTAGGTAGGTAGATTGATAGATACAGATAGGTAGGTAGGTAGATAGATAGATAGAGATAGGTAGGTAAGTATTTAGATAGATAGATAGAGATAAGTAGGTAGGTAGATAGATGGATAGATAGATAGAGATAGGTAGGTAGGTAGGTAGATAGATGGAGATAGGTAGGTAAGTAGATAGATAGATAGATAGAGATAGATAGGTAAGTAGATTGATAGAGACAGATAGGTAGGTAGGTAGGTAGATAGATAGATAGATAGAGATAGGTAGGTAGCTAGATAGATAAATACAGATAGGTAGGTAGGTAGGTAGGTAGGTAGGTAGATAGAGATAGGTAGGTAGGTAGATAGATAGATAGAGATAGGTAGGTAGGTAGATTGATAGATACAGATAGGTAGGTAGGTAGATAGATAGATACCGATAGGTAGGTAGGTAGATAGATACAGATAGGTAGGTAGATTGATAAATACAGATAGGTAGGTAGGTAGATAGATAGATAGAGATAGGTAGGTAGATAGATACCGATAGGTAGGTAGGTAGATAGATACAGATAGGTAGGTAGATTGATAAATACAGATAGGTAGGTAGGTAGATAGATAGATAGATAGAGATAGGTAGGTAGATAGATTGATAGATACAGATAGGTAGGTAGATAGATAGATAGATAGATAGATAGATAGATAGATAGATAGATAGATAGATAGATAGATAGATAGATAGATAGATAGATAGATAGAGATAGGTAGGTAGGTAGATTGATAGATACAGATAGGAAGGTAGGTAGATAGATGGATAGATAGATAGAGATAGGTAGGTAGGTAGGTAGATAGATGGAGATAGGTAGGTAAGTAGATAGATAGATAGAGATAGATAGGTAAGTAGATTGATAGAGACAGATAGGTAGGTAGATAGATAGATAGAGATAGGTAGGTAGCTAGATAGATAAATACAGATAGGTAGGTAGGTAGGTAGGTAGGTAGATAGAGATAGGTAGGTAGGTAGGTAGATAGATATAGGTAGGTAGGTAGATTGATAGATACAGATAGGTAGGTAGATAGATAGATAAATACAGATAGGTAGGTAGGTAGATAGATAAATACAGATAGGTAGGTAGGTAGATAGATAGATAGAGATAGGTAGGTAGATAGATTGATAGATACAGATAGGTAGGTAGGTAGATTGATAGATACAGATAGGTAGGTAGGTAGGTAGGTAGGTAGATAGATACAGATAGGTAGGTAAGTAGATAGATAGATAGAGATAGATAGGTAAGTAGATTGATAGAGACAGATAGGTAGGTAGATAGATAGATAGAGATAGGTAGGTAGCTAGATAGATAAATACAGATAGATAGGTAGGTAGGTAGGTAGGTAAGTAGATAGAGATAGGTAGGTAGGTAGATAGATAGAGATAGGTAGGTAGGTAGATTGATAGATACAGATAGGTAGGTAGGTAGATAGATACAGATAGGTAGGTAGGTAGATAGATAAATACAGATAGGTAGGTAGGTAGATAGATAGATAGAGATAGGTAGGTAGATAGATTGATAGATACAGATAGGTAGGTAGGTAGATTGATAGATACAGATAGGTAGGTAGGTAGATTGAAAGATACAGATAGGTAGGTAGGTAGATTGATAGATACAGATAGGTAGGTAGGTAGATAGATACAGATAGGTAGGTAGATTGATAGATACAGATAGGTAGGTAGGTAGATAGATAGATACAGATAGGTAGGTAGGTAGGTAGGTAGATAAATACAGATAGGTAGGTAGGTAGATAGATAGAGATAGGTAGGTAGGTAGATTGATAGATACAGATAGGTAGGTAGGTAGATTGATAGATACAGATAGGTAGGTAGGTAGGTAGGTAGATAGATACAGATAGGTAGGTAAGTAGATAGATAGATAGAGATAGATAGGTAAGTAGATTGATAGAGACAGATAGGTAGGTAGGTAGATAGATAGATAGAGATAGGTAGGTAGCTAGATAGATAAATACAGATAGGTAGGTAGGTAGGTAGGTAGATAGAGATAGGTAGGTAGGTTAGTAGATAGATAGAGATAGGTAGGTAGGTGGATTGATAGATACAGATAGGTAGGTAGGTAGATGGATAAATACAGATAGGTAGGTAGGTAGATAGATAGATAGAGATAGGTAGGTAGATAGATTGATAGATACAGATAGGTAGGTAGGTAGATTGATAGATACAGATAGGTAGGTAGGTAGATTGATAGATACAGATAGGTAGGTAGGTAGGTAGATAGATACAGATAGGTAGGTAGGTAGATTGATAGATACAGATAGGTAGGTAGGTAGATAGATAGATACAGATAGGTAGGTAGGTAGGTAGATAAATACAGATAGGTAGGTAGGTAGATAGATAGATAGATAGATAGATAGATAGATAGATAGATAGAGATAGGTAGGTAGGTAGATTGATAGATACAGATAGGTAGGTAGGTAGATAGATAGATAGATAGAGATAGGTAGGTAAGTATTTAGATAGATAGATAGAGATAGGTAGGTAGGTAGATAGATGGATAGATAGATAGAGATAGGTAGGTAGGTAGGTAGATAGATGGAGATAGGTAGGTAAGTAGATAGATAGATAGAGATAGATAGGTAAGTAGATTGATAGAGACAGATAGGTAGGTAGGTAGGTAGATAGATAGATAGAGATAGGTAGGTAGCTAGATAGATAAATACAGATAGGTAGGTAGGTAGGTAGGTAGGTAGGTAGGTAGATAGAGATAGGTAGGTAGGTAGATAGATAGATAGAGATAGGTAGATAGGTAGATTGATAGATACAGATAGGTAGGTAGGTAGATAGATAGATACCGATAGGTAGGTAGGTAGATAGATACAGATAGGTAGGTAGATTGATAAATACAGATAGGTAGGTAGGTAGGTAGATAGATAGAGATAGGTAGGTAGATAGATTGATAGATACAGATAGGTAGGTAGGTAGGTAGGTAGATAGATAGATAGATAGATAGATAGATAGATAGATAGATAGATAGATAGATAGATAGATAGATAGATAGATAGATAGAGATAGGTAGGTAGCTAGATAGATAAATACAGATAGGTAGGTAGGTAGGTAGGTAGATAGAGATAGGTAGGTAGGTAGGTAGATAGATAGAGATAGGTAGGTAGGTAGGTAGGTAGATAGAGATAGGTAGGTAGGTAGGTAGATAGATAGAGATAGGTAGGTAGGTAGATTGATAGATACAGATAGGTAGGTAGGTAGATAGATAAATACAGATAGGTAGGTAGGTAGATAGATAGATAGAGATAGGTAGGTATGTAGATTGATAGATACAGATAGGTAGGTAGGTAGATTGATAGATACAGATAGGTAGGTAGGTAGATAGATACAGATAGGTAGGTAGATTGATAGATACAGATAGGTAGGTAGGTAGATAGATAGATACAGATAGGTAGGTAGGTAGGTAGATAAATACAGATAGGTAGGTAGGTAGATAGATAGAGATAGGTAGGTAGGTAGATTGATAGATACAGATAGGTAGGTAGGTAGATTGATAGATACAGATAGGTAGGTAGGTAGGTAGGTAGATAGATACAGATAGGTAGGTAAGTAGATAGATAGATAGAGATAGATAGGTAAGTAGATTGATAGAGACAGATAGGTGGGTAGGTAGATAGATAGATAGAGATAAGTAGGTAGCTAGATAGATAAATACAGATAGGTAGGTAGGTAGGTAGGTAGATAGAGATAGGTAGGTAGGTAAGTAGATAGATAGAGATAGGTAAGTAGGTAGATTGATAGATACAGATAGGTAGGTAGGTAGATGGATAAATACAGATAGGTAGGTAGGTAGATAGATAGATAGAGATAGGTAGGTAGATAGATTGATAGATACAGATAGGTAGGTAGGTAGATTGATAGATACAGATAGGTAGGTAGGTAGGTAGATTGATAGATACAGATAGGTAGGTAGGTAGGTAGATAGATACAGATAGGTAGGTAGGTAGATTGATAGATACAGATAGGTAGGTAGGTAGATAAATACAGATAGGTAGGTAGGTAGATAGATAGATAGATAGAGATAGGTAGGTAGGTAGATTGATAGATACAGATAGGTAGGTAGGTAGATAGATAGATAGATAGAGATAGGTAGGTAAGTATTTAGATAGATAGATAGAGATAGGTAGGTAGGTAGATAGATGGATAGATAGATAGAGATAGGTAGGTAGGTAGGTAGGTAGATAGATGGAGATAGGTAGGTAAGTAGATAGATAGATAGAGATAGATAGGTAAGTAGATTGATAGAGACAGATAGGTAGGTAGGTAGGTAGATAGATAGATAGAGATAGGTAGGTAGCTAGATAGATAAATACAGATAGGTAGGTAGGTAGGTAGGTAGGTAGATAGAGATAGGTAGGTAGGTAGATAGATAGATAGAGATAGGTAGGTAGGTAGATTGATAGATACAGATAGGTAGGTAGGTAGATAGATAGATACCGATAGGTAGGTAGGTAGATAGATACAGATAGGTAGGTAGATTGATAAATACAGATAGGTAGGTAGGTAGATAGATAGATAGAGATAGGTAGGTAGATAGATTGATAGATACAGATAGGTAGGTAGATAGATAGATAGATAGATAGATAGATAGATAGATAGATAGATAGATAGATAGATAGATAGATAGATAGATAGATACAGATAGGTAGGTAGGTAGGTAGATAGATACAGATAGGTAGGTAAGTAGATAGATAGATAGAGATAGATAGGTAAGTAGATTGATAGACACAGATAGGTAGGTAGATAGATAGATAGAGATAGGTAGGTAGCTAGATAGATAAATACAGATAGATAGGTAGGTAGGTAGGTAGGTAAGTAGATAGAGATAGGTAGGTAGGTAGATAGATAGAGATAGGTAGGTAGGTAGATTGATAGATACAGATAGGTAGGTAGGTAGATAGATAGATACAGATAGGTAGGTAGATAGATAGATAAATACAGATAGGTAGGTAGGTAGATAGATAGATAGAGATAGGTAGGTAGATAGATTGATAGATACAGATAGGTAGGTAGGTAGATTGATAGATACAGATAGGTAGGTAGGTAGATTGATAGATACAGATAGGTAGGTAGGTAGATTGATAGATACAGATAGGTAGGTAGGTAGGTAGATAAATACAGATAGGTAGGTAGGTAGGTAGGTAGATAGATAGATAGATAGATAGATAGATAGATAGATAGATAGATAGATAGATAGATAGATAGATAGATAGATAGATAGATAGATAGATAGATAGATAGATAGATAGAGATAGGTAGGTAGGTAGATTGATAGATACAGATAGGTAAGTAGGTAGACAGATAGATAGAGATAGGTAGGTAAGTAGGTAGATAGATAGATAGAGATAGGTAGGTAGGTAGATAGATGGATAGATAGATAGAGATAGTTAGGTAGGTAGGTAGATAGATAGAGATAGGTAGGTAGGTAGATAGATAGATACAGATATGTAGGTAGGTAGATAGATGGATACAGATAGGTAGGTAGGTAGGCAGATAAATACAGATAGGTAGGTAGGTAGATAGATAGATAGAGATAGGTAGGTAGGTAGATTGATAGATACAGATAGGTAGGTAGGTAGATTGATAGATACAGATAGGTAGGTAGGTAGGTAGATAGATACAGATAGGTAGGTAGTTAGGTAGATAGATAGAGATAGGTAGGTAGGTAGATAGATAGATAGAGATAGGTAGGTAGATAGATTGATAGATACAGATAGGTAGGTAGGTAGATTGATAGATACAGATAGGTAGGTAGGTAGATTGATAGATACAGATAGGTAGGTAGGTAGGTAGATAGATACAGATAGGTAGGTAGGTAGATTGATAGATACAGATAGGTAGGTAGGTAGATAGATAGATAGAGATAGGTAGGTAGGTAGATAGATAGATAGAGATAGGTAGGTAGGTAGATAGATAAATACAGATAGGTAGGTAGGTAGGTAGATAGATAGAGATAGGTAGGTATGTAGATTGATAGATACAGATAGGTAGGTAGGTAGATTGATAAATACAGATAGGTAGGTAGGTAGATTGATAGATACAGATAGGTAGGTAGGTAGGTAGATAAATACAGATAGGTAGGTAGGTAGATAGATAGATAGAGATAGGTAGGTAGGTAGATTGATAGATACAGATAGGTAGGTAGGTAGATTGATAGATACAGATAGGTAGGTAGGTAGGTAGATAGATACAGATAGGTAGGTAGGTAGATAGATAGATAGAGATAGATAGGTAAGTAGATTGATAGATACAGATAGGTAGGTAGGTAGATAGATAGATACAGATAGGTAGGTAGGTAGGTAGATAGATAGAGATAGGTAGGTAGGTAGATTGATAGATACAGATAGGTAGGTAGGTAGATTCATAGATACAGATAGGTAGGTAGGTAGGTAGATAGATACAGATAGGTAGGTAGGTAGATTGATAGATACAGATAGGTAGGTAGGTAGATAGATGGATACAGATAGGTAGGTAGGTAGATAGATAAATACAGATAGGTAGGTAGGTAGATAGATAGATACAGATAGGTAGGTAGGTAGATAGATAGATACAGATAGGTAGGTAGGTAGATAGATGGATACAGATAGGTAGGTAGGTAGGTAGATAAATACAGATAGGTAGGTATGTAGATAGATAGATAGAGATAGGTAGGTAGGTAGATTGATAGATACAGATAGGTAGGTAGGTAGATTGATAGATACAGATAGGTAGGTAGGTAGGTAGGTAGATACAGATAGGTAGGTAAGTAGATAGATAGATAGATAGATAGATAGAGATAGATAGGTAAGTAGATTGATAGAGACAGATAGGTAGGTAGGTAGATAGATAGATAGAGATAGGTAGGTAGCTAGATAGATAAATACAGATAGGTAGGTAGGTAGGTAGATAGATAGAGATAGGTAGGTAGTTAGATAGATAGATAGAGATAGGTAGGTAGGTAGATTGATAGATACAGATAGGTAGGTAGGTAGATAGATACAGATAGGTAGGTAGGTAGATTGATAGATACAGATAGGTAGGTAGGTAGGTAGGTAGATAAATACAGATAGGTAGGTAGGTAGATAGATAGATAGAGATAGGTAGGTAGGTAGATTGATAGATACAGATAGGTAGGTAGGTAGATTGATAGATACAGATAGGTAGGTAGGTAGGTGGATAGATACAGATAGGTAGGTAAGTAGATAGATAGATAGAGATAGATAGGTAAGTAGATTGATAGAGACAGATAGGTAGGTAGGTAGATAGATAGATAGAGATAGGTAGGTAGCTAGATAGATAAATACAGAGAGGTAGGTAGGTAGGTAGATAGATAGAGATAGGTAGGTAGGTAGATAGATAGATAGAGATAGGTAGGTAGGTAGATTGATAGATACAGATAGATAGGTAGGTAGATAGATAGATACAGATAGGTAGGTAGGTAGATAGATAAATACAGATAGGTAGGTAGGTAGATAGATAGATAGAGATAGGTAGGTATGTAGATTGATAGATACAGATAGGTAGGTAGGTAGATTGATAGATACAGATAGGTTGGTAGGTAGATAGATACAGAGAGGTAGGTAGATTGATAGATACAGATAGGTAGGTAGGTAGATAGATAGATACAGATAGGTAGGTAGGTAGGTAGATAAATACAGATAGGTAGGTAGGTAGATAGATAGAGATAGGTAGGTAGGTAGATTGATAGATACAGATAGGTAGGTAGGTAGATTGATAGATACAGTTAGGTAGGTAGGTAGGTAGGTAGATAGATACAGATAGATAGGTAAGTAGATTGATAGAGACAGATAGGTATGTAGGTAGATAGATAGATAGAGATAGGTAGGTAGCTAGATAGATAAATACAGATAGGTAGGTAGGTAGGTAGGTAGATAGAGATAGGTAGGTAGGTAGGTAGATAGATAGAGATAGGTAGGTAGGTAGATTGATAGATACAGATAGGTAGGTAGGTAGATGGATAAATACAGATAGGTAGGTAGGTAGATAGATAGATAGAGATAGGTAGGTAGATAGATTGATAGATACAGATAGGTAGGTAGGTAGATTGATAGATACAGATAGGTAGGTAGGTAGATTGATAGATACAGATAGGTAGGTAGGTAGATAGATACAGATAGGTAGGTAGGTAGATAGATAGATACAGATAGGTAGGTAGGTAGGTAGATAAATACAGATAGGTAGGTAGATAGATAGATAGATAGATAGATAGATAGATAGATAGAGATAGGTAGGTAGGTAGATTGATAGATACAGATAGGTAGGTAGGTAGATAGATAGATAGAGATAGGTAGGTAAGTATTTAGATAGATAGATAGATAGAGATAGGTAGGTAGGTAGATAGATGGATAGATAGATAGAGATAGGTAGGTAGGTAGGTAGATAGATGGAGATAGGTAGGTAAGTAGATAGATAGATAGAGATAGATAGGTAAGTAGATTGATAGAGACAGGTAGGTAGGTAGGTAGGTAGGTAGATAGATAGATAGATAGATAGATAGATAGATAGATAGATAGATAGATAGATAGATAGATAGATAGATAGATAGATAGATAGAGATAGGTAGGTAGGTAGATTGATAGATACAGATAGGTAGGTAGGTAGATAGATGGATAGATAGATAGAGATAGGTAGGTAGGTAGGTAGATAGATGGAGATAGGTAGGTAAGTAGATAGATAGATAGAGATAGATAGGTAAGTAGATTGATAGAGACAGATAGGTAGGTAGATAGATAGATAGAGATAGGTAGGTAGCTAGATAGATAAATACAGATAGGTAGGTAGGTAGGTAGGTAGGTAGATAGAGATAGGTAGGTAGGTAGGTAGATAGATAGAGATAGGTAGGTAGGTAGATTGATAGATACAGATAGGTAGGTAGGTAGATAGATAAATACAGATAGGTAGGTAGGTAGATAGATAAATACAGATAGGTAGGTAGGTAGATAGATAGATAGAGATAGGTAGGTAGATAGATTGATAGATACAGATAGGTAGGTAGGTAGATTGATAGATACAGATAGGTAGGTAGGTAGGTAGGTAGATAGATACAGATAGGTAGGTAAGTAGATAGATAGATAGAGATAGATAGGTAAGTAGATTGATAGAGACAGATAGGTAGGTAGATAGATAGATAGAGATAGGTAGGTAGCTAGATAGATAAATACAGATAGATAGGTAGGTAGGTAGGTAGGTAAGTAGATAGAGATAGGTAGGTAGGTAGATAGATAGAGATAGGTAGGTAGGTAGATTGATAGATACAGATAGGTAGGTAGGTAGATAGATAGATACAGATAGGTAGGTAGGTAGATAGATAAATACAGATAGGTAGGTAGGTAGATAGATAGATAGAGATAGGTAGGTAGATAGATTGATAGATACAGATAGGTAGGTAGGTAGATTGATAGATACAGATAGGTAGGTAGGTAGATTGATAGATACAGATAGGTAGGTAGGTAGATTGATAGATACAGATAGGTAGGTAGGTAGGTAGATAGATAGATACAGATAGGTAGGTAGGTAGGTAGATAAATACAGATAGGTAGGTAGGTAGGTAGGTAGGTAGGTAGATAGATAGATAGATAGATAGATAGATAGATAGATAGATAGATAGATAGATAGATAGATAGATAGATAGATAGATAGAGATAGGTAGGTAGGTAGATTGATAGATACAGATAGGTAAGTAGGTAGACAGATAGATAGAGATAGGTAGGTAAGTAGGTAGATAGATAGAGATAGGTATGTAGGTAGATAGATGGATAGATAGATAGAGATAGTTAGGTAGGTAGGTAGATAGATAGAGATAGGTAGGTAGGTAGATAGATAGATACAGATATGTAGGTAGGTAGATAGATGGATACAGATAGGTAGGTAGGTAGGCAGATAAATACAGATAGGTAGGTAGGTAGATAGATAGATAGAGATAGGTAGGTAGGTAGATTGATAGATACAGATAGGTAGGTAGGTAGATTGATAGATACAGATAGGTAGGTAGGTAGGTAGATAGATACAGATAGGTAGGTAGTTAGGTAGATAGATAGAGATAGGTAGGTAGGTAGATAGATAGATAGAGATAGGTAGGTAGATAGATTTTTTTTTTTTTTTTTATTGAAATTTTTCAAGAGTTTTACAAATAAACATCCACCCCCCCTCCCAAACCTCCCTCCCCCCCCCCGACTTCCCAGAACTGGATATAGGATTTTTTAACAAATTTTTAACAAGAATAACGTTTACAGTTTTTAAAATATTAAAATATTTAAAAATAATAATAATAAAAATCCCAATAATAATATGTGTAATAATAATATACATAACATAAACTTAAAATGAATGATATATACTAAGAAAAAGAGAGAGAAAGAAAAAAGAAAGAAAAAAAAGAAAAGAAAAACAAGAAGGGAATAAAATACAAGTTATAAAAAAGCTAAATAATATTTTCCCATATCCAAATTATATTGTATGAAACTTATCCATTTTTCCCATACCACAAAAAATTTCTCTTGAGATTGGTCTTTTAAAAAAGCCGAAATCTTTGCCATTTCTGCCAGATATGAGACTTTATAAAACCATTCTTGTAAAGTAGGCAAAGATTCCTTCTTCCAGTATTGTCCTATTAACAGCCTAGCGGCTGTAATCAAGTTTAACATCAATATAACCTCTTTAGCATCACAATCAATAACAATACCTAATAAAAATAATTGCGGATTAAATTTTACCCTCCTTTTAAAAATTCTTTGAATATTCCACCATATCTTAATCCAAAAAGCTTTTATATGCTTGCACGTCCACCACATATGATAATAAGTAGCATCCAAGTATCCACATCTCCAACATTTCGGTTGTAGATTAGGGTACATAATAGACATTTTCTTTGGATCAAGGTGCCATCTATAAAACATCTTGTAGAAATTCTCTCTTAAATTTTGCGCCTGTGTGAATTTAACATTTCTTATCCAAATAAGTTCCCAAGTATCCATTGAAATCGTTTCACCAATATTCTGTGCCCATTTAATCATACAATCTTTGACTAGTTCAGGTTCTGAATCCAATTCTACTAATACCCCATAAACTCTCTTAATATGGGTTGGCCTTTGATCTCTGACTTGCTTTAAAAAAATTCCATCTTCTCTAAGCCAGCCCATTTTACAATCCATCTTCCATCTATCCGCTATTTGTCTATATTGGAACCATGAATAAGTTAAATTTTCATGTATTAATTCTTCCAAAGATTTTAGCTCCCAATCTTGACCATCCCATCTGAGTAATTGTGCATAAGAGACCATATCCATATTAACCCCTTTCCTTATACCCTCTATGGCATGCCGAGGTATAGCCCATAATGGTATTTTAAAGTCACTTTTATAATATTTTCTCCACACTCTAAGCAAAGAGATTCTTATAATATGAGACTTAAAGACCCGATCCACTTTTTTATCAAATATTAAATAGGCATGCCATCCAAAAAGTAGGTCCCAACCTTCCAAATGAAGTATTTCTATATTTGTTAAATTCACCCAGTCGCTAATCAATGTCAGTACTACAGCATCATAATACAATTTCACATTTGGTACCTTGAGTCCACCTCTCTCACGAAAATCTTGCATTATTTTCAGTTTCACCCTTGGTTTTTTCCCTGCCCAAACAAATTTATTAATGCCTTTTTGCCATTCCTCTAAATTACAATCATTCTTTAGAATAGGTAACATTTGAAACAAAAAAATAAACTTTGGCAGAACATTCATTTTAATAACTGCAATTCTACCCATAAGGGATAACTGTAAATTATTCCAATTTTTTAAATCCTTCTGTACCTCCATCCACAACTTTTCATAATTATTTTTATACAGTTTTGCATTAGAAGCAGATAATGTAACCCCCAAATATTTTACCTTATCAACAATTTCAAAGTCTGTTAAATTAACTAAAACCTGTTTATCACCATTAGTCATATTTTTAGCTAGTATTTTAGTCTTATTATTGTTAATTTTAAAACCAGAAACACGTCCATATTGTTGAATCAATTGTAACAATTTTACCACCGAACAAGTAGGTTGAGATAAAGTAACAACCAAGTCATCTGCAAAGGCTCTTAACTTATATTCCTTTTTATTAATTTCTATTCCTTTTATTTCTTGAGACTCCCGAATTTTAATCAACAAAATTTCCAATGTTAAAACGAACAATAACGGGGATAACGGACATCCCTGTCTTGTTCCTTTTTCTATTACAAAAGCCTCTGACAAACCCCCATTTACAATTAGTTGGGCAGTCTGTTTCTGATATATATTAGATAATACTTGTAATATATTTTGTCCAAAATTCATCTCTTTAATTAAGCATAACATAAACTGCCAGTTCACTTGGTCAAAGGCTTTTTCAGCATCCAAAAATATCAGGCCTGCAGAGACTTGGTTATTCTTTTCTAAATACTCTAATAAGTTAATAATTTGTCTCACATTATTTTTCATATACCTTCCAGTTATAAAACCAGATTGATCCTTATGTATAAGCTGCTGCAAAATCCCCATAAACCTGTTAGCTAAAATTTTTGCAAAAATCTTATAATCCACATTTAAAAGAGATATAGGCCTATAATTTTTAGGCAGAGTAAGATCTTGATTATCTTTTGGGATCAATGATATAAATGCATTACGCCAGGATGGGGGAATCTCTAAACCCTGTAATAAATTATTGAACAATTCACACAACGGTTGAGTCATCTCTTCTACTAAAGTTTTATAATAAATAGATGTCAACCCATCCGTACCCGGCGCTTTGCCCAATTTCAATTGTTTAATAGCTGTAACAATTTCTTCCTTAGTAATTAAACCATTAATCTCTTTTTCCTGATCTTCTGTTAATTTAGGAAAATTAACTTTACCTAAATAATTATTTATATCTGTAATTTGAATATTAGTACTCTTATATAATTTTTGATAATATTCTAAAAAGGATTTCTTAATCAATTCTTTCTGATAAACCAGTTTACCATTATAATTTATTTTATCTATATTCCTCTGTTTCTGTTTCTTTCTTAACTGATAAGCCAACCATCTCCCTGGTTTATTAGCATTACAAAATGTGTTTTGTTTCATATATAATAAATTAGTTGCAGCTTGATCAGCCACCAACATGTTAAATTGTGCTTTTAACAATTTTAAAGCTCCTTTCACTTTTTCATCTAAAGGATTTATATTTAGAAGTTTCTCTTTTAATTTAATCTCCTCTTCTAAATCTTTACGTTTCTGAGTCTGTTTTTGTCTATGTAAGTTATTCATTTTTATCAAAATACCACGCATAAAAGCTTTACTTGCATCCCACACCGTTGACATTGATGTTCCCTTATTCATATTTAAAACAAAATATTCCTTTAAACATTCCTTTAATTTGTGAACATTTTTTTCTTGTTTAAATAAATTCTCATTCACCCTCCAGGATCTCCTATCTTCTTTTTCTGCAAACAGTTCCATCCAAACTGGACTATGATCAGACAATGTCCTAGGAAAAATTTTTACGTTCTTCACCCTGTTGTATAAGTCTGTTGTAATCAAAAAGAAATCAATTCTTGAGAGAGAATGGTGTCTATCTGAAAAAAAAGTAAAGTCCCTTTCTTCTTGATTACGTTCACGCCAATAGTCTCTCAATTCCCAATCTTCTTTCATATCAAAGAAGGCTTTAGGTAATTTAGCCTGTTTAGAAAAAGTAAAAGAACCTTTTTTGTCCTTTTGTATATCTAAGACGCCATTCCAATCTCCCATTAAAATCACAGATCTATAATCCAACAGAGTTATTTTCTGATGTAACAGCCTATAAAATTGCTCCTGTTGCTGGTTTGGTGCATATAGCCCCACAATAAGAATTTTCTTACCATATAAGCCAAGTTCAAGCATAACATATCTTCCATGAGGATCTGATTCTAAAAGGGTAGCAGATAAATTCTGTTTAACATATATTACCACACCCCCTTTTTTCCCAGGGGCGGAAGATACAAAATGAGATCCCAGGCGAGGATTATTTAAATATTTTTGATCTTTAGCTGTAATATGAGTTTCTTGCAAACAAATGATATCATTGTTATGTTGTTTCAAATAATGATAAATTTTTCTTCTCTTTTGAGGAATGTTTAATCCATTAACATTCCAGGACAGGAGCTTTGCCATCTCCCTTGGCCTTAAGCCTGGAGAAGATCCGCTCAAATTCTGCTGCTGCTGAATATGTTGCAGAACTTTTGGGTCTTGCTCCTCCCACCGGCACTGAAGCAATTTGCTGACTAGATTCTTCAATTTCTTTTTCTTTTTTCTGTTGTTCTTTTTCTTTACGTTTATGTGCTGCACGGGTCATTCTCTGTTCTTTAACCTCTGATTGAGACATCCATACCACCTGTCCAGCAGCCATCATCTCTGTACTTTCAGATTTCTGTTCCATCTCTTTATCACTCAAGACTTTGTGCATCATGGGCAAAGGAGAGCCTGCACCCAGGACCGTTTTATAAAATTCCTTGGCTTTAGCAACTGTATTAATTCTGTAACGTGTCCCCGCATGGCTCAAAACAATGCCCGTCGGGATCTCCCATCTGAATGGCATTTGTCTTGCTTTAAGTTCATTTGCTAAAAAAGCAAAATCTTTTCTGCTTCTTAGAATTTTAGGTGGAATTTCCTTTAAGATAATAACGTCTTGAGCAGCAATCTGAAATCTTTTATTATAAAAAGTTTGGAGAATCTGATTTCGCAAGGACTTCTTAGCAAAATATATCACCACATCTCTAGGCAAATTCCTCTGTTTTGCAATCCAAGAATTAACTCTATAGATTCTTTCCACGTCCCCACGTAACTCTTCTTTATCTATATTCAAAATAACAGCCAAGTCATTAATCACCATTTCCATCACATCTTGAGTTTTATCTTCTTTCAGGCCCCTTATTCTCAAAGCATATTCCATCTGTCTGTACTGGAACATAAGAATATCATCTTGTGAAGTTTCCACTTTTTTCTCCATATCTTGAAATTTATAATCCAAAAGTTCAACAGTTTCTGCAATTTCCTCTACTCTGGAGTCCAGCTTCACAACCACTGAGGCCATTCCAGATAGAGCTAAAAGTATATCATCCCTCAAAATAGCATTATTCTGTTCTAAAAGCTCTTTCATCTCTTTCTTCATTTCCTCCTTAGTTTCAGATTTATTCTGGTCCAAAAGTTGTTTCATTTCCTCCCTAAACTGTGACACAGCACTTACCATTATTTCTTTAATGTCTTGTGCTGATGTGCCAGATGGGGGAGGTGAAGATGAAGTAGATTTAGGTTGCTGCACTGAAGGTATCATTTTAAGTTGTTGTTGCACAGTAGAAGTGGCAGGAGAAGAAGTTACTTTAGAGGTTACAATAGCTGGTTGTCGTTTTGAAGCCATTTTAATTTATCTTCCTTTCTTCATAAAAATACTAATAAAAAATAAATAGTCCGAAAAAAAATTAAAAACACGATAAAATAAAATAAAATAAAATCAATCTAGAAGCTCCCCAGCAATAATAAAAAAAAAAAGAGGCTTAAAAAGGAGGAGAGTATTAAACAACAATTCAGCCGGTCCGTCTTTCAAAGGAAAAAACTTTCAAAACGCCATTTTACTTTCACTCTCACTTTTCCGCCCGAAAAAAAAAAAAAAAGGAAAGCTCAAAAAAAATAAAAGAAAAATCAGCGCGTGCTAAATAAACTAAATAAGCTAAAAATATAAAATAAAACTAAACTATAAATACAATCCTTTAAACAGTTCTGTCCGGTTTAAGATTACTCACGGTTACTTTAAAAACGGAGATGGTAGCGGCGTTTCGCTTTGTTTCCGAAGAAACAAAGACAGCTGAGAGGCGGAGAAGGCAATGAACTCCGAGGGAACACTCTTTCTACCCCCCTGAAATAAAAATCCAGGGAGAGTTAAGAGGTTCTACCTCTATTCATGCGATCTCTACCCCTTCCCTTCGCCCGGGAAGGGGATTGCGAGCCGCGGGCCAGCTGATGAAAGCTGTGCTCCGCGGATCTGACACCTTCTCAGGAGGACGGCTACAAAGTAGCCGCCATCTCCACCGCTTCAACCACCGGAAGTCGGTAGATAGATTGATAGATACAGATAGGTAGGTAGGTAGATTGATAGATACAGATAGGTAGGTAGGTAGATTGATAGATACAGATAGGTAGGTAGGTAGGTAGATAGATACAGATAGGTAGGTAGGTAGATTGATAGATACAGATAGGTAGGTAGGTAGATAGATAGATAGAGATAGGTAGGTAGGTAGATAGATAGATAGAGATAGGTAGGTAGGTAGATAGATAAATACAGATAGGTAGGTAGGTAGGTAGATAGATAGAGATAGGTAGGTATGTAGATTGATAGATACAGATAGGTAGGTAGGTAGATTGATAAATACAGATAGGTAGGTAGGTAGATTGATAGATACAGATAGGTAGGTAGGTAGGTAGATAAATACAGATAGGTAGGTAGGTAGATAGATAGATACAGATAGGTAGGTAGGTAGATTGATAGATACAGATAGGTAGGTAGGTAGGTAGATAGATACAGATAGGTAGGTAGGTAGATAGATAGATAGAGATAGATAGGTAAGTAGATTGATAGATACAGATAGGTAGGTAGGTAGATAGATAGATACAGATAGGTAGGTAGGTAGGTAGATAGATAGAGATAGGTAGGTAGGTAGATTGATAGATACAGATAGGTAGGTAGGTAGATTCATAGATACAGATAGGTAGGTAGGTAGGTAGATAGATACAGATAGGTAGGTAGGTAGATTGATAGATACAGATAGGTAGGTAGGTAGATAGATGGATACAGATAGGTAGGTAGGTAGATAGATAAATACAGATAGGTAGGTAGGTAGATAGATAGATACAGATAGGTAGGTAGGTAGATAGATAGATACAGATAGGTAGGTAGGTAGATAGATGGATACAGATAGGTAGGTAGGTAGGTAGATAAATACAGATAGGTAGGTATGTAGATAGATAGATAGAGATAGGTAGGTAGGTAGATTGATAGATACAGATAGGTAGGTAGGTAGATTGATAGATACAGATAGGTAGGTAGGTAGGTAGGTAGATACAGATAGGTAGGTAAGTAGATAGATAGATAGATAGATAGATAGATAGAGATAGATAGGTAAGTAGATTGATAGAGACAGATAGGTAGGTAGGTAGATAGATAGATAGAGATAGGTAGGTAGCTAGATAGATAAATACAGATAGGTAGGTAGGTAGGTAGATAGATAGAGATAGGTAGGTAGTTAGATAGATAGATAGAGATAGGTAGGTAGGTAGATTGATAGATACAGATAGGTAGGTAGGTAGATAGATAGATACAGATAGGTAGGTAGGTAGATTGATAGATACAGATAGGTAGGTAGGTAGGTAGGTAGGTAGATAAATACAGATAGGTAGGTAGGTAGATAGATAGATAGAGATAGGTAGGTAGGTAGATTGATAGATACAGATAGGTAGGTAGGTAGATTGATAGATACAGATAGGTAGGTAGGTAGGTGGATAGATACAGATAGGTAGGTAAGTAGATAGATAGATAGAGATAGATAGGTAAGTAGATTGATAGAGACAGATAGGTAGGTAGGTAGATAGATAGATAGAGATAGGTAGGTAGCTAGATAGATAAATACAGATAGGTAGGTAGGTAGGTAGATAGATAGAGATAGGTAGGTAGGTAGATAGATAGATAGAGATAGGTAGGTAGGTAGATTGATAGATACAGATAGATAGGTAGGTAGATAGATAGATACAGATAGGTAGGTAGGTAGATAGATAAATACAGATAGGTAGGTAGGTAGATAGATAGATAGAGATAGGTAGGTATGTAGATTGATAGATACAGATAGGTAGGTAGGTAGATTGATAGATACAGATAGGTTGGTAGGTAGATAGATACAGAGAGGTAGGTAGATTGATAGATACAGATAGGTAGGTAGGTAGATAGATAGATACAGATAGGTAGGTAGGTAGGTAGATAAATACAGATAGGTAGGTAGGTAGATAGATAGAGATAGGTAGGTAGGTAGATTGATAGATACAGATAGGTAGGTAGGTAGATTGATAGATACAGTTAGGTAGGTAGGTAGGTAGGTAGATAGATACAGATAGATAGGTAAGTAGATTGATAGAGACAGATAGGTATGTAGGTAGATAGATAGATAGAGATAGGTAGGTAGCTAGATAGATAAATACAGATAGGTAGGTAGGTAGGTAGGTAGATAGAGATAGGTAGGTAGGTAGGTAGATAGATAGAGATAGGTAGGTAGGTAGATTGATAGATACAGATAGGTAGGTAGGTAGATGGATAAATACAGATAGGTAGGTAGGTAGATAGATAGATAGAGATAGGTAGGTAGATAGATTGATAGATACAGATAGGTAGGTAGGTAGATTGATAGATACAGATAGGTAGGTAGGTAGATTGATAGATACAGATAGGTAGGTAGGTAGATAGATACAGATAGGTAGGTAGGTAGATAGATAGATACAGATAGGTAGGTAGGTAGGTAGATAAATACAGATAGGTAGGTAGATAGATAGATAGATAGATAGAGATAGGTAGGTAGGTAGATTGATAGATACAGATAGGTAGGTAGGTAGATAGATAGATAGAGATAGGTAGGTAAGTATTTAGATAGAGAGATAGATAGAGATAGGTAGGTAGGTAGATAGATGGATAGATAGATAGAGATAGGTAGGTAGGTAGGTAGATAGATGGAGATAGGTAGGTAAGTAGATAGATAGATAGAGATAGATAGGTAAGTAGATTGATAGAGACAGGTAGGTAGGTAGGTAGGTAGATAGATAGATAGATAGATAGATAGATAGATAGATAGATAGATAGATAGATAGATAGATAGATAGATAGATAGATAGAGATAGGTAGGTAGGTAGATTGATAGATACAGATAGGTAGGTAGGTAGATAGATGGATAGATAGATAGAGATAGGTAGGTAGGTAGGTAGATAGATGGAGATAGGTAGGTAAGTAGATAGATAGATAGAGATAGATAGGTAAGTAGATTGATAGAGACAGATAGGTAGGTAGATAGATAGATAGAGATAGGTAGGTAGCTAGATAGATAAATACAGATAGGTAGGTAGGTAGGTAGGTAGGTAGATAGAGATAGGTAGGTAGGTAGGTAGATAGATAGAGATAGGTAGGTAGGTAGATTGATAGATACAGATAGGTAGGTAGGTAGATAGATAAATACAGATAGGTAGGTAGGTAGATAGATAAATACAGATAGGTAGGTAGGTAGATAGATAGATAGAGATAGGTAGGTAGATAGATTGATAGATACAGATAGGTAGGTAGGTAGATTGATAGATACAGATAGGTAGGTAGGTAGGTAGGTAGATAGATACAGATAGGTAGGTAAGTAGATAGATAGATAGAGATAGATAGGTAAGTAGATTGATAGAGACAGATAGGTAGGTAGATAGATAGATAGAGATAGGTAGGTAGCTAGATAGATAAATACAGATAGGTAGGTAGGTAGGTAGGTAAGTAGATAGAGATAGGTAGGTAGGTAGATAGATAGAGATAGGTAGGTAGGTAGATTGATAGATACAGATAGGTAGGTAGGTAGATAGATAGATACAGATAGGTAGGTAGGTAGATAGATAAATACAGATAGGTAGGTAGGTAGATAGATAGATAGAGATAGGTAGGTAGATAGATTGATAGATACAGATAGGTAGGTAGGTAGATTGATAGATACAGATAGGTAGGTAGGTAGATTGATAGATACAGATAGGTAGGTAGGTAGATTGATAGATACAGATAGGTAGGTAGGTAGGTAGATAGATAGATACAGATAGGTAGGTAGGTAGATAAATATAGATAGGTAGGTAGGTAGGTAGGTAGATAGATAGATAGATAGATAGATAGATAGATAGATAGATAGATAGATAGATAGATAGATAGAGATAGGTAGGTAGGTAGATTGATAGATACAGATAGGTAAGTAGGTAGATAGATAGATAGAGATAGGTAGGTAAGTAGGTAGATAGATAGATAGATAGAGATAGGTAGGTAGGTAGATAGATGGATAGATAGATAGAGATAGTTAGGTAGGTGGGTAGATAGATAGAGATAGGTAGGTAGGTAGATAGATAGATACAGATATGTAGGTAGGTAGATAGATGGATACAGATAGGTAGGTAGGTAGGTAGGTAGATAAATACAGATAGGTAGGTAGGTAGATAGATAGATAGAGATAGGTAGGTAGGTAGATTGATAGATACAGATAGGTAGGTAGGTAGATTGATAGATACAGATAGGTAGGTAGGTAGGTAGATAGATACAGATAGGTAGGTAGTTAGGTAGATAGATAGAGATAGGTAGGTAGGTAGATAGATAGATAGAGATAGGTAGGTAGATAGATTGATAGATACAGATAGGTAGGTAGGTAGATTGATAGATAAAGATAGGTAGGTAGGTAGATTGATAGATACAGATAGGTAGGTAGGTAGGTAGATAGATACAGATAGGTAGGTAGGTAGATTGATAGATACAGATAGGTAGGTAGGTAGATAGATAGATAGAGATAGGTAGGTAGGTAGGTAGATAGATAGAGATAGGTAGGTAGGTAGATTGATAGATACAGATAGGTAGGTAGGTAGATTCATAGATACAGATAGGTAGGTAGGTAGGTAGATAGATACAGATAGGTAGGTAGGTAGATTGATAGATACAGATAGGTAGGTAGGTAGATAGATGGATACAGATAGGTAGGTAGGTAGATAGATAAATACAGATAGGTAGGTAGGTAGATAGATAGATACAGATAGGTAGGTAGGTAGGTAGGTAGATAAATACAGATAGGTAAGTAGGTAGATAGATAGATAGAGATAGGTAGGTAGATAGATAGATGGATAGATAGATAGAGATAGTTAGGTAGGTAGGTAGATAGATAGAGATAGGTAGGTAGGTAGATAGATAGATACAGATATGTAGGTAGGTAGATAGATGGATACAGATAGGTAGGTAGGTAGGTAGGTAGATAAATACAGATAGGTAGGTAGGTAGATAGATAGATAGAGATAGGTAGGTAGGTAGATTGATAGATACAGATAGGTAGGTAGGTAGATTGATAGATACAGATAGGTAGGTAGGTAGGTAGATAGATACAGATAGGTAGGTAGTTAGGTAGATAGATAGAGATAGGTAGGTAGGTAGATAGATAGATAGAGATAGGTAGGTAGATAGATTGATAGATACAGATAGGTAGGTAGGTAGATTGATAGATACAGATAGGTAGGTAGGTAGATTGATAGATACAGATAGGTAGGTAGGTAGGTAGATAGATACAGATAGGTAGGTAGGTAGATTGATAGATACAGATAGGTAGGTAGGTAGATAGATAGATAGAGATAGGTAGGTAGGTAGGTAGATAGATAGAGATAGGTAGGTAGGTAGATTGATAGATACAGATAGGTAGGTAGGTAGATTCATAGATACAGATAGGTAGGTAGGTAGGTAGATAGATACAGATAGGTAGGTAGGTAGATTGATAGATACAGATAGGTAGGTAGGTAGATAGATGGATACAGATAGGTAGGTAGGTAGATAGATAAATACAGATAGGTAGGTAGGTAGATAGATAGATACAGATAGGTAGGTAGGTAGATAGATAGATACAGATAGGTAGGTAGGTAGATAGATGGATACAGATAGGTAGGTAGGTAGGTAGATAAATACAGATAGGTAGGTATGTAGATAGATAGATAGATAGAGATAGGTAGGTAGGTAGATTGATAGATACAGATAGGTAGGTAGGTAGATTGATAGATACAGATAGGTAGGTAGGTAGGTAGGTAGATACAGATAGGTAGGTAAGTAGATAGATAGATAGATAGATAGATAGATAGATAGAGATAGATAGGTAAGTAGATTGATAGAGACAGATAGGTAGGTAGGTAGATAGATAGATAGAGATAGGTAGGTAGCTAGATAGATAAATACAGATAGGTAGGTAGGTAGGTAGATAGATAGAGATAGGTAGGTAGGTAGATAGATAGATAGAGATAGGTAGGTAGGTAGATTGATAGATACAGATAGGTAGGTAGGTAGATAGATAGATACAGATAGGTAGGTAGGTAGATAGATAAATACAGATAGGTAGGTAGGTAGATAGATAGATAGAGATATGTAGGTATGTAGATTGATAGATACAGATAGGTAGGTAGGTAGATTGATAGATACAGATAGGTAGGTAGGTAGATTGATAGATACAGATAGGTAGGTAGGTAGGTAGGTAGATAAATACAGATAGGTAGGTAGGTAGATAGATAGATAGAGATAGGTAGGTAGGTAGATTGATAGATACAGATAGGTAGGTAGGTAGATTGATAGATACAGATAGGTAGGTAGGTAGGTGGATAGATACAGATAGGTAGGTAAGTAGATAGATAGATAGAGATAGATAGGTAAGTAGATTGATAGAGACAGATAGGTAGGTAGGTAGATAGATAGATAGAGATAGGTAGGTAGCTAGATAGATAAATACAGATAGGTAGGTAGGTAGGTAGATAGATAGAGATAGGTAGGTAGCTAGATAGATAAATACATATAGGTAGGTAGGTAGGTAGGTAGATAGAGAAAGGTAGGTAGGTAGGTAGATAGATAGAGATAGGTAGGTAGGTAGATTGATAGATACAGATAGGTAGGTAGGTAGATGGATAAATACAGATAGGTAGGTAGGTAGGTAGATAGATAGAGATAGGTAGGTAGATAGATTGATAGATACAGATAGGTAGGTAGGTAGATTGATAGATACAGATAGGTAGGTAGGTAGATTGATAGATACAGATAGGTAGGTAGGTAGGTAGATAGATACAGATAGGTAGGTAGGTAGATTTATAGATACAGATAGGTAGGTAGGTAGGTAGATAAATACAGATAGGTAGGTAGATAGATAGATAGATAGATAGAGATAGGTAGGTAGGTAGATTGATAGATACAGATAGGTAGGTAGGTAGATAGATAGATAGAGATAGGTAGGTAAGTATTTAGATAGATAGATAGATAGAGATAGGTAGGTAGGTAGATAGATGGATAGATAGATAGAGATAGGTAGGTAGGTAGGTAGATAGATGGAGATAGGTAGGTAAGTAGATAGATAGATAGAGATAGATAGGTAAGTAGATTGATAGAGACAGATAGGTAGGTAGGTAGGTAGATAGATAGATAGAGATAGGTGGGTAGCTAGATAGATAAATACAGATAGGTAGGTAGGTAGGTAGGTAGGTAGGTAGGTAGGTAGGTAGATAGAGATAGGTAGGTAGGTAGATAGATAGATAGAGATAGGTAGGTAGGTAGATTGATAGATACAGATAGGTAGGTAGGTAGATAGATAGATACCGATAGGTAGGTAGTTAGATAGATACAGATAGGTAGGTAGATTGATAAATACAGATAGGTAGGTAGGTAGATAGATAGATAGAGATAGGTAGGTAGGTAGATTGATAGATACAGATAGGTAGGTAGGTAGGTAGATTGATAGATACAGATAGGTAGGTAGGTAGGTGGATAGATACAGATAGGTAGGTAAGTAGATAGATAGATAGAGATAGATAGGTAAGTAGATTGATAGAGACAGATAGGTAGGTAGGTAGGTAGATAGATAGAGATAGGTAGGTAGGTAGGTAGATAGATAGATAGAGATATGTAGGTAGGTAGATTGATAGATACAGATAGATAGGTAGGTAGATAGATAGATACAGATAGGTAGGTAGGTAGATAGATAAATACAGATAGGTAGGTAGGTAGATAGATAGAGATAGGTAGGTAGGTAGATTGATAGATACAGATAGGTAGGTAGGTAGATTGATAGATACAGATAGGTAGGTAGGTAGGTAGATAGATAGAGATAGGTAGGTAAGTAGATAGATAGATAGAGATAGATAGGTAAGTAGATTGATAGAGACAGATAGGTAGGTAGGTAGATAGATAGATAGAGATAGGTAGGTAGCTAGATAGATAAATACAGATAGGTAGGTAGGTAGGTAGATAGATAGAGATAGGTAGGTAGGTAGATAGATAGATAGAGATAGGTAGGTAGGTAGATTGATAGATACAGATAGATAGGTAGGTAGATAGATAGATACAGATAGGTAGGTAGGTAGATAGATAAATACAGATAGGTAGGTAGGTAGATAGATAGAGATAGGTAGGTAGGTAGATTGATAGATACAGATAGGTAGGTAGGTTGATTGATAGATACAGATAGGTAGGTAGGTAGGTAGATAGATAGAGATAGGTAGGTAAGTAGATAGATAGATAGAGATAGATAGGTAAGTAGATTGATAGAGACAGATAGGTAGGTAGGTAGATAGATAGATAGAGATAGGTAGGTAGCTAGATAGATAAATACAGATAGGTAGGTAGGTATGTAGATAGATAGAGATAGGTAGGTATGTAGATTGATAGATACAGATAGGTAGGTAGGTAGATTGATAGATACAGATAGGTTGGTAGGTAGATAGATACAGATAGGTAGGTAGATTGATAGATACAGATAGGTAGGTAGGTAGATAGATAGATACAGATAGGTAGGTAGGTAGGTAGATAAATACAGATAGGTAGGTAGGTAGATAGATAGAGATAGGTAGGTAGGTAGATTGATAGATACAGATAGGTAGGTAGGTAGATTGATAGATACAGTTAGGTAGGTAGGTAGGTAGGTAGATAGATACAGATAGATAGGTAAGTAGATTGATAGAGACAGATAGGTAGGTAGGTAGATAGATAGATAGAGATAGGTAGGTAGCTAGATAGATAAATACAGATAGGTAGGTAGGTAGGTAGGTAGATAGAGATAGGTAGGTAGGTAGGTAGATAGATAGAGATAGGTAGGTAGGTAGATTGATAGATACAGATAGGTAGGTAGGTAGATGGATAAATACAGATAGGTAGGTAGGTAGATAGATAGATAGATAGAGATAGGTAGGTAGATAGATTGATAGATACAGATAGGTAGGTAGGTAGATTGATAGATACAGATAGGTAGGTAGGTAGATTGATAGATACAGATAGGTAGGTAGGTAGGTAGATAGATACAGATAGGTAGGTAGGTAGATAGATAGATACAGATAGGTAGGTAGGTAGGTAGATAAATACAGATAGGTAGGTAGGTAGATAGATAGATAGATAGATAGATAGATAGATAGAGATAGGTAGGTAGGTAGATTGATAGATACAGATAGGTAGGTAGGTAGATAGATAGATAGAGATAGGTAGGTAAGTATTTAGATAGATAGATAGATAGATAGAGATAGGTAGGTAGGTAGATAGATGGATAGATAGATAGAGATAGGTAGGTAGGTAGGTAGATAGATGGAGATAGGTAGGTAAGTAGATAGATAGATAGAGATAGATAGGTAAGTAGATTGATAGAGACAGATAGGTAGGTAGGTAGGTAGATAGATAGATAGATAGATAGATAGATAGATAGATAGATAGATAGATAGATAGATAGATAGATAGATAGATAGATAGATAGATAGATAGATAGAGATAGGTAGGTAGGTAGGTAGATTGATAGATACAGATAGGTAGGTAGGTAGATAGATGGATAGATAGATAGAGATAGGTAGGTAGGTAGGTAGATAGATGGAGATAGGTAGGTAAGTAGATAGATAGATAGAGATAGATAGGTAAGTAGATTGATAGAGACAGATAGGTAGGTAGATAGATAGATAGAGATAGGTAGGTAGCTAGATAGATAAATACAGATAGGTACGTAGGTAGGTAGGTAGGTAGATAGAGATAGGTAGGTAGGTAGGTAGATAGATAGAGATAGGTAGGTAGGTAGATTGATAGATACAGATAGGTAGGTAGGTAGATAGATAAATACAGATAGGTAGGTAGGTAGATAGATAAATACAGATAGGTAGGTAGGTAGATAGATAGATAGAGATAGGTAGGTAGATAGATTGATAGATACAGATAGGTAGGTAGGTAGATTGATAGATACAGATAGGTAGGTAGGTAGGTAGGTAGATAGATACAGATAGGTAGGTAAGTAGATAGATAGATAGAGATAGATAGGTAAGTAGATTGATAGAGACAGATAGGTAGGTAGATAGATAGATAGAGATAGGTAGGTAGCTAGATAGATAAATACAGATAGATAGGTAGGTAGGTAGGTAGGTAAGTAGATAGAGATAGGTAGGTAGGTAGATAGATAGAGATAGGTAGGTAGGTAGATTGATAGATACAGATAGGTAGGTAGGTAGATAGATAGATACAGATAGGTAGGTAGGTAGATAGATAAATACAGATAGGTAGGTAGGTAGATAGATAGATAGAGATAGGTAGGTAGATAGATTGATAGATACAGATAGGTAGGTAGGTAGATTGATAGATACAGATAGGTAGGTAGGTAGATTGATAGATACAGATAGGTAGGTAGGTAGGTAGATAGATAGATACAGATAGGTAGGTAGGTAGGTAGATAAATACAGATAGATAGATAGATAGATAGATAGATAGATAGATAGATAGATAGATAGATAGATAGATAGATAGATAGATAGATAGAGATAGGTAGGTAGGTAGATTGATAGATACAGATAGGTAAGTAGGTAGATAGATAGATAGAGATAGGTAGGTAAGTAGGTAGATAGATAGATAGAGATAGGTAGGTAGGTAGATAGATGGATAGATAGATAGAGATAGTTAGGTAGGTAGGTAGATAGATAGAGATAGGTAGGTAGGTAGATAGATAGATACAGATATGTAGGTAGGTAGATAGATGGATACAGATAGGTAGGTAGGTAGGTAGATAAATACAGATAGGTAGGTAGGTAGATAGATAGATAGAGATAGGTAGGTAGGTAGATTGATAGATACAGATAGGTAGGTAGGTAGATTGATAGATACAGATAGGTAGGTAGGTAGATTGATAGATACAGATAGGTAGGTAGGTAGGTAGATAGATAGATACAGATAGGTAGGTAGGTAGGTAGATAAATACAGATAGATAGATAGATAGATAGATAGATAGATAGATAGATAGATAGATAGATAGATAGATAGATAGATAGATAGATAGATAGAGATAGGTAGGTAGGTAGATTGATAGATACAGATAGGTAAGTAGGTAGATAGATAGATAGAGATAGGTAGGTAAGTAGGTAGATAGATAGATAGAGATAGGTAGGTAGGTAGATAGATGGATAGATAGATAGAGATAGTTAGGTAGGTAGGTAGATAGATAGAGATAGGTAGGTAGGTAGATAGATAGATACAGATATGTAGGTAGGTAGATAGATGGATACAGATAGGTAGATAGGTAGGTAGATAAATACAGATAGGTAGGTAGGTAGATAGATAGATAGAGATAGGTAGGTAGATAGATTGATAGATACAGATAGGTAGGTAGGTAGATTGATAGATACAGATAGGTAGGTAGGTAGATTGATAGATACAGATAGGTAGGTAGGTAGGTAGATAGATACAGATAGGTAGGTAGGTAGATTGATAGATACAGATAGGTAGGTAGGTAGATAGATAGATAGAGATAGGTAGGTAGGTAGATAGATAGAGATAGGTAGGTAGGTAGATAGATAAATACAGATAGGTAGGTAGGTAGGTAGATAGATAGAGATAGGTAGGTATGTAGATTGATAGATACAGATAGGTAGGTAGGTAGATTGATAAATGCAGATAGGTAGGTAGGTAGATTGATAGATACAGATAGGTAGGTAGGTAGATAGATAAATACAGATAGGTAGGTAGGTAGATAGATAGATAGAGATAGGTAGGTAGGTAGATTGATAGATACAGATAGGTAGGTAGGTAGATTGATAGATACAGATAGGTAGGTAGGTAGGTAGATAGATACAGATAGGTAGGTAGGTAGATAGATAGATAGATAGAGATAGATAGGTAAGTAGATTGATAGATACAGATAGGTAGGTAGGTAGATAGATAGATACAGATAGGTAGGTAGGTAGGTAGATAGATAGAGATAGGTAGGTAGGTAGATTGATAGATACAGATAGGTAGGTAGGTAGATTCATAGATACAGATAGGTAGGTAGGTAGGTAGATAGATACAGATAGGTAGGTAGGTAGATTGATAGATACAGATAGGTAGGTAGGTAGATAGATGGATACAGATAGGTAGGTAGGTAGATAGATAAATACAGATAGGTAGGTAGGTAGATAGATAGATACAGATAGGTAGGTAGGTAGATAGATAGATACAGATAGGTAGGTAGGTAGATAGATGGATACAGATAGGTAGGTAGGTAGGTAGATAAATACAGATAGGTAGGTATGTAGATAGATAGATAGAGATAGGTAGGTAGGTAGATTGATAGATACAGATAGGTAGGTAGGTAGGTAGGTAGATACAGATAGGTAGGTAAGTAGATAGATAGATAGATAGATAGATAGAGATAGATAGGTAAGTAGATTGATAGAGACAGATAGGTAGGTAGGTAGATAGATAGATAGATAGAGATAGGTAGGTAGCTAGATAGATAAATACAGATAGGTAGGTAGGTAGGTAGATAGATAGAGATAGGTAGGTAGGTAGATAGATAGATAGAGATAGGTAGGTAGGTAGATTGATAGGTACAGATAGGTAGGTAGGTAGATAGATAGATACAGATAGGTAGGTAGGTAGATAGATAAATACAGATAGGTAGGTAGGTAGATAGATAGATAGAGATATGTAGGTATGTAGATTGATAGATACAGATAGGTAGGTAGGTAGATTGATAGATACAGATAGGTAGGTAGGTAGATTGATAGATACAGATAGGTAGGTAAGTAGGTAGGTAGATAAATACAGATAGGTAGGTAGGTAGATAGATAGATAGAGATAGGTAGGTAGGTAGATTGATAGATACAGATAGGTAGGTAGGTAGATTGATAGATACAGATAGGTAGGTAGGTAGGTGGATAGATACAGATAGGTAGGTAAGTAGATAGATAGATAGAGATAGATAGGTAAGTAGATTGATAGAGACAGATAGGTAGGTAGGTAGATAGATAGATAGAGATAGGTAGGTAGCTAGATAGATAAATACAGATAGGTAGGTAGGTAGGTAGATAGATAGAGATAGGTAGGTAGGTAGATAGATAGATAGAGATAGGTAGGTAGGTAGATTGATAGATACAGATAGATAGGTAGGTAGATAGATAGATACAGATAGGTAGGTAGGTAGATAGATAAATACAGATAGGTAGGTAGGTAGATAGATAGATAGAGATAGGTAGGTATGTAGATTGATAGATACAGATAGGTAGGTAGGTAGATTGATAGATACAGATAGGTTGGTAGGTAGATAGATACAGATAGGTAGGTAGATTGATAGATACAGATAGGTAGGTAGGTAGATAGATAGATACAGATAGGTAGGTAGGTAGGTAGATAAATACAGATAGGTAGGTAGGTAGATAGATAGAGATAGGTAGGTAGGTAGATTGATAGATACAGATAGGTAGGTAGATTGATAGATACAGTTAGGTAGGTAGGTAGGTAGGTAGATAGATACAGATAGATAGGTAAGTAGATTGATAGAGACAGATAGGTAGGTAGGTAGATAGATAGATAGAGATAGGTAGGTAGCTAGATAGATAAATACAGATAGGTAGGTAGGTAGGTAGGTAGATAGAGATAGGTAGGTAGGTAGGTAGATAGATAGAGATAGGTAGGTAGGTAGATTGATAGATACAGATAGGTAGGTAGGTAGATGTATAAATACAGATAGGTAGGTAGGTAGATAGATAGATAGAGATAGGTAGGTAGATAGATTGATAGATACAGATAGGTAGGTAGGTAGATTGATAGATACAGATAGGTAGGTAGGTAGATTGATAGATACAGATAGGTAGGTAGGTAGGTAGGTAGATAGATACAGATAGGTAGGTAGGTAGATAGATAGATAGATAGATAGATAGATAGATAGATAGATAGATAGATAGATAGATAGATAGAGATAGGTAGGTAGGTAGATTGATAGATACAGATAGGTAGGTAGGTAGATAGATAGATAGAGATAGGTAGGTAAGTATTTAGATAGATAGATAGATAGAGATAGGTAGGTAGGTAGATAGATGGATAGATAGATAGAGATAGGTAGGTAGGTAGGTAGATAGATGGAGATAGGTAGGTAAGTAGATAGATAGATAGAGATAGATAGGTAAGTAGATTGATAGAGACAGATAGGTAGGTAGGTAGATAGATAGATAGATAGAGATAGGTAGGTAGCTAGATAGATAAATACAGATAGGTAGGTAGGTAGGTAGGTAGATAGATAGAGATAGGTAGGTAGGTAGATAGATAGATAGAGATAGGTAGGTAGGTAGATTGATAGATACAGATAGGTAGGTAGGTAGATAGATAGATACCGATAGGTAGGTAGGTAGATAGATAAATACAGATAGGTAGGTAGGTAGATAGATAGAGATAGGTAGGTAGATAGATTGATAGATACAGATAGGTAGGTAGGTAGATTGATAGATACAGATAGGTAGGTAGGTAGGTAGGTAGGTAGATAGATAGATACAGATAGGTAGGTAAGTAGATAGATAGATAGAGATAGATAGGTAAGTAGATTGATAGAGACAGATAGGTATGTAGGTAGATAGATAGAGATAGGTAGGTAGCTAGATAGATAAATACAGATAGGTAGGTAGGTAGGTAGGTAGGTAGGTAGATAGAGATAGGTAGGTAGGTAGGTAGATAGATAGAGATAGGTAGGTAGGCAGATTGATAGATACAGATAGGTAGGTAGGTAGATAGATACAGATAGGTAGGTAGGTAGATAGATAAATACAGATAGGTAGGTAGGTAGATAGATAGATAGATAGAGATAGGTAGATAGATTGATAGATACAGATAGGTAGGTAGGTAGGTAGGTAGATAGATAGATAGATAGATAGATAGATAGATAGATAGATAGATAGATAGATAGATAGATAGATAGATAGATAGATAGATAGATAGATAGATAGATAGATAGATAGATAGATAGAGATAGGTAGGTAGGTAGATTGATAGATACAGATAGGTAGGTAGGTAGATAGATGGATAGATAGATAGAGATAGGTAGGTAGGTAGGTAGATAGATGGAGATAGGTAGGTAAGTAGAAGATAGATAGAGATAGATAGGTAAGTAGATTGATAGAGACAGATAGGTAGGTAGATAGATAGATAGAGATAGGTAGGTAGCTAGATAGATAAATACAGATAGGTAGGTAGGTAGGTAGGTAGGTAGGTAGATAGAGATAGGTAGGTAGGTAGGTAGATAGATAGAGATAGGTAGGTAGGTAGATTGATAGATACAGATAGGTAGGTAGGTAGATAGATAAATACAGATAGGTAGGTAGGTAGATAGATAAATACAGATAGGTAGGTAGGTAGATAGATAGATAGAGATAGGTAGGTAGATAGATTGGTAGATACAGATAGGTAGGTAGGTAGATTGATAGATACAGATAGGTAGGTAGGTAGATTGATAGATACAGATAGGTAGGTAGGTAGATTGATAGATACAGATAGGTAGGTAGGTAGGTAGATAGATAGATACAGATAGGTAGGTAGGTAGGTAGATAAATACAGATAGGTAGGTAGGTAGGTAGGTAGATAGATAGATAGATAGATAGATAGATAGATAGATAGATAGATAGATAGATAGATAGATAGATAGATAGATAGATAGATAGAGATAGGTAGGTAGGTAGGTAGATTGATAGATACAGATAGGTAAGTAGGTAGATAGATAGATAGAGATAGGTAGGTAAGTAGGTAGATGGATAGATAGATAGAGATAGTTAGGTAGGTAGGTAGATAGATAGAGATAGGTAGGTAGGTAGATAGATAGATACAGATATGTAGGTAGGTAGATAGATGGATACAGATAGGTAGGTAGGTAGGTAGATAAATACAGATAGGTAGGTAGGTAGATAGATAGATAGAGATAGGTAGGTAGGTAGATTGATAGATACAGATAGGTAGGTACGTAGATTGATAGATACAGATAGGTAGGTAGGTAGGTAGATAGATACAGATAGATAGGTAGTTAGGTAGATAGATAGAGATAGGTAGGTAGGTAGATAGATAGATAGAGATAGGTAGGTAGATAGATTGATAGATACAGATAGGTAGGTAGGTAGGTAGATTGATAGATACAGATAGGTAGGTAGGTAGATTGATAGATACAGATAGGTAGGTAGGTAGGTAGATAGATACAGATAGGTAGGTAGGTAGATTGATAGATACAGATAGGTAGGTAGGTAGATAGATAGATAGAGATAGGTAGGTAGGTAGATAGATAGATAGATAGATAGATAGAGATAGGTAGGTAGGTAGATAGATAAATACAGATAGGTAGGTAGGTAGGTAGATAGATAGAGATAGGTAGGTATGTAGATTGATAGATACAGATAGGTAGGTAGGTAGATTGATAAATACAGATAGGTAGGTAGGTAGATTGATAGATACAGATAGGTAGGTAGGTAGGTAGATAAATACAGATAGGTAGGTAGGTAGATAGATAGATAGAGATAGGTAGGTAGGTAGATTGATAGATACAGATAGGTAGGTAGGTAGATTGATAGATACAAATAGGTAGGTAGGTAGGTAGATAGATACAGATAGGTAGGTAAGTAGATAGATAGATAGAGATAGATAGGTAAGTAGATTGATAGAGACAGATAGGTAGGTAGGTAGATAGATAGATAGAGATAGGTAGGTAGCTAGATAGATAAATATAGATAGGTAGGTAGGTAGGTAGGTAGATAGAGATAGGTAGGTAGGTAGGTAGATAGATAGAGATAGGTAGGTAGGTAGATTGATAGATACAGATAGGTAGGTAGGTAGATTGATAGATACAAATAGGTAGGTAGGTAGGTAGATAGATACAGATAGGTAGGTAGGTAGATTGATAGATACAGATAGGTAGGTAGGTAGATAGATAGATACAGATAGGTAGGTAGGTAGGTAGATAAATACAGATAGGTAGGTAGGTAGATAGATAGATAGATAGAGATAGGTAGGGAGGTAGATTGATAGATACAGATAGGTAGGTAGGTAGATAGATAGATAGAGATAGGTAGGTAAGTATTTAGATAGATAGATAGAGAGAGGTAGGTAGGTAGATAGATGGATAGATAGATAGAGATCGGTAGGTAGGTAGGTAGATAGATGGAGATAGGTAGGTAAGTAGATAGATAGATAGAGATAGATAGGTAAGTAGATTGATAGAGACAGATAGGTAGGTAGGTAGATAGATAGATAGATAGAGATAGGTAGGTAGCTAGATAGATAAATACAGATAGGTAGGTAGGTAGGTAGGTAGGTAGGTAGATAGAGATAGGTAGGTAGGTAGATAGATAGATAGAGATAGGTAGGTAGGTAGATTGATAGATACAGATAGGTAGGTAGGTAGATAGATAGATACCGATAGGTAGGTAGGTAGATAGATAAATACAGATAGGTAGGTAGGTAGATAGATAGATAGATAGAGATAGGTAGGTAGATAGATTGATAGATACAGATAGGTAGGTAGGTAGATTGATAGATACAGATAGGTAGGTAGGTAGGTAGATAGATACAGATAGGTAGGTAAGTAGATAGATAGATAGAGATAGATAGATAGGTAAGTAGATTGATAGAGACAGATAGGTAGGTAGGTAGATAGATAGAGATAGGTAGGTAGCTAGATAGATAAATACAGATAGGTAGGTAGGTAGGTAGGTAGATAGAGATAGGTAGGTAGGTAGGTAGATAGATAGAGATAGGTAGGTAGGTAGATTGATAGATACAGATAGGTAGGTAGGTAGATTGATAGATACAGATAGGTAGGTAGGTAGGTAGATAGATACAGATAGGTAGGTAGGTAGATTGATAGATACAGATAGGTAGGTAGGTAGATAGATAGATACAGATAGGTAGGTAGGTAGATAGATAAATACAGATAGGTAGGTAGGTAGATAGATAGATAGAGATAGTTAGGTAGGTAGATAGATAAATACAGATAGGTAGGTAGGTAGATAGATAGATAGAGATAGGTAGGTATGTAGATTGATAGATACAGATAGGTAGGTAGGTAGATTGATAGATACAGATAGGTAGGTAGGTAGATAGAGATAGGTAGGTAGGTAGGTAGGTAGATAGAGAAAAGTAGGTAGGTAGATTGATAGATACAGATAGGTAGGTAGGTAGATGGATAAATACAGATAGGTAGGTAGGTAGATAGATAGAAAGAGATAGGTAGGTAGATAGATTGATAGATACAGGTAGGTAGGTAGGTAGATTGATAGATACAGATAGGTAGGTAGGTAGATTGATAGATACAGATAGGTAGGTAGGTAGGTAGATAGATACAGATAGGTAGGTAGGTAGATTGATAGATACAGATAGGTAGGTAGGTAGATAGATAGATACAGATAGGTAGGTAAGTAGATAGATAGATAGAGATAGATAGATAGGTAAGTAGATTGATAGAGACAGATAGGTAGGTAGGTAGATAGATAGAGATAGGTAGGTAGCTAGATAGATAAATACAGATAGGTAGGTAGGTAGGTAGGTAGATAGAGATAGGTAGGTAGGTAGGTAGATAGATAGAGATAGGTAGGTAGGTAGATTGATAGATACAGATAGGTAGGTAGATAGATAGATACAGATAGGTAGGTAGGTAGATAGATAGATAGAGATAGGTAGGTAGGTAGATTGATAGATACAGATAGGTAGGTAGGTAGATAGATAGATAGATAGATAGATAGATAGATAGATAGATAGATAGATAGATAGATAGATAGATAGATAGATAGATAGAGATAGGTAGGTAGGTAGATTGATAGATACAGATAGGTAGGTAGGTAGATAGATGGATAGATAGATAGAGATAGGTAGGTAGGTAGGTAGATAGATGGAGATAGGTAGGTAAGTAGATAGATAGATAGAGATAGATAGGTAAGTAGATTGATAGAGACAGATAGGTAGGTAGATAGATAGATAGAGATAGGTAGGTAGCTAGATAGATAAATACAGATAGGTAGGTAGGTAGGTAGGTAGGTAGGTAGATAGAGATAGGTAGGTAGGTAGGTAGATAGATAGAGATAGGTAGGTAGGTAGATTGATAGATACAGATAGGTAGGTAGGTAGATAGATAAATACAGATAGGTAGGTAGGTAGATAGATAAATACAGATAGGTAGGTAGGTAGATAGATAGATAGAGATAGGTAGGTAGATAGATTGATAGATACAGATAGGTAGGTAGGTAGATTGATAGATACAGATAGGTAGGTAGGTAGGTAGGTAGGTAGATAGATACAGATAGGTAGGTAAGTAGATAGATAGATAGAGATAGATAGGTAAGTAGATTGATAGAGACAGATAGGTAGGTAGGTAGATAGATAGATAGAGATAGATAGGTAGCTAGATAGATAAATACAGATAGATAGGTAGGTAGGTAGGTAGGTACGTAGGTAGATAGAGATAGGTAGGTAGGTAGGTAGATAGATAGAGATAGGTAGGTAGGTAGATTGATAGATAAAGATAGTTAGGTAGGTAGATAGATAGATACAGATAGGTAGGTAGGTAGATAGATAAATACAGATAGGTAGGTAGGTAGATAGATAGATAGAGATAGGTAGGTAGCTAGATAGATAAATACAGATAGATAGGTAGGTAGGTAGGTAGGTAGGTAGATAGAGATAGGTAGGTAGGTAGGTAGATAGATAGAGATAGGTAGGTAGGTAGATTGATAGATACAGATAGGTAGGTAGGTAGATAGATAGATACAGATAGGTAGGTAGGTAGATAGATAAATACAGATAGGTAGGTAGGTAGATAGATAGATAGAGATAGGTAGGTAGATAGATTGATAGGTACAGATAGGTAGGTAGATAGATAGATAGATAGATAGATAGATAGATAGATAGATAGATAGATAGATAGATAGATAGATAGATAGATAGATAGATAGATAGATAGATAGATAGATAGAGATAGGTAGGTAGGTAGATTGATAGATACAGATATGTAGGTAGGTAGATAGATGGATAGATAGATAGAGATAGGTAGGTAGGTAGGTAGATAGATGGAGATAGGTAGGTAAGTAGATAGATAGATAGAGATAGATAGGTAAGTAGATTGATAGAGACAGATAGGTAGGTAGGTAGATAGATAGATAGAGATAGATAGGTAGCTAGATAGATAAATACAGATAGATAGGTAGGTAGGTAGGTAGGTAGGTACGTAGGTAGATAGAGATAGGTAGGTAGGTAGGTAGATAGATAGAGATAGGTAGGTAGGTAGATTGATAGATACAGATAGGTAGGTAGGTAGATTGATAGGTACAGATAGGTAGGTAGGTAGGTAGATAGATACAGATAGGTAGGTAGGTAGATTGATAGATACAGATAGGTAGGTAGGTAGATAGATAGATACAGATAGGTAGGTAGGTAGATAGATAAATACAGATAGGTAGGTAGGTAGATAGATAGATAGAGATAGTTAGGTAGGTAGATAGATAAATACAGATAGGTAGGTAGGTAGATAGATAGATAGAGATAGGTAGGTATGTAGATTGATAGATACAGATAGGTAGGTAGGTAGATTGATAGATACAGATAGGTAGGTAGGTAGATAGAGATAGGTAGGTAGGTAGGTAGGTAGATAGAGAAAAGTAGGTAGGTAGATTGATAGATACAGATAGGTAGGTAGGTAGATGGATAAATACAGATAGGTAGGTAGGTAGATAGATAGAAAGAGATAGGTAGGTAGATAGATTGATAGATACAGGTAGGTAGGTAGGTAGATTGATAGATACAGATAGGTAGGTAGGTAGATTGATAGATACAGATAGGTAGGTAGGTAGGTAGATAGATACAGATAGGTAGGTAGGTAGATTGATAGATACAGATAGGTAGGTAGGTAGATAGATAGATACAGATAGGTAGGTAAGTAGATAGATAGATAGAGATAGATAGATAGGTAAGTAGATTGATAGAGACAGATAGGTAGGTAGGTAGATAGATAGAGATAGGTAGGTAGCTAGATAGATAAATACAGATAGGTAGGTAGGTAGGTAGGTAGATAGAGATAGGTAGGTAGGTAGGTAGATAGATAGAGATAGGTAGGTAGGTAGATTGATAGATACAGATAGGTAGGTAGGTAGATAGATAGATACAGATAGGTAGGTAGGTAGATAGATAGATAGAGATAGGTAGGTAGGTAGATTGATAGATACAGATAGGTAGGTAGGTAGATAGATAGATAGATAGATAGATAGATAGATAGATAGATAGATAGATAGATAGATAGATAGATAGATAGATAGATAGATAGATAGATAGATAGATAGATAGATAGATAGAGATAGGTAGGTAGGTAGATTGATAGATACAGATAGGTAGGTAGGTAGATAGATGGATAGATAGATAGAGATAGGTAGGTAGGTAGGTAGATAGATGGAGATAGGTAGGTAAGTAGATAGATAGATAGAGATAGATAGGTAAGTAGATTGATAGAGACAGATAGGTAGGTAGATAGATAGATAGAGATAGGTAGGTAGCTAGATAGATAAATACAGATAGGTAGGTAGGTAGGTAGGTAGGTAGGTAGATAGAGATAGGTAGGTAGGTAGGTAGATAGATAGAGATAGGTAGGTAGGTAGATTGATAGATACAGATAGGTAGGTAGGTAGATAGATAAATACAGATAGGTAGGTAGGTAGATAGATAAATACAGATAGGTAGGTAGGTAGATAGATAGATAGAGATAGGTAGGTAGATAGATTGATAGATACAGATAGGTAGGTAGGTAGATTGATAGATACAGATAGGTAGGTAGGTAGGTAGGTAGATAGATACAGATAGGTAGGTAAGTAGATAGATAGATAGAGATAGATAGGTAAGTAGATTGATAGAGACAGATAGGTAGGTAGGTAGATAGATAGATAGAGATAGATAGGTAGCTAGATAGATAAATACAGATAGATAGGTAGGTAGGTAGGTAGGTACGTAGGTAGATAGAGATAGGTAGGTAGGTAGGTAGATAGATAGAGATAGGTAGGTAGGTAGATTGATAGATAAAGATAGTTAGGTAGGTAGATAGATAGATACAGATAGGTAGGTAGGTAGATAGATAAATACAGATAGGTAGGTAGGTAGATAGATAGATAGAGATAGGTAGGTAGCTAGATAGATAAATACAGATAGATAGGTAGGTAGGTAGGTAGGTAGGTAGATAGAGATAGGTAGGTAGGTAGGTAGATAGATAGAGATAGGTAGGTAGGTAGATTGATAGATACAGATAGGTAGGTAGGTAGATAGATAGATACAGATAGGTAGGTAGGTAGATAGATAAATACAGATAGGTAGGTAGGTAGATAGATAGATAGAGATAGGTAGGTAGATAGATTGATAGGTACAGATAGGTAGGTAGATAGATAGATAGATAGATAGATAGATAGATAGATAGATAGATAGATAGATAGATAGATAGATAGATAGATAGATAGATAGATAGATAGATAGAGATAGGTAGGTAGGTAGATTGATAGATACAGATATGTAGGTAGGTAGATAGATGGATAGATAGATAGAGATAGGTAGGTAGGTAGGTAGATAGATGGAGATAGGTAGGTAAGTAGATAGATAGATAGAGATAGATAGGTAAGTAGATTGATAGAGACAGATAGGTAGGTAGGTAGATAGATAGATAGAGATAGATAGGTAGCTAGATAGATAAATACAGATAGATAGGTAGGTAGGTAGGTAGGTAGGTAGGTACGTAGGTAGATAGAGATAGGTAGGTAGGTAGGTAGATAGATAGAGATAGGTAGGTAGGTAGATTGATAGATACAGATAGGTAGGTAGGTAGATTGATAGATACAGATAGGTAGGTAGGTAGGTAGATAGATACAGATAGGTAGGTAGGTAGATTGATAGATACAGATAGGTAGGTAGGTAGATAGATAGATACAGATAGGTAGGTAGGTAGATAGATAAATACAGATAGGTAGGTAGGTAGATAGATAGATAGAGATAGTTAGGTAGGTAGATAGATAAATACAGATAGGTAGGTAGGTAGATAGATAGATAGAGATAGGTAGGTATGTAGATTGATAGATACAGATAGGTAGGTAGGTAGATTGATAGATACAGATAGGTAGGTAGGTAGATAGAGATAGGTAGGTAGGTAGGTAGGTAGATAGAGAAAAGTAGGTAGGTAGATTGATAGATACAGATAGGTAGGTAGGTAGATGGATAAATACAGATAGGTAGGTAGGTAGATAGATAGAAAGAGATAGGTAGGTAGATAGATTGATAGATACAGGTAGGTAGGTAGGTAGATTGATAGATACAGATAGGTAGGTAGGTAGATTGATAGATACAGATAGGTAGGTAGGTAGGTAGATAGATACAGATAGGTAGGTAGGTAGATTGATAGATACAGATAGGTAGGTAGGTAGATAGATAGATACAGATAGGTAGGTAAGTAGATAGATAGATAGAGATAGATAGATAGGTAAGTAGATTGATAGAGACAGATAGGTAGGTAGGTAGATAGATAGAGATAGGTAGGTAGCTAGATAGATAAATACAGATAGGTAGGTAGGTAGGTAGGTAGATAGAGATAGGTAGGTAGGTAGGTAGATAGATAGAGATAGGTAGGTAGGTAGATTGATAGATACAGATAGGTAGGTAGGTAGATAGATAGATACAGATAGGTAGGTAGGTAGATAGATAGATAGAGATAGGTAGGTAGGTAGATTGATAGATACAGATAGGTAGGTAGATAGATAGATAGATAGATAGATAGATAGATAGATAGATAGATAGATAGATAGATAGATAGATAGATAGAGATAGGTAGGTAGGTAGATTGATAGATACAGATAGGTAGGTAGGTAGATAGATGGATAGATAGATAGAGATAGGTAGGTAGGTAGGTAGATAGATGGAGATAGGTAGGTAAGTAGATAGATAGATAGAGATAGATAGGTAAGTAGATTGATAGAGACAGATAGGTAGGTAGATAGATAGATAGAGATAGGTAGGTAGCTAGATAGATAAATACAGATAGGTAGGTAGGTAGGTAGGTAGGTAGGTAGATAGAGATAGGTAGGTAGGTAGGTAGATAGATAGAGATAGGTAGGTAGGTAGATTGATAGATACAGATAGGTAGGTAGGTAGATAGATAAATACAGATAGGTAAGTAGGTAGATAGATAAATACAGATAGGTAGGTAGGTAGATAGATAGATAGAGATAGGTAGGTAGATAGATTGATAGATACAGATAGGTAGGTAGGTAGATTGATAGATACAGATAGGTAGGTAGGTAGGTAGGTAGATAGATACAGATAGGTAGGTAAGTAGATAGATAGATAGAGATAGATAGGTAAGTAGATTGATAGAGACAGATAGGTAGGTAGGTAGATAGATAGATAGAGATAGATAGGTAGCTAGATAGATAAATACAGATAGATAGGTAGGTAGGTAGGTAGGTAGGTACGTAGGTAGATAGAGATAGGTAGGTAGGTAGGTAGATAGATAGAGATAGGTAGGTAGGTAGATTGATAGATAAAGATAGTTAGGTAGGTAGATAGATAGATACAGATAGGTAGGTAGGTAGATAGATAAATACAGATAGGTAGGTAGGTAGATAGATAGATAGAGATAGGTAGGTAGCTAGATAGATAAATACAGATAGATAGGTAGGTAGGTAGGTAGGTAGGTAGATAGAGATAGGTAGGTAGGTAGGTAGATAGATAGAGATAGGTAGGTAGGTAGAT